>CAMRHE010000711.1:0-577831 GCA_947044405.1 Leptodactylus fallax | reverse complement strand
GCATCATGTCACAATTACAATGGCTGCTGTCTTAAAGGAACAGAATCACAGAAATACATTCAACATTAACAGTTTATACAGACAAATGAAGCTTAGGACAACATTGGCTGTCTCTTACATATTCCCCCCACTTTAAGATTGGCAGTCCCTGCCTATGACTGTATATCCAGAGGGTTGTACTTTTATGCACAGGGTGGTAGTATACCGATGTATGGCAGGCCAAACAAACTCATCCTGCGCATACCGAACAGGGGGAATACCAGCATTTGGCCTAGTGGTCCGTCTGAGGACCGGTGGTATATTATGGGGTGCTGCAGCTATGGGCTGAGAAGGACCAGCGGATTCCGCACCAGAGGGGGCACAGGCCGGAGATACAGTAGTCACAGGTGGAACATCCCGGATCCCTCGGAGGAACCCATCCACATCATTCAACTGTAATTCTCCTATACTTCGCCCAGACCGCCCAAAGAGAAGTGTATAAGGAGAGTACCCCGTTGTAGAATGGACCTGATTGTTATAGGCCCACACCATTTCAGACAAGAACTGAGGCCACTGTAACTTCTTGTCTTCCTCCAGAGTCCGCAGCATCTGTAGCAGAGTTCTGTTGAATCTTTCACAGGCCCCATTTCCCTGAGGGTGGTATGGAGTCGTGTGCGACTTCTTTATCCCGTAGATACGTTGAACTTCTTTCATTACGTGTCCCTCAAAGCAGGCGCCCTGGTCGGAGTGGATGCGTTGGGGGCACCCATATACTCGAATGAAATCTTGGCACAGAGCACGAGCTGCTGACTCAGCTGTCTGGTCCTTGGTGGCGGTTACCACCGCAAATTTGGTGAAGTGATCCACCATTACGAGGCAATACTGGTGTCCGCTATTGGATGGGCCCACCATTAGATAGTCTATCATGACGATTTCTAAAGGTTCCTGGGTCACGATGGTTTGCAGGGGAGCTCTCTGTTCTATTGCCTTATGGATCTCACAAGTTCGACAGCTGCGGCATACTTCTTCGACCATTTGACGAAGACCAGGGCAGTAAATCAGTCGCTGTAACCAACGAAAGGTCTTCTCATGACCAAAATGTCCATTCTTATTATGAGCCTCAACTGCCAAGGAGCGAGCCAGTTCACTAGGCACCACAATTTGGTATCGAATGTCGATCTCAGAAGGTAAATAGACCTTTCGGCATAGCACTCCATTTTCATCTCCAACTTTTCCCACTGACTCAAAACAGATAATATCTCACGTGTCAGTCGTTCTCTTTCCTCTCTACAGGGCTTCTGGCCTTTCTCAACACACTTGATCATCTGCGCCAGCCCCTCATGGGTCTGTTGTATCTGTGCCCATTCCTGTCGTGAGGGACCAAAGAAAGGAGCCATTTCAGTCCCCTCCATCTCAAACTGATTAGTGGCGGTCAAGGCCTGTGAAAATCTGCTGAAATCGGGCACCTCCACATGCTCCAACTCATGATCCACGTCTTCTGTGGGGGTCTGGGCAGTTACCCTAGAAAGTCCGTCAGCATTCTGGTTCTCTGTCTTGGACCGATACTTAATGCGGTAATTGAATGTAGACATTCGGGCTATCCACCTCTGCTCTAACGCCCCGAGCTTGGCATTTTCCAGGTGAGCTAGTGGGTTGTTGTCAGTCAGTACTAAAACTTCAGCACCGGTCAAATATTCAGAGAATTTCTCGGTCATGGCCCATACCAGTGCCAACAGCTCCAATTTAAATGAACTATAATTCTCGGGGTTTCTTTCAGAATCTCTCAAAGACCGGCTGCCGTACGCTATGACCCTCTCCTGGCCATCCTGAAGCTGGGAAAGCACTGCTCCAAGACCATACAGGCTTGCATCTGTATATAGCTGGAACGGCAAGTGGTAATCAGCATATGCCAAGATTGGGGCTGTTGTCAGTGCATCCTTCAATGCCTGGAAGGCTTGTTCCTGTTCAGGTCCCCACTTCACGGACCGGTTCTTTGGACCACCGGATGTGCCTCGTAGGAGAGCATTAAGTGGTGCTGCTACCTTGGCGAAATCCTTAATAAACCGTCGATAGTAACCGGCTACTCCAAGGAACGCCCTCACTTCTCGCAGGGTAGTCGGTATTGGCCAATCTTGAACAGCCGCTATTTGATGGTCTCACCTCTTCTCCATTACTACAAAATCTGCTAATCAATTTCAGATTGAACAAATCGACATTTACTGCTTTCAATTTGAGCTCCAAACAAGCACTGAAATTGCCCAACTGGTGATGGTTTCAAAGGTCGCAGAATACACTATAATGTCATCCAATAGATGAGAGTGAACCAAATTGAAGTCACCGGCAGACATTTCATCAACTGAATGTCAATATCAACTAAGGCATCCGCTAAATTCAGATAGTCCAAGGGCAAGATGAATGCCGCCTTTCCTCTCTTTGTGGCCATCGGCATCACACTAGCCAGATCTAGTGAGGATAGGGCAGACCAAGCGCTGAGAGGGACTCTTCAACTGCGGGTAAGGGGTAGGAATCTCAGACAGTAAGCGTTTAACTTCCGGGACAGTCTACGCAAAATCGGATGGACCCATCTTTTTCTTACTAACCAGAGAACATGAACTTGCATCCATCTTCATCTGTTCTCCGAATTGCACGGCCATTCCATTCAGAGGTGGGTTCCTCATCTTCTCCCATGGACACAGTTACGGTCCACTCATCCCTTTCAGTCGGCTTCAGCTGCATTGGAGTTACTTTCCTTACTTCCTCCGGAGTCACATAGATGTTAGCCAGCTGCCTCCCTGGGGTCAGGTCCACACTCTGGTCCTGAGTGTTTACACATCGAAGTGGTACTCTTCCATTGCGAACTATTGCCAAGGAACGGGCCACTAGCGGATCAACACCTCCTTCGGCTGCCTGCAGTGGTTCTACCAACACAGCTATGCCCTCTAGTTTCCGACAGGTGCCTACGGGCATAGACACTATTGTCTCCCGACTGGGTGGCAGTGTAACTTTTGTATGCAAAGGAACTGAAATTCGAGCCAGAGGACGCTGCGCATCCGAACTTTTCTGTAAGCCACATGTCCGGATCAGCCGCTGGAAAGCTGTTTGAGTAGGCCGATGGGTGGTGGTTTTCTTTCCAATAACCGTGACCTTTCTTTTCAAAGAGGATCTGATCTAATTCTTTTAACACATTCATCCCCAAAATGACAGGGACCTTTACTTCATGTGACTCCTGTACCACCACAATGCCTTTCCTACGCAGATCTTGGCCACATACCCGGACATTCATCCAGGCCACTCCCACGACTGGAACTGGTAACTGGTTAGCTGCGACCACTCGTACGAATGTATGGGGATCATATTTCACATGTTGCTGGAAGTACCGTTCATAACAGTCTCTACTCAAGGTCGTTACTTGGGAACCCGTGTCAATCATCCCGGTAACCGGAATACCCTCCATTTCCACCTGTATAACAGGACTTGCAGCGATCAGGTCATCATTAGGGCATTCTCCCCACATAGTCTCCTTGTCAGTCTCCCCTACTACACGCCCTACAGCAGCAGGGGACTTCAGTTTAACGGCGGTCTCTCATAAGTTTGTCGCTGCTCTGGACATCTAGCAGCAACGTGGCCCATCCGTCCACACTCCCAGCAGCGTATCTCCCGTCGTTCTGGCCATCTGTTTGGGCCCCTTCGGTCAGCCCCTTCGATTTCTCCTGAGCACTGCATTAACTGATTTGGACCCCTTCGGTAGGTCCTATCCTCATCCCTCCAGCGGGGTGGTGGGTGATTCTGATTTTCTGGGTATGGACGGCTCACCCTTTCACCTCCAGTTTTCTGGAAGTCTGCAATTTTCATAGAATGTTCATCACAACGGGTGTGCAAGTGTTCCATTTGCTCTTGCAGTTTCTGCATTACTGTGAGAATTTCTTTAACCGTCCCCTTTTCTACTGTCTCTGAGCCAGAACTAGCCCCCTGTGACAAAGTAACTCCAACTGCGGTCTGGGGCTTCGGGAACATACTATTGGCACGGGAGATGGCCTCTACCTGTACATCATGGAATTTAGCATCAGTCTCTCGTCGTATAAAATCCTGCATAGTCACAGTTAAACTGCCGTCACGTATCCCCAGGACAAACTGGTCACGGAGAGTCCGATCAGGGTTACAGAAGGCTGGCGAGCCCCCTCTTTCCTTCCCTTGAATATCTCGGAGCAGTTCTTGTAGGGCATTTGCATATTGGGGAAGGCTTTCATTCTCCTGTTGTACCCTCTGGAAGAACCGAGCCTGCAGAGACCCCAGCAATGCAGTTTCTCCATAAATGGTTTCTAGAATCTGGACTACTTGCTCAAATGTCTGCCTTTGTTCAAATGGCCTCAATATCACCGTGGTCTTAGCATCCCCTTGTAATGTCAATATTGCTAGCTCTACTAGTACTTCTGGTGCGGTCTGGTACATTCGGTGTATCATTCGTATCTGTTCCACCCACATACTCACTGACATATTATTGCCATCAAATTTAGCTAACTGACTCATTATAGCCCCTGCTGTGTTCTTCCTCCAGCACCCCACCCCCCCCCCAAACCGCGACCCCACCCCCCCCCCCAGCCGCACCACCCCACCCCCCCCACCAACCAACCCAGAGCGGCGCCCGAGGGTGGTTGGCCCCCCCCCCGACAAGAGCCCCCCGCCCACGGTAGTTCAAAGAAAAGAATATATATTTACTATAAGTTAATAAAGACTATTTGAAGGTAAAATGACAGGGATAAAGACAAGCAAAATATACAATATAGCATGAACAATTTCAAGGCAAATTCTGCAATGGTTTCTACTTTTACTCTGTCCAATTCTGCAGTATGGACACTGAATGAACAATATACTCAAAACTATCCCTAACTGACCCTGACATCACATTTGGGTGCACCCCTTTTCCCCAGTGGTCCAGGTGGACCGCTTACAGTCTGTAGAAGCGCGCGGTGGGGCCCAAAGTCGTTCCTTTCTTTTATAGTGAAACGTCCCTCTCCTCACTGTTATCAGGATCTTGGGAGAAATGAAGTCCTCTTTAACAGGGAAACCCAATGAATGCAATGTAATCCAACAGCAGATTCCACTCAGCACACTGACAGTCCTGCCGAATCCATACACTGAGCTGGGATGTAAGCCGGGGTTTAGCAGGTGCTGTCCAGTACATCAACAGCACTGCGAGTCTCTATCTGTGGTATCCATATACACAGTCACAATGTCAGTCTCACTGATCAGCCAAACAAAGCCCTCCACACACCCCCACCAACCACCACCACTCTTTACTCATCACCCCTCCTTCGCCCCACCACCAAGCTAGTTCCAAGCAGAAGAACAACACCACAACACCACCACACCACAACACAACCCAACACGGCTCCTGCTCCCCTCCCCCCCCCCCCCTCCCCCCCCCCTCCCCTCCTCCCCGCCGCACCAGCCCGCCCCAGAGGGGGGGGGCGCGCCCCCCCCCCGCCTCACCTCCCCCCGCGGCCGCGGCTTAAAAGCAGAATAACACAAATAAATACAATACAAACACTTTTTACACACACAAGCAGAGAACAGCGCCAGACGGCCTCTCTCGCACACTGCGGCCGGCCCGCCGGCGGCGTGAGCCCCGGGGTGGCCGCGGGGGCGGCTGCCGCCGGCCCCCCGACATTCCGGGGCCCCGCGGCCCCCCGTTATTTTTTTTTTTTTTATAGGCTGTTACCTGCTGGTGTAACACCAGCAGGTAATGGGCCCTCATTTCCACTTACCGATCCCCGCTCCGGCTCACGGCCGCCTGCGCTTCACCTTCTGCGGAGGCGGCTGTGAGCAGGAGCAGGAATCGGTAAGTAAGGCCTGCGAACCGTGAACCCCCACGAACACTGCTATCATTATACTCTGGGGTCTTTTCAGGAACTTATGAATGCAGTTTGTGTGGGGGGGGGGCGGTTGCCGGGGGGAAGTCCCATGTCAAATGTTCGCCTTGAGGCCCAGCCATTCCTAGTTACGCCACTGAGTCCAGTATAGGTACAGTCTATTTATGGCTGTGTTGTTATGAAATCCTGGTAAATTAAATGTGAACTTATATTGGCTCATACATGTGATATGACTGAATATTTAAGGACCTGCGAACTGCTTTTGACTAATACAGGTCATAAATAGCTTGGTTGCTATGGAAACCTGTGTGCCTGAGGAGACTAAGTGCTTGCGAGTTTCTATTGGCTGATAAGGGACATGTGACCGTGTGTATGGCAGTTGGAATATGAGTGAAAGACTTGCAGGCTTGTATTAGATAATGCTGGTCATTTTTTGGGAATACTGTATCTCAGGAACGGTACGTCCTTTAGAGCTGAGACCCAGTCTAAAATATTCCCGGACACCTGATGTACATGTGTGCCAAATTTGGTGAGGATCGGTCCAGTCGTTTGGTCGCGCATAAAGAACAGACAGACAGAAACTCATTTATATATATATATATATATATATATATATATATATATATATATATACACACACACACACGTGGACAAAATTGTTGGTACCCCTCGTTTAATGAAAGAAAAACCCACAATGGTCACAGAAATAACTTGAATCTGACAAAAGTAATTTGCCAAACTACATGTTGACAAGCCACAAAGCTTCTGGGAGAATGTCCTATGGACAGATGAGACAAAGATCGAAATTTACTATATACTAACACTACAATACTATACTATATACTAACACTACAATACTATACTATATACTATATACTAACACTACAATACTATACTATATACTAACACTACAATACTATACTATATACAGTCATGGCCAAAAGTTTTGAGAATGATACAAATATTAATTTTTACAAAGTCTACTGCTTCAGTTTTTCTAATGGCAATTTGCATATACTCCAGAATGTTATAAAGAGTGATCAGCTTAACAGCAATTACTTGCAAAGTCAATATTTGCCTAGAAAATGAACTTTATCCCCCAAAACACATTTCAACATCATTGCAGCCCTGCCTTAAAAGGACTACCTAACATCGTTTCAGTGTTTGCTCCATTAACACAGGTGTGGGTGTTGATGAGGACAGGGCTGGAGATCAATCTGTCATGATTAAGTAAGAATGACACCACTGGACACTTTAAAAGGAGGCTGGTGCTTGCCATCATTGTTTCTCTTCTGTTAACCATGGTTATCTCTAAAGAAACACGTGCAGTCATCATTGCACTGCACAAAAATGGCCTAACTGGGAAGAGTATTGCAGCTAGAAAGATTGCTCCTCAGTCAACAATCTATCGCATCATCAAGAACTTCAAGGAGAGAGGTTCCATTGGTGCCAAAAAGGCTCCAGGGCGCCCAAGAAAGACCAGCAAGCGGCAGGACCGTCTCTTAAAAGTGTTTCAGCTGCGGGATCGGGCTACCAGCAGTGCAGAGCTTGCTGAGGAATGGCAGCAGGCAGGTGTGAGTGCATCTGCACGCACTGTGAGGCGGAGACTCTTGGAGCAAGGCCTGGTCTCAAGGAGGGCAGCAAAGAAGCCACTTCTCTCCAGAAAAAACATCAGGGACAGACTGATATTCTGCAAAAGGTACAGGGAGTGGACTGCTGAGGACTGGGGTAAAGTCATTTTCTCTGATGAATCCCCTTTTCGATTGTTTGGAACATCTGGAAAACAGCTTATTCGGAGAAGAAGAGGTGAGCGCTACCACCAGTCTTGTCTCATGCCAACTGTAAAGCATCCTGAAACCATTCATGTGTGGGGTTGCTTCTCAGCCAAGGGAATCGGCTCTCTCACAGTCTTGCCTAAAAACACAGCCATGAATAAAGAATGGTACCAGAATGTCCTCCAAGAGCAACTTCTCCCAACCGTCCAAGAGCAGTTTGGCGCTCAACAATGCCTTTTCCAGCATGATGGAGCACCTTGCCATAAAGCAAAGGTGATAACTAAATGGCTCAGGGAACAAAACATAGAGATTTTGGGTCCATGGCCTGGAAACTCCCCCAGATCTTAATCCCATTGAGAACTTGTGGTCAATCATCAAGAGACGGGTGGACAAACAAAAACCAACAAATTCAGACAAAATTAAAGCATTGATTCTGCAAGAATGGACTGCTATCAGTCAGGATTTGGTCCAGAAGTTGATTGAGAGCATGCCAGGGAGAATTGCAGAGGTCCTGAAGAAGAAGGGTCAACACTGCAAATATTGACTTGCTGCATTAACTCATTCTAACTGTCAATATAAGCTTCTGTTACTCATAATATGAATGCAATTATATTTCTGTATGTGATAAAAACATCTTGTGAACCGAGAGCAAGGCAGGTGGTTTGGTCTCCGCAACCAGAAATGAACGCACACGCGGTAGTTCAAGAAAAGAATATATATTTACTATAAGTTAATAAAGGCTATTTGAAGGTAAAATGACAGGGATAAAGACAAGCAAAATATACAATATAGCATGAACAATTTCAAGGCAAATTCTGCAATGGTTTCTACTTTTACTCTGTCCAATTCTGCAGTATGGACACTGAATGAACAATATACTCAAAACTATCCCTAACTGACCCTGACATCACATTTGGGTGCACCCCCTTTTCCCCAGTGGTCCAGGTGGACCGCTTACAGTCTGTAGAAGCGCGCGGTGGGGCCCAAAGTCGTTCCTTTCTTTTATAGCGAAACGTCCTCTCCTCACGGTTATCAGGATCTTGGGAGAAATGAAGTCCTCTTTAACAGGGAAACCCAATGAATGCAATGTAATCCAACAGCAGATTCCACTCAGCACACTGACAGTCCTGCCGAATCCATACACTGAGCTGGGATGTAAGCCGGGGTTTAGCAGGTGCTGTCCAGTACATCAACAGCACTGCGAGTCTCTATCTGTGGTATCCATATACACAGTCACAATGTCAGTCTCACTGATCAGCCACTGAGCACAGTTCCTTTCACGTGGACTCACTAGTCCTGTTGTCTCTTTACACTCTGTTTGTCTCTGGACCAAGATACAGCTTAGCTGTACAGAAAAATCTCCACACCAGTTCAATACAACACTTGCTAAGATGGCTGCTGCTCTCTGTCTCGTCACTTCCTGCTTCTCTGCTCACATTCTGTCTGCAGAATAGGCAAGCTGACATAAAAGGGGGGGGGGAAGTCACTCCAGCATCATGTCACAATTACAATGGCTGCTGTCTTAAAGGAACAGAATCACAGAAATACATTCAACATTAACAGTTTATACAGACAAATGAAGCTTAGGACAACATTGGCTGTCTCTTACATATTCCCCCCCACTTTAAGATTGGCAGTCCCTGCCTATGACTGTATATCCAGAGGGTTGTACTTTTATGCACAGGGTGGTAGTATACCGATGTATGGCAGGCCAAACAAACTCATCCTGCGCATACCGAACAGGGGGAATACCAGCATTTGGCCTAGTGGTCCGTCTGAGGACCGGTGGTATATTATGGGGTGCTGCAGCTATGGGCTGAGAAGGACCAGCGGATTCCGCACCAGAGGGGGCACAGGCCGGAGATACAGTAGTCACAGGTGGAACATCCCCAGGAGCAGGGATCGGCCAACAATCATCCTCCTCGTCTGAGGCCCATTCCGCACCTCCATTCTCTGACTGTGGGAGCTCATTCACATTGGCAAGCCCATCATGATTTGTCCCTTCAGAATGACACAGGCGCAACATATTTCGGTGAAGTACTCGAACACAATCAGTTCCTTCTTTCTGGACCTGGTACACTGGCCCATTCGCATACTTGCGGCCAACAACACGATACGGCAAAGCCTCCCATCGGCTTTCCAATTTCCCTTGGGGTTTCTTGACACGAACTAGCACCAGGTCGTCTGGTTGCAATGGTGCTTCTTGCACTGGGGTCTTATCAGGATGGGGATGTTCTTGCAGGCGCTGCCGCACCAATCGATGGATCGTCTCAAGTCTCTGCCGGTGCGCCCGCACCCAAGAGGTTGGATCCCTCGGAGGGGAACCCATCCACATCATCCAACTGTAATTCTCCTACACTTCGCCCAGACCGCCCAAAGAGAAGTGTATAAGGAGAGTACCCCGTTGTAGAATGGACCTGATTGTTATAGGCCCACACCATTTCAGACAAGAACTGAGGCCACTGTAACTTCTTGTCTTCCTCCAGAGTCCGCAGCATCTGTAGCAGAGTTCTGTTGAATCTTTCACAGGCCCCATTTCCCTGAGGGTGGTATGGAGTCGTGTGCGACTTCTTTATCCCGTAGATACGTTGAACTTCTTTCATTACGTGTCCCTCAAAGCAGGCACCCTGGTCGGAGTGGATGCGTTTAGGGCACCCATATACTCGAATGAAATCTTGGCACAGAGCACGAGCTGCTGACTCAGCTGTCTGGTCCTTGGTGGCGGTTACCACCGCAAATTTGGTGAAGTGATCCACCATTACGAGGCAATACTGGTGTCCGCTATTGGATGGGCCCACCATTAGATAGTCTATCATGACAATTTCTAAAGGTTCCTGGGTCACGATGGTTTGCAGGGGAGCTCTCTGTTCTATTGCCTTATGGATCTCACAAGTTCGACAGCTGCGGCATACTTCTTCGACCATTTGACGAAGACCAGGGCAGTAAATCAGTCGCTGTAACCAACGAAAGGTCTTCTCATGACCAAAATGTCCATTCTTATTATGAGCCTCAACTGCCAACGAGCGAGCCAGTTCACTAGGCACCACAATTTGGTATCGAATGTCGATCTCAGAAGGTAAATAGACCTTTCGGCATAGCACTCCATTTTTCATCTCCAACTTTTCCCACTGACTCAGAACAGATAATATCTCACGTGTCAGTCGTTCTCTTTCCTCTCTACAGGGCTTCTGGCCTTTCTCAACACACTTGATCATCTGTGCCAGCCCCTCATGGGTCTGTTGTATCTGTGCCCATTCCTGTCGTGAGGGACCAAAGAAAGGAGCCGTTTCAGTCCCCTCCAACTCAAACTGATTAGCGGCGGCCAAGGCCTGTGAAAATCTGCTGAAGTCGGGCACCTCCACATGCTCCAACTCATGATCCACGTCTACTGTGGGGGTCTGGGCGGTTACCCTAGAAAGCCCGTCAGCATTCTGGTTCTCTGTCTTGGACCGATACTTAATGCGGTAATTGAACTTAGTCATTCGGGCTATCCACCTCTGCTCTAACGCCCCAAGCTTGGCATTTTCCAGGTGAGCTAGTGGGTTGTTGTCAGTCAGTACTAAAACTTCAGCACCGGTCAAATATTCAGAGAATTTCTCGGTCATGGCCCATACCAGTGCCAACAGCTCCAACTTAAATGAACTATAATTCTCGGGGGTTTCTTTCAGAATCTCTCAAAGACCGGCTGCCGTACGCTATGACCCTCTCCTGGCCATCCTGAAGCTGGGAAAGCACTGCTCCAAGACCATACAGGCTTGCATCCGTATACAGCTGGAACGGCAAGTGGTAATCAGCATATGCCAAGATTGGGGCTGTTGTCAGTGCATCCTTTAATGCCTGGAAGGCTTGTTCCTGTTCAGGTCCCCACTTCACGGACCGGTTCTTTGGACCACCGGATGTGCCTCGTGGGAGAGCATTAAGTGGTGCTGCTACCTTGGCGAAATCCTTAATAAACCGTCGATAGTAACCGGCTACTCCAATTAACGCCCTCACTTCTCGCAGGGTAGTCGGTATTGGCCAATCTTGAACAGCCGCTATCTTGTCTCTTGATGGTCTCACCCCTTCTCCTGATACGCGGTGACCCAAGTAATCAATTTCAGATTGGAACAACCGACATTTACTGGGTTTCAATTTGAGCCCATGTTCCCGCAATCTTCGAAATACTTGCCCCAACTGGTGGAGATGGTCTTCAAAGGTCGCAGAATACACTATAATGTCATCCAAGTAGATGAGAGTGAACTCAAAGTTGAAGTCACCGAGACATTTCTCCATCAACCGTTGAAACGTTCCGGGTGCATTTGTCAACCCGAAGGGCATCCGGCTAAATTCGTATAGTCCCATGGGCAAGATGAATGCCGTCTTCTCCTTGTCTTTTGTGGCCATCGGCACCTGCCAATACCCACTAGCCAGATCTAGTGAGGAGAAATACCGGGCTCTCCCCAGCGCTGAGAGGGACTCCTCAATCCGTGGCAAGGGGTAGGAATCTCGTACGGTGCAAGCGTTTAACTTCCGATAGTCTACGCAAAATCGGATGGACCCATCTTTTTTTCTTACTAACACCACAGGAGCTGCCCAGGGACTCTGGCTTTCTTGGATGATCCCACCCTGTAGCATCTTAGCTAACAGTTCTTTTACTTCCTGATACAACTGTGGAGGAATTTGTCGGTAGCGCTCTCTAATTGGAGGGGTGTCTCCTGTGGGAATCTCATGGTAGATCCCTGTGGTACATCCAAAATCTTCAGCATACCGTGAAAAGGCGGCTCGGTTCTCCCACAACAGTTCATCTACCTTCTGCACACATTCCAGAGAACATGAACTTGCATCCATCTTCATCTGTTCTCGAATTGCACGGCCATTCCATTCAGAGGTGGGTTCCTCATCTTCTCCCATGGACACAGTTACGGTCCACTCATCCCTTTCAGTCGGCTTCAGCTGCATTGGAGTTACTTTCCTTACTTCCTCCGGAGTCACATAGATGTTAGCCAGCTGCCTCCCTGGGGTCAGGTCCACACTCTGGTCCTGAGTGTTTACACATCGAAGTGGTACTCTTCCATTGCGAACTATTGCCAAGGAACGGGCCACTAGCGGATCAACACCTCCTTCGGCTGCCTGCAGTGGTTCTACCAACACAGCTATGCCCTCTAGTTTCCGACAGGTGCCTACGGGCATAGACACTATTGTCTCCCGACTGGGTGGCAGTGTAACTTTTGTATGCAAAGGAACTGAAATTCGAGCCAGAGGACGCTGCGCATCCGAACTTTTCTGTAAGCCACATGTCCGGATCAGCCGCTGGAAAGCTGTTTGAGTAGGCCGATGGGTGGTGGTTTCTTTCCAATAACCGTGACCTTTCTTTTCAAAGAGGATCTGATCTAATTCTTTTAACACATTCATCCCCAAAATGACAGGGACCTTTACTTCATGTGACTCCTGTACCACCACAATGCCTTTCCTACCCAGATCTTGGCCACATACCCGGACATTCATCCAGGCCACTCCCACGACTGGAACTGGTAACTGGTTAGCTGCGACCACTCGTACGAATGTATGGGGATCATATTTCACATGTTGCTGGAAGTACCGTTCATAACAGTCTCTACTCAAGGTCGTTACTTGGGAACCCGTGTCAATCATCCCGGTAACCGGAATACCCTCCATTTCCACCTGTATAACAGGACTTGCAGCGATCAGGTCATCATTAGGGCATTCTCCCCACATAGTCTCCTTGTCAGTCTCCCCTACTACACGCCCTACAGCAGCAGGGGACTTCAGTTTAACGGCGGTCTCTCATAAGTTTGTCGCTGTTCTGGACATCTAGCAGCAACGTGGCCCATCCGTCCACACTCCCAGCAGCGTATTTCCCGTCGTTCTGGCCATCTGTTTGGGCCCCTTCGGTAAGCCCCTTCGATTTCTCCTGAGCACTGCATTAACTGATTTGGACCCCTTCGGTGGGTCCTATCCTCATCCCTCCAGCGGGGTGGTGGGTGATTCTGATTTTCTGGGTATGGACGGCTCACCCTTTCACCTCCAGTTTTCTGGAAGTCTGCAATTTTCATAGAATGTTCATCACAACGGGTGTGCAAGTGTTCCATTTGCTCTTGCAGTTTCTGCATTACTGTGAGAATTTCTTTAACCGTCCCCTTTTCTACTGTCTCTGAGCCAGAACTAGCCCCCCTGTGACAAAGTAACTCCAACTGCGGTCTGGGGCTTCGGGAACATACTATTGGCACGGGAGATGGCCTCTACCTGTACATCATGGAATTTAGCATCAGTCTCTCGTCATATAAAATCCTGCATAGTCACAGTTAAACTGCCGTCACGTATCCCCAGGACAAACTGGTCACGGAGAGTCCGATCAGGGTTACAGAAGGCTGGCGAGCCCCCTCTTTCCTTCACTTGAATATCTCGGAGCAGTTCTTGTAGGGCATTTGCATATTGGGGAAGGCTTTCATTCTCCTGTTGTACCCTCTGGAAGAACCGAGCCTGCAGAGACCCCAGCAATGCAGTTTCTCCATAAATGGTTTCTAGAATCTGG
This sequence comes from Leptodactylus fallax, assembly GCA_947044405.1. Taxonomy (NCBI): domain Eukaryota; kingdom Metazoa; phylum Chordata; class Amphibia; order Anura; family Leptodactylidae; genus Leptodactylus; species Leptodactylus fallax. The sequence continues at coordinate 563,675 of CAMRHE010000711.1, read as the reverse complement.
ACTACTTGCTCAAATGTCTGCCTTTGTTCAAATGGCCTCAATATCACCGTGGTCTTAGCATCCCCTTGTAATGTCAATATTGCTAGCTCTACTAGTACTTCTGGTGCGGTCTGGTACATTCGCTGTATCATTCGTATCTGTTCCACCCACATACTCACTGACATATTATTGCCATCAAATTTAGCTAACTGACTCATTATAGCCCCTGCTGGCATTCTTCCTCCAGCACCATTCTCCCCGAACGGGTGATATAGTATAGTATTGTAGTGTTAGTATATAGTATATAGTATAGTATTGTAGTGTTAGTATATAGTATAGTATTGTAGTGTTATTGTATATAGTATAGTATTGTAGTGTTAGTATATAGTATAGTATTGTATTTATATAGTATAGTATTGTAGTGTTAGTATATAGTAGTATAGTATTGTAGTGTATATAGCATATAGTATAGTAGTAGTATATAGTATAGTATTGTGTGTTAGTATATAGTATAGTATTGTAGTGTTAGTATATAGTATAGTATTGTAGTGTTAGTATATAGTATATAGTATAGTATTGTAGTGTTAGTATATAGTATAGTATTGTAGTTGTTACTATATAGTATAGTATTGTAGTGTGTATATAGTATAGTATTGTAGTGTTAGTATATAGTATAAGTATTGTAGTGTTAGTATATAGTATATAGTATAGTATTGTAGTGTTAGTATATAGTATAGTATTGTAGTGTTAGTATATAGTATAGTATTGTAGTAGTGTTAGTATATAGTATAGTATTGTAGTATTGTAGTATAGTAGTAGTATATAGTATAGTATTGTAGTGTTGTGTATAGTATATAGTATAGTATTGTAGTGTTAGTATATAGTATAGTATTGTAGTGTTAGTATATAGTATATGGTATTGTAGTGTTAGTATATAGTATATAGTATAGTATTGTAGTGTTAGTATAGTATGTATAGTATAGTAGTTGTTAGTGTATAGTATATAGTATAGTGTAGTGTTAGTATATAGTATAGTATTGTGTGTAGTATATAGTATAGTATTGTAGTGTTAGTATATAGTATAGTATTGTAGTGTTAGTATATAGTATAGTATTGTAGTGTTAGTATATAGTATATAGTATAGTATTGTAGTTTGTTAGTATATAGTATAGTATTGTAGTGTTAGTATATAGTATAGTATTGTAGTGTTAGTATATAGTATATAGTATGTATGTAGTGTTAGTATATAGTATAGTATTGTAGTGTTAGTATATAGTATATAGTATAGTATTGTAGTGTTAGTATATAGTATAGTATTGTAGTGTTAGTATATAGTATAGTATTGTAGTGTTAGTATATAGTATATAGTATAGTATTGTAGTGTTAGTATATAGTATAGTATTTGTAGTGTTAGTATATAGTATAGTATTGTAGTGATATAGTATATAGTATAGTATTGTAGTGTTAGTATATAGTATAGTATAGTATGTAGTATATAGTATAGTATTGTAGTGTTAGTAGTATGTATATATAGTATAGTATTGTAGTGTTAGTATATAGTATAGTATTGTAGTGTTAGTATATAGTATAGTATTGTAGTGTTAGTATATAGTATATAGTATTGTAGTGTTAGTATATAGTATAGTGTTGTGTGTATATAGTATAGTATTGTAGTGTTAGTATATAGTATATAGTATAGTATTGTAGTGTTAGTATATAGTATAGTATTGTAGTGTTAGTATATAGTATAGTATTGTAGTGTTAGTATATAGTATAGTATTGTAGTGTTAGTATATAGTATATAGTATTGTAGTGTTAGTATATAGTATAGTATTGTGGTGTTAGTATTGTAGGTAGTATATAGTATAGTATTGTAGTGTTAGTATATAGTATAGTATTGTAGTGTTAGTATATAGTATAGTATTGTAGTGTTAGTATATAGTATAGTATTGTAGTATTAGTATATAGTATAGTATTGAATAAAAAGCAGTTTTTTTTTTTTTTTTTCTGGTTACTACAAAGGAAAGAAAATAATTCTATAGCTCTGTAAGCCTCAGATGACATCTAACAGCTCTCCCCACCTGCTCCGATTATATCCCTTTAAGGCTTGTTTTGGAACAATGCCCCTGTACACACCTGTCTGCCGTTAAATGCTTTCCCAGCTTTTATCTTATCAAAGGAATAGACAACAATAAAACACGTCTGGCAGGTGTAAAAAAAAATCTATAATACGAAAACAGTGGTGGAATTATTATCTTTTTTTCCATGACTCCCCTATTGTTAATTTCCAAAAAAAAAAGTTATATGTACCCAAAAATAAGGGCCATGAAAAAATAAACTAACCTTCATACCACTAGGTCAACGGAAAAAGAAAAAAATATCAGCTGTAGTGACCACCGAGCTAATGTCTGAGGAGGTCTTGACCATCTTCTGTTGAGTGTCAAATATTTTGGATTTCAACATGGCCAATTTTTTTTCTTGGGTGCAGCCACCACCAAGGGATTTTTCCCTCTCCCCGTTGGTATACACATGAGCTTTCAGCTGAGTGTGCATGTGTAAGGAGGGGGAGGGCAGGAGGACCAGCTGCTAACCTAACATTCATCAGATATCTAAGGTATATGGTCCTCTTTAAAAGTCAGTCGTATCTAGAAACAGATTTACTGTTACCTAAAAATTGTGTCTAATTGTCCTTTAGTAGTAGACAGAGATGTAATGTGGAGCTTCTAGGCCTCACTGCAAAGTATCTAACACAACCTCCACCTACCATATGTTATTTATAATGCTTATACTTAGTATTTTTTTCTTATGTAAGAAAGTGGTGTTTTTTTTCCCATGGTGCCATAGCCTGGACGTCTGTTACCATGACATACCCTATAGCTATACAGCACTTCGAGAATATGTTCCTTACCATGACCACATTAAAACAGATGTTAGAACATTGAAAGAAAAGGTTAGAAATGACTCATACGGGTAGCCTGAGACGCTAAACCAATTTCCTTTGTTTTTGGTCAAACTAAGTGAAAAACCTTAAACGTCTATAGCTAACCGTACGCTTGCTACCACAGCATCTGAGATGCAACTTTTTGAAACTATTAGAAACCTGATAATGCACATATTATAGTTTACAGACCCTGACTTAACCATATTACTGTAGTCTGATAACGCACATATCATAGATTACCCACCTTTACGTGCCTACAGTAGGTCGTCCTAGAATATAGACATCTTCAGGTATATCTTAAAAAATATTACTATAAACTACTAGATGAGGTTCAGAATTGACTGGAATCCAGTAAATGTAATAGTAAGGTACTATTAAGGACCTATATAGAACCTTCACGTACACTAACACTTGTCTCCTGCTTTGGAAGACAATAACTCATAGGTTCTAGAGCCAAAACTTGAGACCTTGGTCTTGACTTCTGTTTCTCAACCAGGGTTCTGTAGACTCATGGTGTCCCTTAAAACCCGGTCATTGGTTTTCTGGAAGGAATAATATGGATATCCTACCCAAAGGCCAACGTTGTCTACTGTAAGGATAAAGTCGTAGGAGTTCTCTAGTAGGGAAATATTTTTTAGGGTTTCTTCCATGAGAGGTTCTTTACTTTGAAGCTTGGTTGTAGCTCGGTCATCACATGGTTGTGACTATATAAGCTCCATACGGCTCTAATCCATCTTTTTTAGATCGGTAGTTGGTACAGATTTATGGAAAAGATGGAGGGCGAGGTAGGAAATAATTATCTTTCATGTCATTCATTTTAGAGTTTGCCCTATGATCAACTTCCCGACTGTTCAGACCCTCCACATCAGAAATTCAATACGCTCTACATAAGTCTGGCAACGAAGACATAGTGGATGCTTTTAGGAATGAAGGTAAGATATTTTATGACACAATTTGGTATATTAAGTTGAAACTGGGTGATCATGATCTCACTAAAACAACCTGATCCTAAAGTTTATCGGTTATACGACATGGTCAGTGGATCAATTCGTGATCTGACGTGCAACCAATGATCTCAGAATTAGATGGCCTCTAGCTTACCGTGCAGGAAGGGTCAATGAAATTCTAGTTTATATGCTGTAGCTACAGGGGATGACCATCTGCAAAGAAGATTTTCAGGCCTTTTCTTCGACAAAAGTGCATTTTGTTTCTATAGAGTCATAGACTAGCTTTATTGCTGTGTTGGCTAGCTACAGTAGTCAGACTTTACATACAAGAGACCATAGAAGGTCATGGAAACTACCGTGTTGAACACGGTTACATATTAATCTGTCTTGTCTACTGGAGTTCCCTAAAATTAATCATTGTGGAAAGCCCCATAAATTTATCTAAAGAAGCAAAGTCAAATTGTTATAAAAATAGCATACAGTATGCTATTCTGTAGGACATGCGATATACTGTATTGGGTATATGACCTCCACACCCTATTCCTGGAGCTAGTAATGTAAAACATACTTATACAACTGACATCCAATATGCTGTATCGGGAAGTCAAAGTTGTATACATTAATAATGTAGACAACATTCAGTGTTGTACATAGCAAAGATCAAAATCGGCCCCACTATAGAGAACCTCCACAAACTCCAACTCCAACTCTTTACACTATTTCATGGGTGCCGCTCAACTGATTCTGGCGCAATTGGGATCTTTTCTCTAGCCCCACTAGTCCTGAGCAATCAATGCTGGTAGTTTTACCACCCAATATGCCAAGTAAGCTCTCTACTCTTAAGTGGCCGGTCCTGGGCTGGAGCAGACAGGGACCACCCACCTGACAGAGGGTTTAATTAGCATAATGGGTACAGAAAATAATAGAAGTTATTGCATGGGAATGGTAGGGGCTAGAGACAAAAAATCCAACTATGGCAGAATCAGTGGGACAGCACCTATTGAAGGATGCAAAGAGTCGGAGCTGGTGGAGATCCTGAAAGGTCCTCTTTAAGGTGCCTAGAATAAACAAACTTGGTACTTGTTTCCCTCTACACATCTTTACCATGGGCCAACATCCCATTCTCTGAGTCTGGACAATGTAGCCCTTCTAGTGGAAGTCCTATACTAGTTCTCCTTCCCAGTGCTAAAAGGGTTGAGGTCCACCAAGAGTCCCGTAGCAGAAGTATTGACTACGTCTATGGTATGTCCTTGGATACACATTTCATAGCAAAGTAAACTGGGTATGGAGTAAGTCTGGCTTGAAATTTGTCACCTGAAGACAATATGTTCATTGTTTAACATCTGAAATATGGGAAATACTTAGAACATACTCTTCTTGAATGGAATTCTCTTAATGGCAAGTAGATGACAGATTGCTATGGGGCGTTGCCGGACAGTCACCATAGAAGTGACTTAGAAGGTTCAGAGATGTTCCATTCGCACTGGTGTTCCATTCTCAAGGAGACTTTAGGTGGATTTTCAGTTCCCTGTTTTGAACACTAGGGGATCGCTAGGGGACCCCAGCCATTGGATACCTATCCCCTGTCCTGTGGATAGGGAATGAGTCTATAATAGCACAACCCCTTTAACCATATTAAGAAAATCTAAAAATGTTTAGGGCACTCTATGAAATTTTTTTTTTAGCCCTACAACAATTATTTTATAGTCTAACTCGTAGATGTGAAATGACCTCTGAACCTTCTCAGCAACTTGTAAATTCTTTCCTTCTGACTAATGTGAGACTTTTTATTCAGATATTTGACAGCTGACCCAGCCGGACAGCACAGAAGATCGTGAAATGTCAGCGGTGGATGTTCTGTACCTGCTGGCAATGGTCGGTTTCCAAGGAACCATTTCTTCTCTATGGCTTCTAATGGGTGGACATTTACAAGAATCTGACCATCTACTGACCCACCAGAGAAGAACCACCTATAGACACAACTCACCTTATAATGTAGAGGGCCACTTATTTTTCCTACAATGATTACTGTACAGTCTACTATATGGAGCACTACTCTCAGCCAGTGCAAACATTGAACAAGGGAGATTTCAGCTCCGAAGCCTGAAGAATGTTTATGGCAGTCCTGGAATCCATATAGGCTGTAACTCGGAATCAGATGTCACAGGGCCCTGAAAAAGCCCTATTGTTTAGTTTATGCTTTTGTTGAGTGCTCATGCGTCGCCACTCTTAAAGGGATTTTCTGGGATATTTTGATACCGATGACCTATCCTCAGCGTAGGTCATCAGTATTAGATCAGTGGTGGGCCAACATTACCATGGAAGGGCTGCTATGCGGTGGAGGGAGCCTTCTGCTTCCAGGTCCTACCCTTGTATAGCTTTTCCAGTGCCAGAGGTTGCCTGTAACAGTAGATCGGTGCAGTGTCCAGGTGTCGGAGCACCACTGACCTGATACTGATGACCTATCCTGAAGAGAAGTCATAAGTATCAACAATGGGCCCCAGTCGGGAAAACAATTTTGAGCCCAGGGCCCCACGATGTGAAAACGTGGCGGAAAAAAGTGCCACGTTTTACTTTACCTGGCTTATCCCATCCACACATTGCAGGAAAAAAAAATCTGAAGCGGAAATGCGGCGATTTAAAAAACGCTAGCGTTTTTTGTAAATCACAGCACGTCTATTATATTTACGGAAATGCCGGCGTTTTCCATATAGGTATAATAGAAGCAGAAAGTCCACAGAGGCTCGCGGCTCGCTACGTGGGGCCTTAGCCTAAATATTACCATATGACTTTTATTGCTATTTATATTTTTGTATTTTACTAAGTTTTTTTGGGTATTCCTAACTATTACTGGCAGCTATTACTTTCCATGTATCAGTATTTATAGCCAGAAATGTTTACTGGGTCTCAGATGTAGAAAACTAAAACTTGCAATACCAGACACATCCACATTCACATAGTAGCGCTGTTTCTGGAGGCAAATCTTTTAATACTTCTATAAGAGATGAAACATTTTGGTCATTTTTCACTCCACACAGGGGTACGAATAAATGTTTTATATATTTTTATTCTGAAATCAAAACTAGGTACAGCTCACCCCTCTACGATGTACACAAATGTAATCCACAGACAGCTGTTGTAAGGACCATTTTTTAGCACTCCCATAAATGTCATTATAAAAAACAATCAAAATCTGTTGAATACCCCGTGAACTGGTCCACTTCAAGGGTCGGGATTTTGAGATACGGTATACAGTCATGGTAGGAAAGGGTTAAAGGGGATGTGTCACCTATTTTGCTTACTAAATAGAACCGGATACTGATTTTCTGTTTTTGAATGGTTTTTTTATTTTTGTTTAGTAGATTTTTTTTTATTCTGTTTTCTGTACATGTGTATGGGGGTGGCCGTGAGATGAGATGCTGATCTGCGCTTTACAGTATTTAGAGATATGCTTTACAGCAGCCACATGGGCCATAGATACAGTAGTCTGGAGATGTTCACTGAGGTCTATGGGAGAGTATGCTGGACATACTCTGTGACCTGTGCAGTGAGGGGGAGTAGATAAGCTGTGACCATCACCTATAGCATACCTCTCAACAGTCCCGGATTCAGTGCCCTGTCCTTTCGGTGGGAGGTATGTCCTGGCTTTAACTCATCGGCGTCCAGAGGACACCGATGAGTTGAAGACAATGGTGAAGCACAAGCCATCCGCTCTCTGCTTCACCATTCCTCCTCTGAATGCTCCGGGAGCTGTAGATGTGATTTGATGATGTCATCACATTGCTCTTTCACCCCCCTGAACCCTCCGGGTGCAGAGACTTCAGAGGAGCAGGGGAGAGGTGAGTATTAGTGATTTTCATGTTTGAGACTGTGGGGGCACCAGGAGGGGGGCATTAAACTGGAGGCAGGTGGAGGGGAACATTATAATGTGTGGACATATAATGTTAGGGTGACTGTAGGAGCATTATACTATGTAGGGAAAAAAAAAGAGATATTGATGGGAATGGGCGGAGTCAGGGTAGAAGTGGGTGGAGCACATTCTGTCCCTCTTTCTGTCCTTTGAAAGTTGGGAGGTATCCCTATAGTGACTGGTGGTCCCTATGTTACCTATGTGCTTGTAATGAAGTGACTGCTGCAAAGAAATCTACAGAACAGGAAGTGTCAGTCTATTATTAGTCTTAGTGGCCAGAGTGAAAACTCCAAGATTTTGGGATTTTTTAAAAAAAAAACTAAATAACATAGAAAATTTAAATAAATTCAATAAGAATTCTTATAAAATATGATGAACATAAAAACTGAATATAAACAGCAGGTCATTACTTTTTACATTGCTGGCATACGGTATCAGTTACTTGCAAGGTCTCAGGGTGTTTCCCAGAGTCTCAAATGTCAAGAATTGTGTATAAAGTTATAACAAAAGGGCTGAAAATAACCAAAGGCAAAAATAACCTCCGGCTAAAGTGACCTGATAGTTATTACGACTATAGTATGCTATAAGCCATGTTTTAACGCTCACCTCAATATATGTAGCAACTGTGACCAGTTTTAGTCCTAAAGTTTACGTGTTTTTATACCGTGTTTGTATTTGAATTATCTTTTTTAATTAAAATTTGTGTTATGTTTATTATTTTTCACCTACAGAAATTGTAATGTCCCATACAGTGTATAGATACACCATATACGGTATATAAAACTCCTATTATTTGGCATAGATACTATATGTTACATACTTGTTACGGTGCCCCCTGGTGTTCTTTTTACTCTCTTTCTTACCTAGTGTATTGATTCTTACTGGCTGGACTACACATAAGCAAAAATCACTCTGAAGCTTCTGTATAAGAGGATCCAGGGATTGGACTGAGCTACTGAGCACTGGATTGATGGGAGGAAACCAGACGAACCCCCCCTCATTTTACTATTATTACATGGCCTTTATAAGACCATTGTGTTCTTCAATAGATTAATGCTTGAATAGCAGAATAAGGTCATCATAATAAAAAAGAAAGTATCAACTTTTGTCTTTGAAACAGTGCCACTCCGTGGTCTATGTCTAGTACTACAGCTAAGCTACACAAAAAAACAATAGCAAAACATGTAAGGGGCTTATGCTTTGAAACGCGTAAGCAGGATTCAATATGTAGCGGTTTTACTGTTTTTTTTTTTTTTTTTGTTTGTTTTTTACACTCCTTTGTGCTAGTTTTTAATTTTCTCTATTTTTGTTTGTTATCTGGGTTCATTGACATGACCCCATATATATATATATATATATATATATATATATATATATATAATTATTAAAAGTTACATTTTATTTTTTTCGAAGTGCTGGATATATTTTTGTTTTTTTTTCTGCAGATAGATAGGTTAGGGTCACCAGAACCAGGATATCACCCAACCCTGCAGATAGATAGGTTAGTGTCACCAGAACCAGCATATCACCCCAGCCCTGCGTGGTAGGTTGTATCACCAGAACCAGCATATCACCCCAGCCCTGCAGATAGATAGGTTAGTATCACCAGAACCAGCATATCACCCAGCCCTGCAGATAGATAGGTTAGTGTCACCCGAACCAGTATATCACCCCAGCCCTGCAGATAGATAGGTTAGTGTCACCAGAATCAGCATATCACCCCAGCCCTGCAGATAGATAGGTTAGTGTCACCAGAACCAACAAATCACCCCAGCCCTGCAGATAGATGGTTAGTGCCACCAGAACCAACATATCACTCCAGCCCTGCAGATAGATAGGTTAGTGTCACCAGACCCCAGCATATCACCCCAGCCTGCAGATAGATAGGATAGTGTCACCAGAACCAGCATATCACCCCAGCCCTGCAGATAGATAGGTTAGTGTCACCAGCCCATTCACCCCAGCCCTGCAGATAGATAGGTTAGTGTCACCAGACCCCAGCATATCACCCCAGCCCTGCAGATAGATAGGTTAGTGTCACCAGAACCAGCATATCACCCCAGCCCTGCAGTTAGATAGGTTAGTGTCACCAGCCCCAGCATTCACCCCAGCCCTGCAGATAGATAGGTTAGGGTCACCAGAACCAGGATATCACCCAACCCTGCAGATAGATGGTTAGTGTCACCCCAGACCCCCACATATCACCCCAGCCCTGCAGATAGATAGGTTAGTGTCACCAGAACCAGCATATCACCCCAGCCCTGCAGATAGATAGGTTAGTGTTACCAGAACCAGCATATCACCCCAGCCCTGCAGATAGATAGGTTAGTGTCACCAGAACCAGCATATCACCCCAGTCCTGCAGGTAGGTTATTGTCACCAGACCCCAGCATATCACCCCAGCCCTGCAGATAGATAGGATAGTGTCACCAGAACCAGCATATCACCCCAGCCTGCAGATAGATACAGTCATATGATAATTTGAAGCGGGCTGTCCATGCTCGGCGACCATCAAACTTAACTGAACTGGAATTGTTTTGTAAAGAGGAATGGTCAAAAATACCTTCATCCAGGATCCAGGAACTGATTAAAAGCTACAGGAAGCGACTAGAGGCTGTTATTTTTGCAAAAGGAGGATCTACTAAATATTAATGTCACTTTTCTGTTGAGGTGCCCATACTTTTGCACCGGTCAAATTTTGGTTTAATGCATATTGCACATTTTCTGTTAGTACAATAAACCTCATTTCAATCCTGAAATATTACTGTGTCCATCAGTTATTAGATATATCAAATTGAAATGGCTGTTGCAAACACCCAAATATTTAGAACTAAAAATGATTAAGATTAATAGGGGTGCCCAAACTTTTTCATATGACTGTAGGTTGGTGTCACCAGAACCAGCATATCACCCCAGCCCTGTAGATAGATAGGTTAGTGTCACCAGAACCAGCATATCACCCCAGCCCTGCAGATAGATAGGTTAGGGTCACCAGAACCAGCATATCACCCCAGCCCTGCAGATAGATAGGTTAGGGGCACCAGAACCCAGCATATCAACCTAGCCCAGCAGATAGGTTAGGGTCACCAGAATCAAATACTGTTTTCCCCTTATAATTCACTGCTTTTTTTTTTCTCAATGTGCAAATGAGCTCTTTGGAGCAATGATGGCGTTGTCACTTATCTTTTAGGAGCAATGTGATGCCCTTGTTGTCCCAAAATAGCTCATTTGCATATTGACCAAAACAGCCATATTACAGCAATGGAGGCAGCGATTCACAAGAGGAAAACACTGCATGATTGAGATGACCTTATAGATAGATAGGTGACAGATAGGTTAGTTATTGTGAGGTACTTTTTATGTAATAGCGGAATGTATTGTGAATAGCAGTGAAATTAGTGAAATGAATTGGTTGTTGGGAAGATCAGGATATCAAATGTCTGTATATTTTCCTATTTTAATCAATAAAAATACTGTGTATAGATATAATTTTATATCTCTTCTCATATATATATATATATATATATATATATATATATATATATATATGAGTTTCTGTCTGTCTGTTCTTTATGCGCGACCAAACGACTGGATCGATCTTCACCAAATTTGGCACACAGGTACATCAGATGTCCAGGAAGGTTTTAGACTTTAGACATCTCTCTAGGACGTACCATTCCTGAGATACAACATTTCCAAAAAATGACCTGCATTAGCCAATAGAAGCCTGCAAGCAGGGGTGTAAATACCGGGGTAGCATTGGTAGCGGCAGCCACAGGGCCTGGAACATTAGGGGGCCCGGAGCCCGGTGGCAGCTGCTACCTCAGACCCCACAAACACTGCTATCATAATAGTCTGGGGTCTTTTCAGACACTTGAGTATAACGATCAAGGGCCCAGGGGAGGTGAGGGAACATAAAAACAAGTTACCTCCTCCCCCCCCCGCCGCGGCTTCGGGCCTGTTTGGTGCGTCCCAGACATCAGCTGACGTCATTATGCATCGCGCGCCGGCCTGGATCACGCGAGATCTGGTCCAACATTGAAGATGGCTAAAGTAGCAAACCAGAGTGCATCTGAGCCAGGAAGAGGTAAGTAACATTGCTTTCTTTGTTTGTATCCTCCCTGGGTCTCCGATCATTATACTCTGGGGCCTGAAAGACTCCAGAGTATAATAATCATTCATGGGTGGTCCACTATGGGGCATAATACTGTGTGCAGGGGCTACTATAGGGCATAATACTGTGTGCAGGGGCCACTATGGGGTATAATACTGTGTGCAGGGGCCACTATGGGGCATAATACTGTGTGCAGGGGCTACTATGCTGCATAATACTGTGTGCAGGGGCCACTATGGGACATAATACTGTGTGCAGGGGCCACTATGGGACATAATACTGTGTGCAGGGGCCACTATGGGGCATAATACTGTGTGCAGGGGCCACTATGGGGCATAATACTGTGTGCAGGGGCCACTAGTGGGCGCAGGATGCGGTTTGTGCGGGGGGGGTTGGAGGGGGCTGTCCGGGGGGGATGGGGGCTGCAATTCCACAGGAGGCCCCATGTCAAATGCTCGCCTTCGGGCCCAGTCATTCCTAGTTACGCCACTGCCTGCAAGTCTTTCACTCATATTCCAACTGCCATACACATGGTCACATGTCCCTTATCAGCCAAGAGAAGCTCGCAGGCACTCAGTCTCCACATGCACACAGCTTTACTCCAGGTTTCCATAACAACCCAGCCATTTGTCCTCACTGCTGTAGGTCACTTTTAAAGGCGCAGGGTGCTGTGGATGACACTGTTACACAAGGTCACATACACACAGCTTTACTCCTGGTTTCCATAACAAATGATCGCAGGTTTTTCACTGATATTCAAACTGAGATACACATGATCACATGACGCTTATGGACCAATGGAAACTCGCAGGATCTTCAGTCTTGACATACCCACAGCTTTACACCAGGTTTCCATAGCAACCAAGCTATTTATGACTTGTATGAGTCAATAGCAGTTCACAGGTCCTTAAATATTCAGTCGTTTGACGTGTATCAACCAATATAACTTCACATTTAATTTAACAGGTTTCCATAACAACACAGCCATAAATAGACTGTACCTATACTGGACTGCCATACTGGATGTCAGCATTCTTATAAATTGAAAAGTATTTAAACTACACACAAACAACATACAAAATAGACCAGTGCCAATTCTTATGGGGCCACTACACAAACAAAAAATGAAATATACTCATGAGAAGCCGGGTCCTTCTGCTAGTATATATATATATATAGAGAGAGAGAGAGAGAGAGAGAGAGAGAGAGAGAGAGAGAGAGAGAGAGAGGTATTATACATACTGTACACACTAATAAATATATATATATATATATATAGAGAGAGAGATATTATACATACTGTACACACTAATAAATATATATATATATATATATAGAGAGAGAGATATTATACATACTGTACACACTAATATATATATATATATATATATATATATATATATATATATATATGAGGCTGATTCCAGATTCCAATCAGTGCTTGCTGATCTCACACCTGTTCATCTGGACAGTTGCAAGTATGGAGGACTCTGATGATCAAGGGAATTTCATGAGTCTTGGACTTTGTTAGGCTAGATTCACACAAATGAATTTTACCCGTGAAACTCAGTCCGTTTGTTAGCTGGATCTACCGGCGTCACCTTCATGCCAGGAGCAGAACTCCTAGCAGTAGTTATCTATGATACTAGGAGTCCCTGCCATCCAGTGACATACTGTCCCATAGTGATACAGTGCAGGACAGTATGTCACTGAGAGGCAGGGACTCCTAGTATCATAGATCACTATACTGCTAGGAGTCCCTCTCCCAGCATAGTGTTCAGGCCAGTAAATCCGGCCAACACACGGACTGAGTTTCACTGGTAAAGCTCGGGTGTGTGAACCCAGCCTTAGTCTGAACGTCTTCTCTGCTCATATGTAACACACACCATGGGGAAATTAAACAACCCCTCTTCACTAGTTTTCTGGTGTAGAGGGTTGATATTGCGGCACCTTTGGCGTAAGCCCCTTTCTTGCTCCAATTGTATGCCACATCCCCCATTCTGCACCTCATTCACTACATTCCATGAATGTGGACGGAGCGGAGCGAGGATGTCTCGGCCCAACATATTTGTAATAAATCATTCCCGTTTTCTGGCCTGAGTTATAATGGATATCTATTCCATTTTCTATCTGGCATAGATATCTTTTGGGGCGCAGGGACATGTTCTCATTTCAGAAGAGACCGGAGCCTCTTCATAAACCAACGGTGCCTTGTACCTATTGAGGCCTTTGTTAAGACTGGCATACAACACACCAGTCTTAATAAATCTGCCCTAATGCCTGCATTATCCTTACTAACTGTCCAGTACCTGTAGAATCGGCTACTGAGCTACACTAGCGCAATGGCCTGCATTGGTGTGTGGGCTCTGTAGGGGACATTGCTGTGCGGGCACTACGGCTGCAAATATTATGGCTGCTGATGTACCATTTACAGTCATTTCCTGCAAGAAGAGGACGGAGCCATGGCAGAGGGAAGTCTGTGAATTTGGATGTGCTGGTTGAAAGGGCTCTGCGAATTAGGGGTTACTTTGTTATGGGGGACTACGTCCATGTTTGCTTCTTTATGAGGGTATTTTGGCTGGTATTGTCGCAAGGACACTATTATAGTGAGAAACTTGTATGGGTAACACTGTCTCTGTGGTACTGTTACCAGCATATTTATAGGAGCCATGTAGCTAGCACTCTAAGCAGGATACTATGGCTGCCATTCTTAGCAGGATACTATGGCTGGTGCTATTACCAGGACATTTCGGCTGGAATTGTTAGCACTTTTTATTTCCTGTAGTACAATCCAAACATCAAACACTGGATTCACCTCCAATTTCCCTTTTTAGTCACATTTGATATAATGCATATTTGCCTAAGCTGTATTGATGTAAAATAGGGAATAATGCCAGTTAATAATTATAATAATAAAAAAAATCATCAAATTAATAATAATAATAACAAAAAAATGAACCTGACAAGTATCACCATACAGTATACACAAGAAGAAACCCTGGTTATATCAATATATTTAATTATATAAAAATGAGGTGATATGTAGAAGATACCCAGGCTATACCAGCATGGTCCATATCACTATATACAAGAAGATGTATAACTTATACCAGCTGTACATATATAATTATATACAGGAGATACCCAGGTTATACCAGCATGGCACATATTACTGTATACAACATCTGTAATATATACTACAGTCATGGCCAAAAGTTTTGAGAATGACACAAATATTCTATTTTCACATGATCTGCTGCCCTCTGGTTTTTATGTGTGTTTGTCAGATGTTTTTATCACATACAGAAATATAATTGCATTCATATTATGAGTAACAGAAGCTTATATTGACACTTAGAATGAGTTAATGCAGCAAGTCAATATTTGCAGTGTTGACCCTTCTTCTTCAGGACCTCTGCAATTCTCCCTGGCATGCTCTCAATCAACTTCTGGACCAAATCCTGACTGATAGCAGTCCATTCTTGCAGAATCAATGCTTTCATTTTGTCTGAATTTGTTGGTTTTTGTTTGTCCACCCGTCTCTTGATGATTGACCACAAGTTCTCAATGGGATTAAGATCTGGGGAGTTTCCAGGCCATGGACCCAAAATCTCTATGTTTTGTTCCCTGAGCCATTTAGTTATCACCTTTGCTTTATGGCAAGGTGCTCCATCATGCTGGAAAAGGCATTGTTGAGCGCCAAACTGCTCTTGGACGGTTGGGAGAAGTTGCTCTTGGAGGACATTCTGGTACCATTCTTTATTCATGGCTGTGTTTTTAGGCAAGACTGTGAGAGAGCCGATTCCCTTGGCTGAGAAGCAACCCCACACATGAATGGTTTCAGGATGCTTTACAGTTGGCATGAGACAAGACTGGTGGTAGCGCTCACCTCTTCTTCTCCGAATAAGCTGTTTTCCAGATGTTCCAAACAATCGAAAAGGGGATTCATCAGAGAAAATGACTTTACCCCAGTCCTCAGCAGTCCACCCCCTGTACCTTTTGCAGATACAGTCTGTCCCTGATGTTTTTTCTGGAGAGAAGTGGCTTCTTTGCTGCCCTCCTTGAGACCAGGCCTTGCTCCAAGAGTCTCCGCCTCACAGTGCGTGCAGATGCACTCACACCTGCCTGCTGCCATTCCTCAGCAAGCTCTGCACTGCTGGTAGCCCGATCCTGCAGCTGAAACACTTTTAAGAGACGGTCCTGCCGCTTGCTGGTCTTTCTTGGGCGCCCTGGAGCCTTTTTGGCACCAATGGAACCTCTCTCCTTGAAGTTCTTGATGATGCGATAGATTGTTGACTGAGGTGCAATCTTTCTAGCTGCAATACTCTTCCCAGTTAGGCCATTTTTGTGCAGTGCAATGATGACTGCACGTGTTTCTTTAGAGATAACCATGGTTAACAGAAGAGAAACAATGATGGCAAGCACCAGCCTCCTTTTTAAAGTGTCCAGTGGTGTCATTCTTACTTAATCATGACAGATTGATCTCCAGCCCTGTCCTCATCAACACCCACACCTGTGTTAATGGAGCAATCACTGAAACAATGTTAGGTGGTCCTTTTAAGGCAGGGCTGCAATGATGTTGAAATGTGTTTTGGGGGATAAAGTTCATTTTCTAGGCAAATATTGACTTTGCAAGTAATTGCTGTTAAGCTGATCACTCTTTATAACATTCTGGAGTATATGCAAATTGCCATTAGAAAAACTGAAGCAGTAGACTTTGTAAAAATTAATATTTGTATCATTCTCAAAACTTTTGGCCATGACTGTATATAATTATATACAGGAGATACCCAGGTTATACCGGCATGGTCCATATCACTATATACAAGAAGATGTATAACTTATACCAGGTGTACATATATAATTATATACAGGAGATACCCAGGTTATACCGGCATGGTCCATATCACTTTATACAAGAGGATATAATTATATATATTTCACAGTACCTAGTAAAACTCACCACACATTCCCAGCAATAACTACATGTGTAGATACACGCCACATTTGCATTGGAATTTGCAGGCAGATTTGCAGAAGACTTTTTTTCTGCCCCATTTACATAGTTATATATGTAATTGTAGCTTCCTGTGGTCACCACTAGGGGAGCATTTAAACTTACTAGTCTCAGTGGAGTTCACATACACATTACCTGTACAACCAGTAACTCTGGTCTTCCGAGAATGGAAGCCTGGATGGCTCAACGCTATAAAACTGCCATGTTGTTCCCTTACTGAATTGTAGTATTGTGATTGATCTCTAGATGTCACCATAGTATACTTTTCTGCAATAACCACGGTGATCGGAATTATGGAGCCTATTGTTATGAATCTATATTATGTCGGGAAGGTTGGATGTGATCGATCGGGATTATGTTAATCGGTTCACAAACCTCTCCATTTTTTAGGGCATGGTGTTATGAAACCCCATGCTATATGTTGCAGATATTGACAGCACCTTAAGGCAGCACAACCTCAAGATTTCAGAATTATATAGATGACCATGGTAAAGAACTTAATACATCAGACCACTATGGGCACAATCCCTATCCACAGGACAAGGGTTAGCTACTTCAGTACCGGGCCAATTTCTGGTCCAAGACCAGAAACATTTTTGGTTTTTTTTTTTGTATGTGCGGTTTTGAGCGCTGTAACATTTTTATCATTTGCGTTATTCAACTAATTTCTGCCTCTTTTTTCTGTGATA
Organism: Leptodactylus fallax; assembly: GCA_947044405.1. Taxonomy (NCBI): domain Eukaryota; kingdom Metazoa; phylum Chordata; class Amphibia; order Anura; family Leptodactylidae; genus Leptodactylus; species Leptodactylus fallax. The sequence continues at coordinate 546,078 of CAMRHE010000711.1, read as the reverse complement.
TATAGGGCTTTATTTTTATATTGTTTTTATTTTTGCATGTGTTTTAAATTTTTTTTTTTCTGGTAAAATATAAACAAAAGAGGAGGGAAAATGTGTCTGTTTTTCACTTTTCATTTTTTTTATTTAATAACACAAAGTGCTACTAAAAAACTTTATAAAATAGTTTTTACTCTCCATTACGGTAATTTTTATTTTGTATGGTGTCGTCGGGGGGTGGGATTATAACCTTTAATAATGGCGTTTTATTGGCGTATTATTTTATTTATTTTTTTAATTATTTTATTTACATTTTTTTAACTTTTCTATAATTTTTTTATATTTTTATTTTTTACACTGTGTCCCCATAAGGTCATAATAGACCTTCGGGGACATCTGACCACTTTGTTTCAGTGAGGAGGCTGATTTCCCCTGTTACTGGGGCTGGTACATTTAGCCCCAGTTACAGGAGGAATACAGCCTCCTGCCCGTTACTATAGGACCGTTACTGCCCAATACTATAGGACCCAGCAGCTCTTGCAGACACTGATTCCGGCAGATCACGTGACTGCCGGGTCGGAGGGTAGCTGCATGATGGCGGCGCCCATTGAGGTTTATACACAGCGATCGGGAAGGCAGGGAAGGTAATAAACCTTCCCTGTCTTCTCTCTGGGAGCTGATGCTCCATTCACTTCCATGAGGCTATGGGCGCTACAGGAGATTACAGTCCTGGCAGCCCCATAGAAGTGAATGGAGTGCCGGTCACTAAGGTGTACTGGTGCTCCATTCACAAGGAGGCCTGAGGGGGACTTGTGGTCCCCCGTCCTCCTGATAAATAGGGGACCTGGTGATCGGGCCCCCAGCAATCGAACACTTATCCCTTGTCCTGTGGATACGGGATGTATCCATAGTATCAAATCCCCTTTAAGGATTATACTAAAGTTGCTTAAAATCCATTCCCACATCTTGAAAAGATATTATATAAAATGATGACTCCTACTAATCTCAGACTTTAATCAAAAGATTAAAAAAAAGTTGTCAACCATACACTTTCCATATATACCTTACTACTGTTCACCTCCCCAAATTTAAGACTAATAATGTTACCTATATTCCAACACCATTCTAGAGTGTAGGGCACCCATGAGGTTTACAGAAGAGCCTGCTGCAAAGCAGGTTGGACTTGGCTGCTCGGATTCCAGGTTGCACTCCAGAAATGGTGTCAGAAAATAGGTGCACTTGTGGATTAAAGACTAAACCAGCAAACTTACAGCAGACAGAGTGTAACATACCAGCTGGGTCAATACCAAGAGAGCACAGGAGTATCCAAATTGGTAGCAGAAGAATAACAGGGTTCAAGCCAAGGTCAAGTCCAGGAGTTCACAGATGAAGACAAATCAACAGGAGATCGGATAACCAGGAGGGCAAGCCAAAATCAGTAACCAGGGATACAGCAGAGTAACAGGTAAGTTCTGAGAACAAAGCCAAGTTCCAATGTAATCACAGGCATCTGACAAGTCACAATGCTAGGTATAAATACCCTGCCTCAGCTCAGGATTGGACAATGAGGCAGCACTCTGATTGGTTCTCACAGCTATGACTGGCTGAGCAAACTCAGACAAAGTTTGACTGGTGGGCATGACAACCTTAAAGTGATGACTGTGAGCAATGCTGCACTGAAGAGAATGATGGATACAAGAAGGAGAGCCAGGAAAACAGATACTGAGATTCCTAACATAGAGATCACCATTTCTGAGAATTATTAAGCTAGAAAGGTGTGAAGAATCCCTATTAAATTATATAACATATATTATTATACAGGGTGGTCTAAAGGTTTGTAGACACCAGAATAAATTGAAAAAGTGAGGAGTGAATGTGGACAAATCTATGTGGGGTGGTGTCCAACACAGCAGCCATTTTGAAAGGCACCATCTTGGAACCAAGTCGATTTTTTTCAAAAGGGAAGGGGTGCATGTGACATGTGTACCTGATATAGATACATACACATACATAACCCTAGCAACATGCCACACACAGAATAATATTCCCAGCAACCTTTTACCATTTATTCATGGGTCTTCGTACCTTTGGATCAACCTGTATATTAAACACTGAGACAATGATCATAAAATTGAATTGAGATCGATGTATTAGCTACCATATTGAAGAGGATCAACAATTATAAATATCAGACCCTTAAGAAATTCAATGAAATAATTATTTCACTTACCACAATGATATCTATCACCAATGCCATGGGACCGCCATGGGTACAAATGCCACCCCTTCATATGCCAATGTCTTTATGGGTCAATATAAGGAACCCTACCCTAATTACTGTTATAGATAGATAATGTATATGGGGGATATACAGTAGATGACACCTTTATTATTTGGAAGGGAACTGATGATTTTGTTACATCTATCTACACTGTAATAAGCTGTGTAAGCTGTCTTTCAATATATTCTGCAAAAGAAACAGATTTCCTGGACATAATGGCATCTCACATGGTCAACCAGTAACAAAAACATTCTTTAAACAGGTTGACACCAATGGCTAAAGGAAGCATTGCGAAAAGTAGAGCGCAGTATAGTGAATAAGACTGGAGGTGACATCGACACAGCCCTGATAACTTTATATTAGTAAATGGGTAGAGGGCCACTAGTGCAAGTCTGGTCAAATAGGTTAAATAACCGTTTCTTGCAGATTTGTAAAATAATTGGAAAGTGTCTGACCCCTTTATATTGTCATTCACTAATAACATTGAGGAAGTGGAGAATAAACTGCATTCAACAAATGCAGAACATATTGTACAAAAGATGAACTGTATCAGGAAACACCTAAAGTACAACTTTAATGGGTTATCCCCATCCTATATCAGTAGGATATGTCATCACTCCATGATTGGTGGGGGTCTGACTTCTGGTTCTTGAGAATAAAGGGGCTACAGCACCACTTTAGCACTGTATGCCCTCAACTGGTTCCTCCTGCACAGCAGTACATTGGATATGCACTATACAGAGAAGTGTAGCACAGTTCCATTCATGTGAATGGTGCTAGTTGCAGCATCCTTCCCGCCATGTTGTTAGAATTTTCTTTTTTCACCCACGGCCACCAATTTTTTTTTTTTTTTTACTATACCTGTACTGTGACATCATAGTGTCTCAACAAAGGGATAGAAGATAGCGGAAACACCGCCACTATTATCAGTGGTGGTACCACTATCACGGAAGAGCCACTGTCGCTATTGAATTCAATAGCGCCATTGGCTCTCCCGTGATGGCCCACAGGATTGCTAAGTTTCTCTTGTGGCCCTGAGAGGGTTCTACACTATGTTTTAAACCAATTTAAGGTGTGATTCGTAATGAACTTGTTCGACAAGAAAAACAAATCAAGGACCCAAACTGGCCTAACCCAAAATCTTGAGGGGTTTGCCTACCTCTATCAATGAGAGTCCCAGAAATTAGGCATGCAGATGAGGAGGCACGTTACTCAGGGCACAGACCACTAACAAAGCTAAACCTTCTTTTTAAAGGGAATCTGTCAGGGCATTTTGGAACCTAAACCACCCACACAGCCATATGGACCTGGGGTTTAGTGTCCCAAATCACCCTGTTATAACGCAATCCATGGCCGCATTAAAAATAAAAAAAGCTTTATACTCACCCTGCCCCTGTACTCCCCGCACCTGCGCAGTTGTCGCAGTACACTTGTGCCGGCAATTGCGCAGTGAAGCCAGGGTGTCCATCTTTGGCTTCACTGAAGAACAGCGCAGGCGCCGGGAGGCGTGCCAACGAAGAAGCTCATGAATAAGTCGGACTGTTCTCACCAAACAGCGTCGATCGGACCCTTCTCTAGGTAAGTATAAAAGTTTTTTATTTTTAATGCGCCTGCAGATTGCATTACAGCAGGACGATCTGGGACTCTAAACCCCAGGTCTATAAGGACCTGTGGGTGGTTTAGTGTCCCAGATTGACCTGACAGTTTCCCTTTAAGTGCAACATGTACTCAGTAAGGTTGGATTCACACTAGCGTTGGAGTCTCTGCTGCAAATTCTGCCCAAAATCAGCGGAGAAAAAAATACTACAAGGAGGACTTTTCTCTAAGCTGGTTTCAGAATAATAGTAGCGGATTATAGTCTATGTAGTCCATGGGTTTCCACCGGCAATCACCTTTTAAGCGGACAGGGTCTCCGTTTTTCAAATCCCCATGCAGATCTGAACGATAGAGACTCGAATGCTACTGTGAACCTAGCATAAGGCTGGTTCACATGACCTTGTTCAGGATGGGAAACATGGTCAACATATCAGTTACACTTACTGTCTTAACCTAGGCTGAGTTCAGTGGCTCAACTGATACATGGACTGTGTTTCCTGACCAAAACACATCTATGACAAACGGCTTTAGAAACAGATGTACCTGCAAGGTAGTTGACTTTTTGTCTAGATGTCCCTTCTTCTGAGGTCTGGATTCCCAGTACTGTTCTCCCCTAATTAGACTCATTAAACTGTAGCATTTAGGAAGCTGAGACATGAGCTACTGTATGCTAATTTGGACAATTATCCTCCATAGTGTTTTCCAGCCAATATTGTGGTACATGACAATATCTATGGGCCAAAAATTCTAAAGAAACTCTTCATAGATTGTAAGCTCTTGCGAGCAGGGCCCTCAATCCCATTGTGTGAATTGACTATTTCTCTGTAATGTCTCTTTTTGTCTGTACTTGAACCCTACATTTTGTAAAGTGCTGCGGAATATGTTGTCGCTATATAAATAAAATGTATTATTATTATTACCAAGAACTTTAAAGAGGAAGCAGTCCAGGAAAGTGAGATTTAAGCTTTGTCGGTAGTTACCGTTGAATGAACAACCAATAACAGCGCAGCTTTCATTTCATATTTTGCTATAAAAGCTGAGCTATGATTGGTTGCTGTTGATAGCAAATTTTTTAAGAAACTTTCATAAAGTTGTATATGTGCCAACTTCCAAAAAAAAGAAACAACTCCCGACACAACCACTTCCCCATTCTTCAGAACGCTCTATTAAGATGAAATCATTTTCTTGAAATCACTCGAAGGGGTTCTCCAGTTTAGATAATTCCTTGTCATTCACCCTATTGGTGAATTAATACTTAAAAAAAGAGTAGGTTAAGGATAGATTATCAGTATCAGATGGGTGGAGTCTGACACCTGGCACCCCCAATGATCAGCTGATCTCAGCAACCGATACGCAGAGAATGGAGCAGGAAGTAGACAGCTCTGTTCACTGTGTAGTGGCCAAGCCAGATACTGCAGATAAGTTCCCATTCATTTGAATTGGAGCTAAGCTGCAATGACTCAGTACCACCACTACACAGAGAACAGTGCTGTCTGCTTCCTGTCCCATTCTCTGTGTAACAGTTTCTGAGAACAACTAATTGATGGGGGTGCTGGGTGTCATTTCAGCATCCCAGTGAATACTTCTAAACTATGGTGCTCTGTTTGTTCTGCATTTGTTTGTTATGCAACCTGTACATAGTTAAATGGGCTGGTCCAGTGCTGAAAAGCAATGACTTATTGGTATCTGGAAAGTTCCGGAAAGTAGGTGGGGACTGAGAATCTTCTTCAGGTTTCCTAAAAGGAAGGTTGTGTGTGAGCTGAGCTGTGACTAAGAACTACTGCAAAACCCTGAGACAGGCAAAACTGAGCTGCTTTCCACCAAAAAGAGAAGTACCTGTCTATGGATAAGGGCTTTAGAGCACTAACCCTGCTGACCCACAGACAGGGCATTCTGGGTAGAGAGAGCATGGAGAGACTGGCAACAACCATCTGCCATTGCTGTTTACCTTGCAGGTGCAAACTGTATGGTGGAACTGTAGTTTCACCTAGGTGTAGTATCACAGGGAAGTTGTTTTGGCATGTCTAATGGTACGACCCCACATTGGCTATGGCATGATGCTTGGGCTATGCTGGTGCGTGGGCTTGATATATAAATTCACATCTTTTTGAGGGGGCAGGTCAAGTGGTGTTCCAGTCCATTTTGTCCTAGAAAGCAGCTACCATGCCACGAAAAACTGGAGACCTAGTTTGTGAGTGTTGGTGGGAACGTCTTCTTGTGGAAGGGGAATGTCACTGTGGAAACAGGAATGATGCCTGTCACCTCATGGAAGCTCCAGGGGACTGAAGTTGCTTGTAACATCTGGTATGCTAATTCTTACTCTATATTTCTACAGTCAAGATTAGTAAAGTTTCAGCTCTGGTTTAGGAGCATCTGGTGGTTCTTTCAGATACGACTACATGACACCACCACCAGTTCTGTGCAGGGGTATGATCAACAGTATTGGAGCTGGTATATTAAAGACTGACTTAGAGAGAACGCACTTTTGTGGACCAGAAATGAAACTAAGATTAAGTTCTGCTGAGCTTGAGGAGGAACATCTCACCCTTTGCTCCAGCCCAGAAAGCCTTAAGAAAACGTGCCTCAATTGTTGGACATATTTTGCAACCTTTTGAAGACTTATGCTCATTACTGCCTACAGTAAAGTGAACCATCAGTTTTTGCAAGTTACGCTAGGTTTACACTAGCATTGGCCTGAGGACCAGAACAACAGACAAGATGACTGCGGTAACGGCGGTTAAACACAGAGCCTGTGGACCCCTTTGACTATAATGAGGTCTATCGGGTGTTCGTTGTCTTAAAACTGAAACAGGCAGAGGAAAAGTCCTCCACACAGGACTCTTTCGTCCACTGATTTCAGTTGGACATTGCGATGGAGTCTCCAACGGAGACTCCAGTGTCAATGTGAAGTAAGGCTTACCCTTGTCTCTTGCCTTATCATTCCTTCTCTACACCAACATGGGCACTCCAACCATTACACTACACTCCTTGAGTGCCCCAAGGAAATAACTACAACCACCCTCATCAGTACTGCAGTCCCCTCATCACTGTACAGCCATGAGGAGTGTGGGAGGTGGAGTAGAAACAACCATGGCCACCATGAGCACCGTACATAAGGACCACTATACCTATTCTCAACAGTACTCCCATTCTCTCCGAAGTACTCCTTGGGTTGCTGCATATTCACTGACAACAAGTAGAGACCTTAACATAGAACATAACCAGCCCCAGGTTGTCATAAAATGTACACATTTTGAGTAATTTTCAGCTGAGTTTTACTGACACTGTAAGGAGGCCTTTAAGTGACCATTAAGACTACAGGGGAAGCTCACAGCAATGGACCTAGACATGATGACATCATATCAGGCTACAGCTACATGATGTTCTCTGCAGTCCATCTTACCACTTTCAGTCTACATTTCAGAGGACTGCAGGCTGTGGCTTTTCATCTCACTTCTTAAAATATATAGGACCGTCTACATCCTCATGCCCTGGGGTTTCTCAAGTAAGTGGAGGTGTGGAAAGATATTTAGACATCCAGACCATAATTGTACATAGATGTTCTCTGTGGTAAGTTTTGATGTGACACCAAGCTGGCTGAAGGTCTGAGATCTTATTGCATGTACCAACATTTTCTCACCATCAAAGTGAAGTTTCCCCAATAGAAAGATAAGGATCGGTCACAATTCGGCAGATTAGCCTCTCGTTGGATCCTATGTACTAACAATATGACAGATTAAACTGGTCGATCAGAGTTCCTGGCTCCTTAGGTCTTAAGCTAAGTGGTAAATGATCGGGCCATACTCGTGTAGCTTGAAATGCTCAAAATTTGCAATGCAAATAAACTTATTTTGGGCCATGTTTTCAAGGCTTTCAGAAAATCATGCTGCTGAATTCTCATGGCATGACCCCAGGCCTAAAGGCAAGTAAGATTTTAAATAAAGGGAACTTATTCATTTTTTAATAAAGAGATCAGCAGGTTTTTCATATATTTTTGCTTTCATTTCCTCTCTGGGATTGTCCAAGATTTCACAAAAATGCATCAACAACAGGGAACGTGCTAAAATAAAAGAGTAGTCAACGAGTCATACTTACCTGGTAAATCCTCTGTCGATCCAGTGCTGCTGATCCATGTTTTTCTTACTTGGCCTTTCGCCTCAGTGCTAACGCCTACATATGTGACATGTGACCACTGAGCCAAGTGACTGGCTGCAACAGCCATGTCTTTGTACAGAATGCGGACAGGACAAGTAAGCAAGGACCAGTGGGGATCGGTGTGGGACCACTGGAGCAGCAGCACTGGATCGGCAGGGGATTCCATGCATGACTTTTTGGGGAACATTACCTACCTTTAATCAACTTTGTGAAATTGTGGACAACCATTTAAAGGGAGTCTATCAGCAGGAAAATCTGTATCAGACTAATGACAATACCTTGTAGAGCGGCTTCTACACTTTCCAAAGATGCCTTTCTGATTCTGCATTGCAGCTCCATTTTCATCAAAATCAATGTTTTATTTTTATGCTAAGTAGCTGAAAAGGGGTTTTAGGAGCATGTCCTCTCCTGCTGGGACTTCACTCTCTGCTCTAGATAACCACCCCTAACTACTGTCCCCCCATTGTTCCCACTTTGTCAAACTTTGTCTACAGTTAGGCACAGTTATCTACAATGGAGAGAAAATTCCCGTAAGAAACGCCCCTAAAGCCCATTACAGCTAATTTGCCTAAGAATTAAAAGCGGATTTTCCTGAAAATGGAGTTGCAATGCAGAATAAGAAAGGTTTCTTTGGAAAGTGTATATTAGTCTGATAATGATTTTCCTGCTGACAGCCTCCCTTTAAAGGTCTTTTTGTATTTGCCCTGTATGCTGCAGAACATCATAATACACACCTCAGCTTATAATATATACCCCAACTGCTGCAGAACATAATAATGCATACCTCAGCTACAGCAGAACATTATAATACACATCTCAGATGCTGCAGAACATTATAATATATGAGAATTTATCACCCACAGACCACACAGCGACACAGCTGTAAATGTAAAGCGTATGATTTTTCTAAGCCGCAATGACTGAGCGAGAACCTGATGTCTGTAGCAGTGGCTGAGTGGATGGACTTACAGAATCGCGTCATTGACTATATACATAAATGTCAGCCTCAACTCCACACATCACTTTTAACCTCGACAATAATCGGCTTAGACCCTACTTGCCAACATTTGGTAAAGGATATCATGGAGAATTTTTTTTTACCATAGCAACGCCCCTATGGGTATAGGTACAGGGAGGAAAAAATAGTATTTAGTCAGCCACCAATTGTGCAAGTTCTCCCACTTAACAAGATGAGGCCGGCCTGTAATTGTCATCATAGGTAGACCTCAACTATGAGAGACAAAATGAGAAAACAAATCCAGAAAATCACATTGTCTGATTTTTTAAGAATTTATTTGCAAATTATGGTGGAAAATAAGTATTCCCCTTACGTCCGACAGCAGCACAATATGGGGTATCTCTGCCCCTGTGTGTTGTTTAGGACAGTGGAACCTTTAATTAGCACCAAATTTAAGGTGCCTCCTACTAGCCCTATAAGAGGGCACCTGAGACCTCCCTCCACTGTGTTTTTTTCTGTCCTGTGTGGGACAGGTGGATGGAGGTCTCTGGTGACCTCCCGTTGCTAGGGGTTTTTTTCCTAAAAAAGCTCCTGGCTTACCTTTTGGGGGTACCTCGGTCCTCTCCTACGTTCCTAAGATCCTCCGGTCCTTCGGGCCTTTTTCCGCCCCGCAGCGCAGCGTTACCCGGCTCATCGCTCTGCAGGCAGCGCGATCCCGGAAGTAAGCAGGGAACCTCTTCGGCCGGAACCTTTTTCCGGTTCCGTGTTCCCCGGGGAAGGAAGCCTTTGCGCACCACCGCGGCCTACTTCCGGTTTTCTCGGAAAAGTGCGGTAAGTTTGAAAATTGGAATTTTAATGGCAAAATATAGATTTGTTTTTTGCTGCTTGTATGTGGAGCCTCTGGCTTAGGCTTATGCTCCTCTATGTTCCATTATGGCATTTGACCTTGTTTGGCGCTGTATGAATATTTTCTTTGTTTGGCTCCTCCCCTCGCTGCTGTATTACATTTAAAAGGGCTTCAGTCCTTTACTGGGTGAGCTCGTGGTTACTAGCTCCTCTGCTGCGGTTTGCGGTGTCTGGGTTTTTCCTGACGGGATCTTTTTTTCAAGTGACCGATTTAAAAAAGTAAGGTACCCCTTGGTTTTTTTCTTCTTGTAAGCGATGCTTGGCAATCTTCTATTCTACATTGTCATGTGGCTTTTGATGTTTCAGATGTCATCTTCTGCATCAGGTAACGGCGAGGGGCTTAGGAGGAAAAAGTCCTCTAAACGTAAACACCTAATGTGTTTGGATTGCAATACCCCTTTACCTGACGGCTATGATTTTACCCGCTGTCGCCAATGCCGCGGACCTCCGTCAGAAGAACCTTCTATAAGAGAGGTTGTCACCTGGGTAAAGGACTATATGGAGGAGTCTCTTAAGGAGATCCGTTCTTCCATCGCCCAGATTGCCAAGAAACCACGGGTTGAGACACAGTCCTCCCTATGCATCGCTGACGAAGATTATCAGATAGTGGACGAGACACTCTCATCTGACGATTCCACTGAAGATTCCAGCAGGCCGTGCTTCCCACTCGAAAAATTAAGCCGGCTGCTGAAGTCCATCCGGTCTAAGGATCGTGATGTTGACGGGGGAAGCCTCCGCGTCCACCTATAGAGGGCCTAGGGTCTTCCAAGTGGACCAGTCATTACAAAAATTAATGTCTTCAGAGTGGAAATGTCCTGAAAAACCTCTTGTGGTTTCTAGGAGGTTCAAGGCTTTATTCCCAGTTGCTCAATGGGATCAATGGGGTCCTCCTCCCAAGGTGGATATGGCGGTGGCCAAACTGTCCCGCCGCACTATGGTACCATCAGATGATGGATCAAATTTACACGACGCCATGGACAGGCGCATCGACAATACCCTCAAGAAGGCGTATTCAGCTGCCTCGGCCCAGACCGCTGTGGCGGTTGCGTCTTGTAAAGTGTCAGCCAAATTACGCACTGACCTGGTTCATCTCGAGAGGGACATCGATTCTGGAGTCTCCAGAGATGAGCTGCTAGGGTTTCTAGGCTCGGTTTTCCTGGCAGCTGAATATTTAGCGGAGGCCTCCCACCATCAATTAAGGCTGGCGGCCAAATCTCTGGCACTTACCACTGCAGCAAGAAGACCTCTATGGTTAAAACCCTGGAGAGCTGATTTCCCCTCAAAATATAATTTGTGCGCATTACCCTTTGAGCCAGGTAGAGTCTTTGGCAGTGCCCTAGACGAGATCCTGGAGGGCTTGGCTGATAGGAAGGGTAAAACTTTACCCCAGGCCTTTAGAGGTAGATCTAATTCTGGCCGTGATAGAGGCTATCCGCCTCGTCGTGGACGGCAGTCCCAAAGAGGCTCTAGATATTCCTCTAGAGGCGCCGTCCGGAGATTCCCCGAAGTCTGATGATAAAAAGGAGAAGCCTAGCTTTTGACATCAGGAGCAGTCTTCCTGTGGCCGAGATTCCTGTCGGGGGTCGTCTCCCCCATTTTTTCAACTGCTGGCAGGAAAAAATTCAAGACCCATGGGTCCTGCAGGTAATCCAAAAAGGATATGCAATCGAGTTCCTCCATCCTCCTCAGGATCGGTTTGTGTTAACTCGCAGCCTGCCTATAATGCAGCAGACTACATTGGAATGCTCCATCCGAGAGTACATTCACAAGGGAGTTCTGGAGGAAGTCCCTTCTCTAGAAGAAGGATCCGGTGTCTATTCTCCCGTCTTCCTGGTACCAAAACCGGCAGACAAGTGGAGAATGGTCATAGACTTAAGGTACCTCAACCGCTTCATCAAAAAGAAGCACTTCCGTATGGAAACCATAAAGTCTGTCACCACTTTTCTCCTCCAAGGCGATGTTTTCGTGACTTTGGATCTAAAAGACGCCTATTTGCATATTCCTATTTATCCTCCACACAGAAGGTTTCTAAGGATTGCCGTAGTAGTTTCCGGCCACACGAAGCATTTTCAGTTCACAGCACTACCCTTCGGGATCTCCTCTGCTCCCCACACCTTTACAAAGGTAGTGGCTCCTATAGTGGCCACCCTCAGACTTCAGGGGATATTCGTGGTGCCTTATCTAGACGACTGGTTGATAAAAGCCCAGTCAGAGTCTGTTCTGCTCCAGCATCTACAGACAGCCGTGTCCCTGTTTCAGAGTCTGGGATGGCTTATAAACTGGGAGAAGTCGGTAACGATCCCTTCAACCCGAAGGAAGTTCCTCGGCTACTTCCTGGATTCAGTCTGCCTGCAGGTCTCCTTGACACCAGCAAGGAAGGAGAAACTGGTCGGTGCAGTCCAGCACCTCTTCAAAAAGCAGATAGCCTCCATCAGAACATTGATGAAAATCCTGGGCTTGATGTCTTCCTCAGTGGAGGCAGTCCCATGGGCTTTGTGGCACTTACGTCCCCTCCAGAAGGAGTTACTAGAGGCTTGGGATCGCTCCCTTCTTACACTCAGCAAGAAGATTCGACTCTCCCCCAGGACCCGTCTTTCCCTCAAGTGGTGGTTGCACCTGAAAGACGGAAGGTCCACGGTCCAACCTTCTTGGACCCTGTTGACTACAGATGCATCCCTCTTGGGATGGGGAGCCCATTTGGACGAAAACTCCATAAAGGGAGTCTGGAGCGCTCCAGAAAGAAGGACCTCGTCCAACTGGAAGGAGCTCAGAGCTGTATATCGTGCCTTACTCCATTTCTCGCCTCTTCTCAAGGGAAGAGCAGTCAAAATCCGGTCAGACAACATGACCACAGTGCTGTACGTGAACAGACAGGGAGGCACCAGATCACCAACCCTCCTCAGGGAGGCAGATCTGATATTTACATGGGCAGAGAAAAATCTAACCCATTTATCCGCAGTTCACATCAAGGGCTCCCTGAACATAGTAGCGGATCGGTTGAGTCGGGGTCATGCCGTATCAGGAGAATGGTCACTCAATCCAGAAGTCTTTCATCAGATTACCCTGAAGTGGGGTCTTCCAGAAATAGACCTCATGGCAACCCGACTCAACGCCAAGGTGGAGACGTTCTGTTCCCTTTACCAGGAGGACAATCCCTTGGCAGTGGATGCCCTGTCCATCCCTTGGAGGTCCAGGCTGGCATACATCTTCCCTCCAATTCCAATAATACCGAAGGTATTGATGAAAATCAGACAGGACCAAGTCTCTGTGATAGCCATCATTCCATTCTGGCCAAAAAGAGCTTGGTTTTCCCAACTCATGGAGATGAGTCGAGGGATATATTGGAGGCTTCCCCCCATCCAGAACCTGGTTTCCCAAGGATCTCTGAAGTGCCAGGATCTCTGGAGATTCAACCTGACAGCCTGGAGGTTGAGCAGTCCCTACAGCAGGATAGAGGACTGTCAGAGGCCGTCCTGAAGACCCTTTCTTCTGCAAGAGCAGACTCTACCAATAAGAACTACCAGAGGACAGCCAAGATTTTCATGGAGTGGTGCTCCAAGAAGGGTATTAATAATTTACAACCTTCAACGGCTGATATTTTAAATTTTCTTCAGGACGGTTTGGATAAGGGCCTTGCCCCTGCCACTTTGAAAGTGCAGATTGCGGCCCTCTCCGCTCATTTGAACAGACGTCTGTCTCAGGATCCTCTGGTTGCAAGGTTCCTTAAAGGGGCAATGAGGCTAAAGCCCTCAGTATCATCTCCAGTTCCCCAGTGGGACCTTGCGGTAGTCCTTACAGGCCTGTGCGGTCCTCCATTTGAACCCTTGGAGACTACGGAGCTAAAATATTTGGCCTACAAAACCGTTTTTTTGTTGGCTATTACATCTGCCAAAAGAGTAGGGGAACTCCAGGCTCTCTCTTCTAGAGAACCGTACATTGTGTTTTTTGCAGATAGGGACCTTAGATTTTTGCCTGGGTTTAACCCTAAGGTCCCCTCATGCTATAATAGCAATCAGCTAATTTCGCTACCAGTGTTTTTCCCCACTCCAACCTCTGAGGAGGAAGAAAAGCTCCACACCTTAGATGTGGTAAGGTGTCTGCGGATTTACCTATCCCGCACTCAACCGTTTAGGAAGGCCGAAAACCTACTAATTAACATGCAGGGTAAAAACAAAGGCCTCAAGGCTTCCAAGCCTACTCTATCCACATGGATCAAGGAGACAATTAGGTCTTCCTTCCTTATTCAGGAGTTACTCCCTCCAGCTTTTTCTACGGCCTACTCGACCAGGGCTGTGTCGACTTCTTGGGCTGAGTACCGGTCCTTACCTTTGGACCAGATTTGTGCGGCTGCATCATGGTCATCCCAGTTGACCTTTGTCAAACATTATCGTTTAGACGTCCGCAGTTCCCAGACAACTGCCTTTGGTCAGACAGTCCTTGACGTTGTAAGGCGAGGAAACCCTCCCTAGGGGAATTACTTGCTATCTCCCGATATTGTGCTGCTGTCGGACGTAAGGGGAATCGTTGATTGTAATGTCAATCTGTATTCCCTTAGTCCAGACAGCAGCACAAGGCTTCCCTCCCTAGAAGCTTGTTTCCTGTTACTTTATAATTTACACAGTGGAGGGAGGTCTCAGGTGCCCTCTTATAGGGCTAGTAGGAGGCACCTTAAATTTGGTGCTAATTAAAGGTTCCACTGTCCTAAACAACACACAGGGGCAGAGATACCCCATATTGTGCTGCTGTCTGGACTAAGGGAATACAGATTGACATTACAATCAACGATTTGGTCAATAACAAAAGTTCATCTCAATACTTTGTTATATATCCTTTGTTGGCAATGACAGAGGTGAAACGTTTTCTGTAAGTCTTCACAAGGTTGGCACACACTGTTGCTGGTATGTTGGCCCATTCCTCCATGCAGATCTCCTCTAGAGCAGGGATGTTTTGGGGCTGTTGCTGGGAAACACGGACTTTCAACTCCCTCCAAAGGTTTTCTATGGGGTTGAGATCTGGAGACTGGCTAGGCCACTCCAGGACCTTGAAATGCTTCTTACGAAGCCGCTCCTTCGTTGCCCTGACGGTGTGCTTGGGATCATTGTCATGCTGAGACCCAGCCATGTTTCGTCTTCTTCTTCTTCTTGCTGATGGAAGGAGGTTTGCACTCAGAATCTCACGATACATGGCCCCATTCATTCTTTCATGTACACGGATCAGTCGTCCTGGTCCCTTTGCAGAGAAACAGCCCCAAAGCATGATGTTGCCACCCCCATGCTTCACAGTAGGTATGGTGTTCTTTGGATACAACTCAGCATTCACTCTCCTCCAAACACGACGAGTTGTGTTTCTACCAGACAGATCTACTTTGGTTTCATCTGACCATATGACATTCTCCCAATACTCTTCTGGAACATCCAAATGCTCTCTAGCAAACTGGCTTATGTACTGGCTTAAGCAGGGGGACATGTCTGGCACTGCAGGATCTGAGTCCCTGGCGGCGTAGTGTGTTACTGACGGTAGCCTTTGTTACGTAGTCCCAGCTTTCTGCAGGTCATTCACTAGGTCCCCCCGTGGGGTTCTGGGATTTTTGCTCACCATTCTTGTGATCATTTTGACCCCACGGGGTGAGATCTTGCGTGGAGCCCCTGATGGAGGGAGATTATCAGTGGTCTTGTATGTCTTCCATTTTCTAATTATTGCTCCCACAGGTGATTTCTTCACACCAAGCTGCTTGCCTATTGCAGATTCAGTCTTCCCAGCCTGGTGCAGGTCTACCATTTTGTTTCTGGTGTCCTTCCACAGCTCTTTGGTCTTCACCATAGTGGAGTTTGGAGTGTGACTGTTTGAGGTTCTGGACAGGTGTCTTTTATACTGATAACAATGTCAAACAGGAGCCATTACTACAGGTAATGAGTGGAGGACAGAGGAGTCTCTTAAAGAAGAAGTTACAGGTCTGTGAGAGCCAGAAATCTTGCTTGTTTGTAGGTGACCAAATACTTATTTTCCACCATAATTTGCAAATAAATTCTTAAAAAAATCAGACAATGTGATTTTCTAGATTTGTTTTCTCATTTTGTCTCTCATAGTTGAGGTCTACCTATGATGACAATTACAGGCCGGCCTCATCTTTTTAAGTGGGAGAACTTGCACAATTGGTGGCTGACTAAATACTTTTTTCCCACTGTACATCCCCCTTTTCAGCATCACCACTCCCCCTTTTTGTGACTGGGTACACCCCTTTTCAGCTATGACCGGCACATAAAGAGCCCAAGTCATGTATAAAGAAGCTTCTTGCTTGATGGATACAAGAGAATTCCATGGGCTTGGGAGATTTGCTAGGTCTTCCAAGAGTTCAGGAGGTCACCCCTTTTTTCGAGAACCTCCCCAACCTTCCAAGAGAGTTGGCTAGCATGGATTAGTCAGACACACAGACATAGGGTAAGTTTACATTGTCCTACCCCGGGTATTCCCATCATAGACAGCATATATATATATATATATATATATATATATATATATATATATCATACACAGGATATATGGGATAAATGTTTCATAGGAGGGGGTCTATCTTATGGGAACTTTATTTGACGCACCGTGGAAAACTTACCAATCCCTCTAGGCCAGTTTTCTGATGTAGACAGGTGATGTTGTGGCTCACATTTGGCACAAGGCCCACAACCCCAGTTCTGTGCCTCACTTGCTACACTGCAAGAATATGGGTGGGAAGCAGGGAGGGCCAGGGTGGGGACGCCTTGATCCGCCATATTTGTTATGACTCATGCCAGTTATAATGGAAATCTATGCCAGGTCCTAATTGGCGTATGTCTCCATTCAAGTGCACAGGCGACTGATTTACAAAGAGACCGGAGACTTTCATAAATATGCCGTACCCTGCACCTGTCCTGGTCTTTATTAAGACTGGCGTATGAACGCAAGTTTTAATAAATCTGCCCCAATATTGTCACAATCTGCCATTCACATGTCTCCCAATTGTCCCAATTGGTAGACATTCAGAGGGACAGAGGGACAATCCCATTCATGGTGCTGTCCTGGTCGGTGGGAGATATGTCTCAGTTGAATGCAATGGTGAAGCAAGTAGCTATAGGCTTTTTGTTCATTTTACTGTGGGGGCACCATGAAGAGGACATTATACTGTGGGAACACCAGAAGGAGGACATTATAAGTTGGGGGCATATTGAGGGGACACTATCAGGTGTGAGCATATTCAGGGGGATATTATAAAGTGCAAGGATATTCATGAGGACATTATATGTTGGGGCATTATACCATAGAGATATCAAGGGGACATTATACCGTGTCAGGGCCACTATAGGGGCGTTATACGGTGTAGGGCACAATTACACATGAATGGGAATAGACAATGCAAAGTGAAAGTGGATGGGGCTGAAGGCGGGGCTTACTATACAAAAATTTCCTGCACATTTTATCCCTTTTTGAGTTTTCTGAAAGTTGGGAGGTATGCATTCAGCTATAGTGATCACATTGCTAGGAATGATAGACCCCTTTAGTCTACAAAGTGAGCTGTAGTGTAAAGGATTAAGCTTTGTTCCAGCAAATTCCAGAAGTAATATGAGAAACCATCAGACTCCAAACATTTTTCCTGCGGTTCTTCTCTATATAAGGTCTGCAGATGTTGGAATGCCTATTTTGGTGTCTCTTTTATCCATGTTATGTGCAGCAGGATAAGGAAGAAAGCAGTGTCTTTAATCGCAAGAAAGGAGGTAATATCACAGAAGGAGAGCTCTCCGAAGCCCTCAATACCTGGCTGAGCTGTCTCCAAAGCCCAAGCAAGGGGTAGGTGAAGATACAGAGCTCGGTAATGGATACAGACCCCTTGTGGTTGAGGATTATTCCTGACAACAGTTCCAGCCTAGACCCAGTGGCCAGAGAACGCAACTCCCAAGTTAATGCATCCAAAGAATGGATTGCAACAAACTGAGTCCACCATTCCATGAGTGCTTTATAGGCTACGCTTCTGTCTGGGGGTTGAGGACTCTGCTGCATAGCTAAGGCGTTCTCTTCTGGCACCAGCTTTTTATTCTGCCTTCTCTTCTTGCCCCTCCTTTCTTCCTTTTCTGCTTGCAGTGACTCATCTCTGCTCCCAAAATGTCCAGGATTAAAATACATGGAAGATAAAATGATGCCATTAAAAATACAACTTGTCCTGCACAAAATTAGGCCTCATATGGCTGTGTTTACTAAATAAAAAAAGAAAAAAGTTAGGAATTTTAGAAGGCAAATTAAAAATGTAAATTCGCCCAATCCTTCAGGGACCAGTTTTGCTCATCTTCCCCTAGTTCTGATTGTCTCTTTATTTGCACTGCAGACGCTGTTTTGATGCCGAGACAGGCTGGTCTGGGGCCTGTGTTTAATAAGTTTAATTCAGTATTTGTTAAGGGTGTACGGTCCGTGGTCTATATTTTCTTAGTTGGTTGGGGGGACTGTATATGCTTAGAGGGATCTGTATTTATTAAGGGGTCTGGTATGGTGTCTATATTTACCTAGTTGGTTGGGGGGACTGTATTTGCGTAGGGCGTGGTCTGTATTTATTAAGGGGATCTGATCTGGTGTCTATATTTACCTAGTTAATTGGAGGGTCTGTCTGGTCTGGGGTCAGTATTTATTAAGGGGGTCTGTTTTGGCATCTATATTCATTTTGAGGATATGACACGAGATATGTATAAATTGGGGGTTCTGTTCTGGGGTCTGTATTACAGTGGGGTTGATCTTTGGTCTATATTTACAGGGTCTGTTTTAGTGTAGGGGTCTGTCTTTATTATGTGGTTCAGTATTTATTAAGGGTATCTGGTCTATTTATTTAGGCATTTAAAGTGCTGTATTTGCTTAGGGGGTCTAGTTTGGGGTCTGTATTTATAAGGGGATCTGTTTTGGTGTCTATATTCATATTAGGGCTCTTGTGTGGTCTGTGTCTGGTAAGAGATTTCTGCATTACTAAAATACCCTGGATCTATATCAGATGTGACACTTGCTAAAGGGAAGAGGGAGGGGTAGTGGTAGCGTGTACAGCAGATCTCAGTCTGGAAACACTCAGTTGCAGCTGTCCTATGGCTGAACGGTTTTCTCTGCTCTCCCTTGTCTTTGGATTGTTTGTCCAGCTAGTATCATCATCATCATCATCATCATCATGAAGCTGGAAATTTGTCTTGATCTTGTTGCTCTGATGGTGTTTTCTGTAGGTGAGTACTATACAGGACATTCCCCCTATACACATGTAGACAAAGGATGTGGCTCAGTCACCAGGGGCACCATCAAGGGTCCATATTACTCTATAGACCTGCATTACAGGCTCAGATAGCAGCTCCATAGATTGATACAGACCTTAAGCACATCTGGGATAACTCTAAAACTTACCCCCAGCCATGAGATGGGGTAAATAAGGGTAATTAAGTGCCTGACTCAGTGTCTTCTATATGTGAAGGGTTAATATTGTGCTTCCTATTTATAGTGCCAAGTTCCTGTGTGAGTGCTCGAAACCTTCAAGCTTAATCTTTATGATTTTTCTTTTTTATGGGATTATTGCCCCGATTGCCGAAGACTATTACTGCGTGTGTCAAAAAAGATTGACAGCGTGACTTTAGTCCTTGTTCCTCTACCTAATACCATAGAGTAAATGTTTAAAACTGAGAATTCTTTTAATTTTTTTTAATTACTAATTTTAAAAAAATGTAAAAAAAAAATTACAAACGTTAAAAAGTTAAATAAAATCACAAAATATTACATTTAATAGTTTCCAATAGGGAGGCTCCATAGAGAGCAGCCGTACTGAGCCCTTACTGGGTGCTCAACTGACTACGCTGAAGGGGGCACCATAGATAAATTCTGAAATAGGGAGGCTCCATAGAGAGCGGCCGTACTGAGCCCTTACTGGGTGCTCAACTGACTACGCTGAAGGGGCCACCATAGATAGATTCTGAATGATGAAAGATGTTTTCCTGGATTCCAATATTGATAGCCTATCCTTATGATAGGACAACAATATAAGGTCATTAGGGGTCAGAATCTTGGTACCACCAGGGATTAACCGTCTGTAGGGTTCACTGTGTTCGGCATGTCCTCTTCATTGTTTACATTACTCTGTACAAGCTTATTGGCAGGGGTCCCCAGAGTCGGACCCCACAATCGAATATCCAAAGGCAGGGCAAGGTATTTTGGCATCCATGCCAGTTTAAGCAATTGCACCCCCCACACCCATCTCCACCTACGCTTTGTTTTCCGTTATTCTTATCCATCAGAGGATCAGAAAAAATGGAAAAACTGCATCAGTTGAAGATAGTACAAGACAGAAATAGAGTCTTCTGCTGTATCTTGTCTTGTATTACCATCAACGTAAATTATAAGAAAACCAAAAAAAAAAACCTGACAGCTCCATTCTGTCGGATGCCTGGTTCAACCAGAAAGTTGGACAACCCAGCGTAGATGTGAACAAAGCCTTGGCTGTTTTCAAAAGTGATTTATTTGACTTGATAACCCTTTAACCCCTTCCCGCCAGTGCCATTTTTCAATTTTCGATTTCAAAATTTTTTTTTATTTTTCTGTTAACAGAGCTGTATGAGTACTTCCTTTATGTATCTCAAATTGTACTTCGTAATGATAACATTATACAATATACTGGGAAGAAGTAAAAAAAAAAATTCAGAATGGGGGAGAATTAGAGCAAAACTGTGTTTGTGCGGCTTTATTACTGGCTTTGTACAGCCAAAATGTTACCTTCTCTATAGTTTTTTTTAATTTAAAAGTTTGAAAAAGATTTCTTGGAGTCGCCATATTCTGACACCCATAACTTTTTTATATTTCAATTTAAAGGCCTCATTTTTTGTGGGCCTAGATGTACTTTTTATTTATACCATTTCTAATGTTTTGATCGATTTTAATTCAAATTTTCATGGAAGACGAAATGGCAAAAAAACGGTTTGTTAAGGAATTCACCGTATGGGAAAAATACTTTTATAACTTTGTAGATCGAGAATTTTTAGACACAGGGATACCTAATGTGTATGTGTTTAAATGTATTTATTTATATCACCCTTCGATTTGTAGAGTGCTGCAAATATTTTGGCCCTATATAAAAAAATGTATTATTATTATTATTATTATTATTATTAGATCTGTTCTGGTCTGGTTACTAAAACAATACACTGCAATGCTAATGCATAGCAATGTATTGTAATATCCCTATACTAGATAAAAAGTCTGCTAATGGCACACCTTGACACACCAGGCTTCTGGCTTTCATGGCAATTCATCTCTGCCCCCATATCTCATTCTGGGGGACAGCAAAATACCGGTAAGATGGCTGTGCCTATGTGCCACTGGGAAAATGGTGCCTTGGTCAGGTTTGACTGAGGCATCAGAAAGGTTAATGCCCACGATAAGTACAGGCAACGATCTCAGGCATTGCCACCGGATCTCCATTGTATAATACAGCGGAGACCCAGGACCTACGGCGACCACTCAGCTTCTGACATCCTATTATGGTGGATGTTGGGAAAGGGTTAATATAGATGCCAGATGAGATCCCAAGATTGATACAGATTCCAAATGAGACCCCATAATAATACAGTGGATGTCAAGATTCTAAATTTGTCGCGTGCCTAGAGGCTGAGTGGGCATCATAACCACATGGTCTCCGCTGTTTTGTTGACTGTTTCCCCCTGAGCTTGGACCCGATCCCAGACCATCTCTCTGCTTATTTTTTTGTGCCAGTT
Organism: Leptodactylus fallax; assembly: GCA_947044405.1. Classification (NCBI taxonomy): domain Eukaryota; kingdom Metazoa; phylum Chordata; class Amphibia; order Anura; family Leptodactylidae; genus Leptodactylus; species Leptodactylus fallax. The sequence goes on along the minus strand of CAMRHE010000711.1, from coordinate 524,456 downwards.
TGAACAAAAAGTGATCAAAACATCAGACGTTCCTCAAAAATGTATAAATATAATCTACATCAACTGCCGCAAAAAAAGACGCTTTACAGAGTCTCGTACACAGAAACATTAAAAACTTACGGGCTTTAGAAAATGATGACTAAAATTATTAAAATTATTTTTTATATTTTTCAAAGGTTTGATTTCTGAAAATATATTAAACTAAAAACTTTATAAATTTGGTATCGCCGAGATCATGTAACCTGAAGGAGGAACATGTCATTTTTACCACATAGTCAACGCTGTAAAAACGAAACCTGTAAGAAAATGGTGCAAATACAGCTTTTCTCTAAAATACAGTTTCCCAGTAAATAGTACAGAATGTTAAATGGTATTATTTTCAAGCACAATTTTTCTCACACAAAAATAAGCCCTCATATGGTTTTGCGAACAGAAAAAATTGATTTTTGAAAGGTGGGGAGTGAAAAAAAGGGGGTTAATAATCTTATTTCAGATACCGCCTAACAAAGAGCGGTGAACCTTGTGACGAATGCAGTGTATCATATAGTATGTACATGTTATAAGCCACACTTCTAACCCCGTCAATGCCCCCTTTGACCAGCCCAGTCCCACCCAGCCCCTCTGTGCCCTCATACACTATAATGCCTTATTAGTCCCCTCAAAAAGTATAAAAAAAAAAAAACAAAACAAAACAGACACCCAAGGGACCCCATTATAGTCAATGAGTTCCTTTCCATTTGTGCCTGTTTTGGTTCTCCGACATAGACAGCCGTGAACCTAGCCTACTTTCTTGACATAGAGTGGTGCAGTGATTCTAAGCAAACAGTCAGAACCCATTTGTGCCTATAGGTTGTGCTGCGGGCGGTGTCCTTTTCATGCCATCTGCGCCACATTCTATACACGCTATGGGTTGATACCTTGTAGCCATGCCAGACGGTAACAGACTCATATATGGGTAGGTTTTCCCGCGATTTTGGGTCTTGTGTCCAGTGCTCTGTTTTGGCTATCTGCAGTGGTGTAACTAAAGTCTTGTGGGCCCCGGTGCTATCTTTTGTCCGGGGCCCCTTACCTCATCCCTATAGCGAATTATTGTTAGCGATGGTTACGGGTGCTAAGGAGTTTAATCAACCTTAGTGTGGTTAGGGTCATCTGTGGGTCTCCTTGTCTTATGGACCAGATGGAAGCTGCAATCTCAATACTGATGCCAGTGCTTATGGGCCCCCTAAGGCTCCTGGGCCCCGGTGCGACTGCACCCTCTGCACCCCCTCAAGTTACACCCCTGGCTATCCGTCTGTGTGTTGTGATCCTAGAATTGAGCTTGATTGTTCCAAAGTCAAGTGTAGCGAACCTAGCGTGTATCTGAGAGGCAGGACCTGTAGGAACTGAGCGTAAACTTTTTTGAGAACTGGACAATCACTGTAAAGTGTAAGTAAACTTTCGGACAAACTTTTGATTTTCTGTCAGTATTTGTTTATGACAGTTTATTTGTTAATACATTTTGTAATATAATTTAACAAATTCTGGCTTCTTTCTGTGAAATCCCTCATTTTTTCACTCTTTCCCTTGTTTCTGTAGTGAGAGCTGTTCCTGCCTCTCACTGAATGTTACTGTGTATGGAGTAGGGGGCTGTTTAATATGTAGAGAAAGTGAGGGAGGGTCACTTCAAACAGTTAGATCTCCGCCATTATAATACGTTCTCTACATAGCCCCGTACTCTATAGACAGTAACATTCAGTGAGAGGTAGGAACAGCTCTCAATATAGAAAAAGGGAAAGAGTGAAAAAATGCAGGATTTCACAGAAAGGAGCCAAAATTTGTTAAGTATATTACAAAATTTGTTAATGACACAAATACTGCCAGAAAATCAAAAGTTGTCCGAAAGTTTAGTTACGCTTTAAACTGCCACTTTGGTCACTGGTTTCTTTTAGGCTGAGGCGCCATGTTGCGGAATTTTGCAGATTTTGTTGCGGTTTTTTGAGCCAAGAAGGGCTACAAAAGGAATGGGAAATCTATAGGAAGTTCTTATACTTCTACCTTCTCCATTCCTGGCTTTGGTTCAAAAAAAAACCCAACCAAATCTGCAGATCTGCAGCAAGTAACTATTTTTAACATGACTAGCTAGGTTTATGGTTAGTAGTTTCTTGGGGAAAACCCTATAAATGTCACCGGCAGATAAAATCGCTGCACATTCTGGCTTACATAGGCGTACTTAAGCAGAAGAGGGTCACCGTTAATGGAACAATTGAAGGAAACTCAGGTTAAAAACAACGGAAGAAAGAGCAGACTACAGACTAATGTGGTAATAGAAAACCACTCAGTGAATAAGTTATACAATGACTGGGCACCAGATACAGGAAAAACCTTACATTTCTTTAGTAAAAATGTTGTTATTGAACTGACATAAAGAGGTCGGGGGAAACAAATACATGTATACTGGGTAGAATAGACTAGAAAAACAGACGGTTTTTGCTTCCTGTCTTTCATTTACTTAAAGGCCAGATATGCTACTCGGGAGTATAACATGCTGTGTGCATGCTATATACCATAGATAGCAAATGTGGAATAAAACCGTAGTCTACCATAATCATCTTCAGAAGCAAAAACTGAACATTAAACATTTTTTATTATCTTGGTTTTTTGTAAAGCACAAGGATAATTAGCACAGTGATGTCATAACAGTAAGCTGTGATGTCAGTGCAGAAACAAAAGTTATAGTGATGTCAAAGATAATATACACAGTGATGTCACAGGACAGGGATAATACACACAGTGATGTCACAGTACAGAGATAATACACACAGTGATGTCACTGGACAGGGATAATACACGCAGTGACGTCACAGTACAAGGATAATACACAGTGATGTCACTGGACAGGGATAATACACACAGTGATGTCACAATACAGGGATAATACACACAATGATGTCACAGTACAGAGATAATACACACAGTGATGTCACAGTACAGGAATAATGTACACAGTGATGTCACAGTACAGGGATAATACACACAGTGATGTCACAGTACAGAGATAATACACACAGTGATGTCACAGTACAGGGATAATACACAGTGATGTCACGTTACAGGGATAATACACATAGTGATGTCACAGTACAAGTATAATACACACAGTGATGTCACAGGACAGGGATAATACACACAGTGATGTCACTGGACAGGGATAATACACACAGTGATGTCACAGTACAGGGATTATAAACACAGTGATGTCACAGTACAGGGATAATACACACAGTGATGTCACTGGACAGGGATAATACACACAGTGATGTCACTGGACAGGGATAATACACGCAGTGACGTCACAGTACAAGGATAATACACAGTGATGTCACATGTGGGGGAGGTAGCTTGGTAGCAGCAAAGGTACGGACCCAAACAGACAGAGACAGGGAAAACTTTGGTGCAATAGGTTTATTTAAAAAAAACAGCAAAAATAAATAAACATTACATCAGGTATAAAATAAAACACAGCCTTAACTTCAGGCAAAAAGAAATAAAATCCTGCTCATCCAAGCGCTAACTAAACAGAACAACACTAACTATCCGTGTGGCTTTCTGCCAGCCACACAAGCAAACAAGTTGACACAGTACCAGCGTTCCAGGGTATCAGCTCTCACTTCCAGGATCTGCCCTGAAGTGCAGGCTCTGCAGGCCTATATGGGCCAGTAATGAGCCCAGGACTCACACCTGGGCTGGCGCCTACTCAAAACCCGCCCTGGACCAGCCATATGACAAAAACCGGGAGCTGATATATCGCAACTCCAGCACTCTGCCAGTCACCTTCTCACACAGTACAGGGATAATAAACACAGTGATGTCACAGTAAAGGGATAATAAACACAGTGATGTCACAGTACAGGGATAATAAAGACAATGATGTCACAGTACAGGGATAATACACACAGTGATGCACAGTACAGGGATAATAAACACAGTGATGTCACAGTACAGGGATAATAAACACAGGGATGTCACAGTACAGGGATAATAAACACAGGGATGTCACAGTATAGAGATAATAAACATGGTAATGCCCCATTTTAATGTCCATAGTGTACATTAAACTAGTTATCCACTTTCTAATATTAATGGCATTTCCTTAGAACAGGTCATCAATATTAGATGCTGGTAATAATGCATATATGAAGAAGAGATGGAACCGCACTCCAATCGAAGTTATACTTCAAACACTTTATTTTTATTAATGCAACGTTTCCGGCGTGTGCCCTTCATCAGGCTTAAAAAACACATAGAACAAAGTGCATACAAACATACATTAGTATCTCAATCATTATACCGTTATACCATCAGACAATAGATTCAATAGCAAAGGATATAATTGGAATACATAAAATCATCCAAATAGGCTGAAACGTTGCATTGATAAAAATAAATTGTTTGAAGCATAACTTCGATTGGAGTGCGGTTCCATCTCTTGGATGGGTGCTCATATAGTGCTCATATGTATATCATTTCCCAAAATTGCCTATTTTTTCAGCGTCCATACAGGTTTGCATTGTGTGGGGTGTATTCTTTACAATATACTGTAATATGATATAGTAAAGGAGCAAAAAACATTGTATTGTACGATGTTGTCTGTCTGTACGACTAATGTTAGTCTCGAAACAGGGAGAGACACAGACAGACAGTCAGGATGAATGACACAAATAGGAGGGCAGTATTGAGTTCTGGGGCACCACAGGGATAATTTAATGATTCTAACTTTACAGAAGCCTGTTAAATAATTCAATATAAACAACCGCAGCTGGCGTGACAAACAAATATGTCATGTGACCACAGCCGCAGTCGCCATCTGTCCCTGTACTGCCAGGAAGAAATGTTTCTTCCATTCAAAACAGGATGGGAATTGTTTGCATGTACTATAAACACCTAGAAGATACACAAGATATAAGGATATCCACCTCGTAATGGCGCACAGGGAGGACTTGAGGTTAGTTTGTACCTTGTACATCTTTTATATTGACCCCCCCCCCCTCATATATTAAAAAAAAAAAAAAAAAAAAAAAATCATGCAATTTTTACTCTGGCTACTAAGCCTAATAATAGACTGACACTTGCCAATTCTGTAGGGGTCTTCTTTTGCAGCTGACACCTCATTTATATAACAGACAGGATTACAATAGAAGATAACACCTCTATAGATAATACCACTGAGCCATCATTACATCCACAAATGAGCTACCGAGCTTGTCCCTGGTAGACAGCAAGCAACAGAGCAAGCAGAGAGTGCAGGACAATGGTACAATCATAACTCTGAAAACATATTACATGTTCTAGGTTTACTGACTCCATATAGCAAATGCATGAACCATTTTTCAGTACGGAATATGTCTAGCCTTGTGAACCCACAGGATGCCTTGTGGTCAGTATGAGGGGCCCATAGACACTCTGTGTGCTGCCATAAAGTGTCTGAGCCACTGTAGTCTGCCCTACTGATAATAATTTAATGAGAGAATACGTCCATAATATATCATATATATTATATATACTCCATATACATAGGGGTTCACGATGGGCCCATGACAGGCAGGCTATATTTTTGTCATACTTGCTAATTCTTCTGAAATTTCCATGAGACTCTCTAAAAATGGGAGACCTTCCTTACCCCCAGAGAAGAGTTGGCAAATATCCTGGGAACTGTCCAGATTTCAGCTAGATCTGCCTCCTCCGAGAGACTGAGTTGCACATAATGGTGGCTATGAGATCGATCAGCTCCTCCCTGCTTCATCATGTGCCATCTTGGCATTTTACTGTGTGTTTGTGGGGAGGGGGGGGAAGAAGGTGTAGGGAACTGCCATTTCTACTAGTATATAATGTATCTGGCTTCTTTGCCCCTGCAGTTTGGCTTCAGAGACCCCAGGCATTCAGTGCAAGTTTTGTTTTGTAAATACAGTGAGTCAGACACATGTGAGGCAGAGCTGCTGGGGGGAGAGATGTGAGCAGAGCTGCTGAGACAGACATGTTATGTCTGGGGGAGTCTAAGAGCCACTTGTTCCTCTTTACTTCACAGTATATAGTTAGGTATGTGTTACCCCCTATATACTCACAGGACCTAGCTAGTAACCGTAGTTAGGGATCCATATATATATATATATAGTTCAGGGCAGTGATAGGTTAGGCTTCCGAAGGCCAACTAGCTAGTTAGAGGCCCGGTGGCACTAGTAGTTTAGCTGGCAGGTTAAGGACTCAGTGTTAGGGTAGTCAGGCCTGCATCTACTGCCGTCACCGTCGCCCTGTTTGCTGCCTGTGAAGAATCTCACCATCATCATCATCTCCTGATCGGCTGTCTGTCATCTCCTGGAAGAATCCGAGGATCCACAGTCATCCACAGGGGCCCCTGCATCTCTTCTGTTTCCTGGAGGTATTGTGCACCGGACTCTTGCTATATATCTATATATATACCCGGGTATATAACCTAAGACGGTTGAGGACTTGCTGGTTGTTGTAGTACTGCTGTGTTCTGAGTATATTTTATGTATGTATTATTACCCTGTTGATTCTTATAAAGCTACTGTTATAACCTTATGTGGTATCTGTATGTATTCTTCAGACTGTGAGATTAGTACAGTGATCCTTGTTAAGGCTACTAACTGTACCTCATGGGTAAGTCCCAGGAAGAGATCCTCCCTGTAATACAGAGGCTCTATCCTGGGTGGAGGCACTGATATATTTCATATATGTTCCCACTCTTCCCTTCAGCGAAGGCTTCAGGTCCCATTATACACACAGGTCAGCGCCAGAGTCTGTTGCGGGAGGGATAATACTCATACCCCCCCCAAATAGGGCTACATTTGGAGGCACTGCTGAGATTTAGAAGTGGGAATAGTCATTGATATGGAGAAGCGATATAGCTCAGAGGGGAACCTCCCACTAGCTACTACATGGGATTACCGACCTCCTGTTCCTCCCCTGGTTCAGGTAAAGGAAGAACCCCGCTCAGCCAGTTACCCCCCCAGTATGGCCGTCGCTAGCAGTTCCTCTAGTGACAGTGCTATTAGCACTTTAGCCAGGCTGACTGAAATGTTAGCTCAGGGCCTGCAGGCCACTCACTACAAGAAACTAAAAGTATTCTCTGGTAATGTCCCAGTACCACAAGGGGAGGAAAACTTTGAGATATGGAAAGAACATACTCTCCAATGCCTGAAGGAATGGTCTTGCTCTGAAGAAGGCAAGCGGCAGCGTATCAGTGAAAGTTTGCGGTCTCCTGCTGCAGAATTGATCCGCTTGTACAGAGACTCTTGTGAAGGAGTGAGTGCATTGGACTATATACAAGTACTGTCTGATCACTTTGAGCCATACTATGACCTTGCCCAGATGGTTACCGAATGGTTCGTCAAAAAGAAGGGGAAAATGTCTCTACTTTTATTAACCGTTTACAGCTACTTCTTTCACGTCTGGTGTACCACGCAGCTATATCTACTTCAGAGGTAGACGCTATGAGAACCAGTCAGTTGGTGAGAGGGTTACAACCTCATCATCCTCTTGCTCAAGTACTCAAGGTCTTACTATCTGATAGAGTCCTTCCATTTCCTGACTTAATGAAGTTAGTGAAGAAACAAGAAGCTGACATTAGTTTTAGTACCCCTAAGAAAGCGAAAAGCATCTCTAAAGAAGATGTTGTTCCTAATTCAAACAAGGACAAACCAGCGGAGCGGTCAGAACTTAGACAGTCCGCCACTCCACCCACTGCCACTCAATGGAGGAAGGATGCTAGAACCTGTTATAAATGTGGTCAGACGGGCCATACTGCCAGACAGTGTACGGAGGACAGTGAGGGATTGGGACACAGTGCTGTCTTCTCTATTCAGAATCAAAGACACCGAAGGAAGGCGGGCCGAGTAAAGACCAGAGGCGCTATCGCGGGCTCCAGGTCCGTTGTCAAAGTCACTGTCAATGGTCATGCCGCTCCTGCCCTGTTTGATACAGGATCTCAAGTGACCCTGATTTATCGCTCGTTCTACCAAAAGTATCTGAGGGATATACCTCTTCAGTCTACAGGACAAATGAAATTGTGGGGGCTTAATTCAGGATCATATCCTGTAGATGGCAGCCTACAAGTAGTTATAGCTGTCCCTGAATTAGAAGATCAGAGTGTCGCTCCCATGAAGATAACGGCTCTTGTCTGCCCTGATACAGGGGACTCTTGTGCAGCTCCTGTGATACTTGGCACTAATTGTCCCGCAGTGCATTATGCTTTTCAGAAGTTTCTTGGAAGAGATTGGAACCCTGCAGCTCAGCCGGTGAATATATCTTCTGATCTTAGAGAACTCTGTGATGCCCTGTCTACTGGCTATCGACATGGAATGGTATATCATATCGGTGAGAGAACCGTGGAAGTTCCTGCCGGCGGGGAGAGAATTCTGAGAGTAGCCTCCAGCATTGCTCCCGATTTGCTTGAAGGGGGGAGTTATGTCCTTATGGAAACCCCTGAAGAAATGATTAACCAGAATGGCTGGATGGTGATCCCAGAGAGAAAGGACTGGAGAAATAAAGTGGAGTTATCTACCTGTGTGACAGTGAGGAACTGTTCACCGCATCCGATCGTAATTGGACCATACCAGAATGTGGCCCACTGCTACCCAGTGCTTGGAGTAAATCCATACGCTGAAGTGTGCAGGATTCAAATCCGAGATGCAATCCCTAATCTCAATCTTGACTTGAGTGATCCACATTTACCAGAGGCCTGGAATCAGCGACTGACACAGAAGTTGTCTGAATTATCGGAAGTGTTCTCCATGGATGATATGGATGTAGGTTGTGCTAAAAGTGCTCAACACACTTTCCGATTGACCGATTCTACTCCCTTCCGGGAGCGACCACGGAGAGTTGCTCCAAAGGATGTTGATGAGTTAAGACAGACTCTACAGCAAATGAAAGGTCAGGGGATCATTGTGGACAGTAAGAGCCCCTATGCCTCACCTATTGTGGTGGTAAGAAAAAAATCTGGAGCAATTCGCCTATGTGTGGATTACAGAACTCTGAACCGGAGAACCTTACCTGATCAGTATACACTGCCGAGAATTGAAGAAGCTCTGGAAGCTCTGAATGGAAACTGTTGGTTCACAGTGCTGGACCTAAGATCGGGATACTATCAAGTCCCAATGGCACCTGAGGATCAGGAAAAGACAGCTTTCATATGCCCCTTGGGTTTCTTTCAGTTCACTCATATGCCGCAAGGTACAAAAGGTGCGCCAGCAACGTTCCAAAGGTTGATGGAAAGAGTGTTAGGTGATTTAGTGCCCCGGGAATGCCTTGTATATCTTGATGACATTATTGTGTTTGGAAAGACGCTGGAAGAACATGAAGAACGACTCATGAGAGTACTCCATCGCTTAAAAGAAGAGGGGCTGAAGTTGTCGGCTGACAAATGCAAATTTTGTAGATCTTCGGTCACTTATGTAGGTCATATTGTTTCTGCTGAAGGAGTTGCTACCGATCCTGGTAAGATTGAAGCTGTGGTGAATTGGCCCCGACCACAAAATATTACGGAGTTGCAATCTTTCTTGGGGTTTTGTGGATTCTATCGACGATTTGTGGAAGGATATTCAAAAATTGCTCGAGCCCTCCTCGACCTGTTGAAGAGTGATGCAGGAGATCCGGGAAAGAAGAAAGGGTCTTCCAAAAGCCTTTTTGGCGATAGGTGGACTGCGGATTGTGAAGAAGCATTTAAGTTGTTGAAGAAGAAATTGACAGAAGCTCCCGTTCTGGCTTATGCTGATGCACATAAGCCATATGTGCTACATGTAGATGCCAGCTTTGAAGGATTAGGTGGCGTGCTGCACCAAGAATACCCGGCCGGGTTACGGCCCATAGCTTTCATAAGTCGAAGTCTTTCTCCCAGCGAGAAAAAATTATCCAGTACATAAATTGGAGTTTTTGGCGCTCAAGTGGGCCATTGTTGATAAATTACATGACTATTTATACGGAGCCACGTTTGAAGTAAGAACAGACAACAATCCACTGACATACGTTTTGTCAACCGCTAAACTCGATGCTACAGGACATCGCTGGTTGGCAGCTTTATCCAACTACCAATTCACACTCAAGTATAAATCGGGGCCTAAGAACATTGGGGCAGATGCTCTATCAAGACGGCCTGGATTACCTAGTCCGGAAGTAGTGGATGAATGGGAAGAAGTGCCAAGTCCTGGAGTAGGAGCTTTGTGTGCCATGGCTGCTGTAGTTGAAGACCGAGTAGCCTTTTCTGAAACTCGGCTTATTGACTCTATTGGGGGAGGTCCCGAAGCTGTACCAGACATGTTTGCCTACCCTGCCGCTTTAGGATCCTTTGAGAGTTGTTCTATATCTTCAAAGCGAATGATCTGGAGTCAAAAGACTGATCCTTTAATTGGACCTCTTTATCAAGCAGTGAGTTCTCAAGACAGAGAAATGTTAAAGACATCCCTACCCTCTGAATGCAGTCAACTTCTACGAGATTGGGAGAAGTTTGAAATAGACAATGGCCTACTTTATCGTGTGGTGCTGTATCATGATCACCCTGGAAGGCGCCAACTAGTTATTCCAAGCTGCTTTCAGAAGATGATTTTCCGAAGTCTGCATGATTATCATGGTCATTTGGGACCTGAGAAGACTTATGGCCTAATACAAGACCGATTCTACTGGCCCAAAATGAGAGATACCGTGACTCGTCTGTGTAGGTGCTGTCGCAGATGTTTGCAGAGGAAGACTGTCCCGGTTCGAGCGGCCTTCATGGGACACTTGAAGAGTTCGGGCCCCATGGATCTTGTCTGCATAGACTTCCTTTGTATTGACAACGACTCCAGAGGATTTGGAAATGTATTGGTGGTGACTGATCACTTCACACGATATGCTCAAGCCTTTCCGACTAAGGATCAAAAAGCAGTCACTGTTGCAAGAGTGCTTTGGGAAAAGTATTTTATCCATTATGGCTTACCACACCGGTTGCATTCTGATCAAGGCCGGGATTTTGAGAGTAACCTGATCAAAGAGTTACTTCAGTTGTTGAACATCCGCAAAAGTCGGACGACGCCTTACCATCCAGAGGGAGATGCCCTTCCTGAAAGATTTAACAGGACTTTACTTGATATGCTTGGTACCTTACGAATTGAGGATAAGCGATCCTGGAGTAGAAAAGTGGAGGCTATGGTGCATGCCTATAATAGTACAAGGCACGAGAGCACAGGATATTCACCATACTTTCTGATGTTTGGAAGAGAGCCTAGGCTACCTATTGACATCTTGTTGGGAGTCTCTACCGATGGTATCAGTCATCGAGATCATTACCGATACGTGGCACGTTTGAAAGAAACGCTTAAGAGTGCTTATCAGCTGGCTGAGGAAAATGCGGCCAAAGTGAATGAAGGAAATAAAAGGAGATTTGATCTTCGAGTAAGATACCGAGAATTGAACCCTGGGGACCATGTTCTGCTACGGAATTTGGGAGCATCTGCAAAACATAAGCTGGCTGATCGATGGCGGAGTGAACTCTTTACAGTGGTAGATCGGTTGCCTGGAATACCAGTCTACAAGATAAAAGGACGGGACGGGAGGATCAGGACTTGGCATAGAAATCATTTGTTGCCTGTACCTCAGATTGATGGTATGGATATCTCCAATGATGGCTCGGCCTGCGATTCTCCACAGTCCTTAGCCGATATTCCACCTGACCTTCCTGAAACTCCTGAGAGTGATTGGACTGTGGCTCCTGAAGTTCCTAGATCACCAGTATCTTCTCCTTCAGGGAGACCTATGAACCCTCAAACTCCAGAATTCGTACCTAGATCTGTGTCTACAGATGAGCAGGGATCTAGCTCTCCTACCCCACCAGCACCATCCCCTCCCATGGCAGACAACCCTAGTTTAGGGCCTGGACATGCTAGTTTACCTCAGAGAGAGGTACGGAGAGGAGAGAGAATTAGACACCCTCCACCTATGCTGACATATGATAGTTTGGGGGACCCCAGATTTACTACTCAGCCTCATTTATACCATGCTTGGGTGGGTGCAGTGTCCACTTTGGTCAATATGTTACCAATTTTCGCTCCTGCTGGCATGTATACCTATTAACCTGTTGTGACTCTGTAAATGCAAAAGCAACCATATTGATATTGTCATTGGTAATGTTGACTGTATACTATGACTTTGTATGTCTTTGACGTGACGTAAAGATTTCACCAGAGGGAGAGTGTAGGGAACTGCCATTTCTACTAGTATATAATGTATCTGGCTTCTTTGCCCCTGCAGTTTGGCTTCAGAGACCCCAGGCATTTAGTGCAAGTTTTGTTTTGTAAATACAGTGAGTCAGACACATGTGAGGCAGAGCTGCTGGGGGGAGAGATGTGAGCAGAGCTGCTGAGACAGACATGTTATGTCTGGGGGAGTCTAAGAGCCACTTGTTCCTCTTTACTTCACAGTATATAGTTAGGTATGTGTTACCCCCTATATACTCACAGGACCTAGCTAGTAACTGTAGTTAGGGATCCATATATATATATAGTTCAGGGCAGTGATAGGTTAGGCTTCCGAAGGCCAACTAGCTAGTTAGAGGCCCGGTGGCACTAGTAGTTTAGCTGGCAGGTTAAGGACTCAGTGTTAGGGTAGTCAGGCCTGCATCTACTGCCGTCACCGTCGCCCTGTTTGCTGCCTGTGAAGAATCTCACCATCATCATCATCATCTCCTGATCGGCTGTCTGTCATCTCCTGGAAGAATCCGAGGATCCACAGTCATCCACAGGGGCCCCTGCATCTCTTCTGTTGCCTGGAGGTATTGTGCACCGGACTCTTGCTATATATCTATATATATACCCGGGTATATAACCTAAGACGGTTGAGGACTTGCTGGTTGTTGTAGTATTGCTGTGTTCTGAGTATATTTTATGTATGTATTATTACCCTGTTGATTCTTATAAAGCTACTGTTATAACCTTATGTGGTATCTGTATGTATTCTTCAGACTGTGAGATTAGTACAGTGATCCTTGTTAAGGCTACTAACTGTACTTCATGGGTAAGTCCCAGGAAGAGATCCTCCCTGTAATACAGAGGCTCTATCCTGGGTGGAGGCACTGATATATTTCATATATGTTCCCACTCTTCCCTTCAGCGAAGGCTTCAGGTCCCATTATACACACAGGTCAGCGCCAGAGTCTGTTGCGGGAGGGATAATACTCATACCCCCCCCCAAATAGGGCTACAAAGGCAATATACTGTTTTTGGGGGCAGGAAAGGAGTGTTATACGATATGGAGGACAAAATAAGACTTTCTACTGTTTGGAGCCAATGAGGGGGCATTATACTTTGTGGGGGACACTAAGGGGGCATTATACTATGTGGGAAACATTAAGGGGGTATTTTTCTATGTGGGGGACACTAAGGGAGTATTATATTTTGTGGGAACCAATAAAAGGGCATTTAACTGTTTGAGAGGCATTATGGGGGCCTTATACTGTATGGGGTCCATTAAGGGGACATGTTACTGTGCGGACAACACTACGGAGGCATTATACTGTATGGGGACCATTAATTACAAATAACAGTGGCATAAAATTACAAATACAGGACAGGCCATTAGTATCCAATTGGTTGGGGTCCAACATCTGGACCCCGCACGATCAGCTGATCCAGCCATGTCCCATTGCCGGAAGCTACCGCACCGATGTGGTCGCTATTTTTTGGTTTCTGATGGTTGCCTTTATGAGTCAGTGTGGTATGGCTGTTTTGCTGTAGCCCTGACCAAAATTTCCTATTTCCAAATTAAGAACTCCCCTCTTCCTCACATGTATGTGCCTTCTCACGACATAATGCAGACTAAGAAGTTGTGTTTTTACTAGTATCACACTAAAGCAGACATATGTATAGTAGCACACTATGGCCCCTTCACTTCAGTACTGGGCACAGCACCAATCTCACCAGTAGGCTGGGTCTGGTACTGCATCTCACTTCCTTTACTGTAGCTTGAGTGGTAATGACCCGCAGTACCTGATACAACCACACAGGATTGGATGGTGCTGCGTTGGTTACTACAATAAATTGGCTGGAGACTCTTCTTTCTACTGGCCGGTCAAGGTCCCAGCGGCCAGTCCCCACAGGTTATTACATTATATAGCCATTGATGTTGTATCCTGGAAAACCTCCTCAGGCTATTTGACTATACAGATAACCCTTTACTTCCCATTTTCATACCACACACTATGTATATGGAAATTCTGTACTCTCCATGTGCTGTAATACTTCCCCATTTGACGTTATGATAGATTGTTGTGTGAACATTGTGTAAATACTGCTTACTTCTCTATACTCTATGTAATCTAAAGGGTTAATAACCACAGAATGCTATATTTCTTATATAACATCTCCCCTTTATATGACATATATGAGATGTTGGAATGGTGGATGGTGCGTTTAATATTAAGTTTGCTCCTCCAGCTCATTGATTTCCTTTGGAATGGTGTAGTTCTTCATTTTTCCTGTGGTGGCGCTGCAGGGAAATTTAACACTTGATGCTGGACAGATTACAGCTAGATTCCTAGACATAGCACACTCTGTGATCAGCTTATTCTGTAAGACCTTAACAAAAAAAAAAACGTTTGCTAAAGTACGTGGACTTGCACTTATACACAGGAGCCAAACAGAACAAGAGGAGCTGCAATGTAAAGCATGGGAAAGGAAAAGGGCAGCAAAACGAAGCATGGCAGTCTGAACAGTACATCTCGTTCTCACAAACCTTCTTAGAGGGAATGTGTCACTAGAAAATAGCCCTTTTTTATTTACATGTTTTTCATTTATTAAAAATAATTTCTGCCGTTCTGGCTCTGACCACTAAGCCAAATAATATGCTGAGAATTCCTGTTTTCTGTAGGAGATTTCTTTATCATGTATATGTAATGACACAGAATCCACCAGTCACAATAGGAGAAGGTCACAACTTATCTATTCCCCTCTATACACAATGATATCTGTACACGTCACAGAGCATGCCTAGAAAACTCTCCCATCAAAGTCAACTGGGTCTGCTCCAGGCTTTTGTGTCTATGGCCTATGGTCCATTTATAGGAAACAGGAAGTCATTGTGAGATTTTTGGGATTTTTTTAAAATATAGTTAAGGTGGAAAATAAAAATCATCACCTAAAATTCTTTAAAAATATGTCTAACGTAAAAAGTTGGTTTAAGCAACAGGTCATTTTCTCATCACATATATCCTATTTTTACCTGAGAACCCTATATGATAGTATTTAAGGTTTTCTTAATCCAGAACTCAGCTCAGAAAATGTCACTAACTGCAGAGGACCCCTGTATAAGAAGTGTATGTGAGCACCCCCCCCATGCACACTCTGCACACATGCGGCACATAGGTCACTTAGGCACTGGATACACGCTACACACATGCCACATTGCTGTTATAGTGATGTATATGCTGTAAACATGCCACATTGCAGTTATAGTGACGTACACACGTGGACAAAATTGTTGGTACCCCTCGTTTAATGAAAGAAAAACCCTCAATGGTCACAGAAATAACTTGAATCTGACAAAAGTAATTTGCCAAACTACATGTTGACAAGCCACAAAGCTTCTGGGAGAATGTCCTATGGACAGATGAGACAAAAATCTAAATTTTTGGCAAAGCACATCAGCTCTATGTTCACAGACGGAAAAATGAAGCATATCTTAAAAAGAACACTGTCCCTACTGTGAAACATGGAGGAGGCTCTGTTATGTTCTGGGGCTGCTTTGTTGCATCTGGCACAGGGTGTCTTGAATCTGTGCAGGGTACAATGAAATCTCAAGACTATCAAGGGATTCTAGAGAGAAATGTGCTGCCCAGTGTCAGAAAGCTTGGTCTCAGTCGCAGGTCATGGGTCTTGCAACAGGATAATGACCCAAAACACACAGCTAAAAACACCCAAGAATGGCTAAGAGGGAAACATTGGACTATTCTGAAGTGGCCTTCTATGAGCCCTGACCTAAATCCTATTGAGCATCTTTGGAAGGAGCTGAAACATGCCGTCTGGAAAAGGCACCCTTCAAACCCGAGACAACTGGAGCAGTTTGCTCATGAGGAGTGGCCAAAATACCTGCTGAGAGGTGCAGAAGTCTCATTGACAGTTACAGGAATCGTTTGATTGCAGGGATTGCCTCAAAAGGTTGTGCAACAAAATATTAAGTTAAGGGAACCATCATTTCTGTCCAGGCCTGTTTCATGAGTTTTCTTTTTTTTAAAAATTCTGTTGAAGCCTGGTTGGAAAGCAATGTCTGACTTTCATTTGTTCATTTTCATAGAATTTTTATATATTATTACTTTTGTCAGATTCAAGTGATTTCTGTGACCATTGTGGGTTTTTCTTTCATTAAACGAGGGGTACCAACAATTTTGCCCACGTGTGTATGTGCTGCAAACTTGCCACTCATACACAGAGGATACACACAACACACAGACTACTGCATATAGGCAACCCTCCCTTATTAGACTGTACCATATCTCCTCCCAGTACTTCTTCCTCTTTTTAGTATTGAACTCTTCTCTATATTCTTCTTCTCTGTGTACAGGGAATAGGCTCCAGGAATTAGGCAATAGAGCCACAAAGGAGAAGTTCTCTAAATAATATTTAAAGGAACACTCCAGGCAAAATTAAAGGGAGGGTAAATAAGGCGTAGGATGACACAGGAATCTTCTTTTTGGTGGTTTCTGAATCCCTGCGTCCTGCTCTATCCCCAAAATTGTCTGGAAAGTTCTCTAAAGCAACCGTGGATGGAGCAGAGTTGTTACAACATGTTCTTTCTTCCACCATGTCCCCTTTAATCCTATTCCTGGAATTTGACATACATTTATGCCAAAATGTCAGGATGGGGTATGATGTGCAGTATGTAGACTAAAATGGAAACATTTTTAACACATAATAAAAAAAAACCATAAAAACATAAAAAATACATATAAAAATAAACAAAAAATATAAACATAATTGGTGTTATGACATCCGAAATCCCCAAACTATAATATATAAAAGTATTTATCCCATAGTGTGATCGCTGTAACAAAAGGTGAATCAAAATTATGCAAATTGAGATTTTTCAGTCCTTTCTTTCCCACCAAAAAGTTGAATTAAAAGTGATTAAAAATGTGTGCATACCCCTAATGGTGCTAATAAAAAATACTCCTTGACCCACAAAAACAAAAAGATCCCTTACACATCTCTGTAGATGGAAATATAAAAGAGTTATGGGAGTCAGAATACACAAAAATGTGGTTTTGAAAAAAAAAGTTTTTGTCATCTTATGAATTGTAAAATTTATGATGCCTGGGACATAAAACAAGGGGGCAGATTTACCAGGAGTCATCCTATAAAAACCCCTCTTGTTCACATGACAAAGGTTTTTAATAATGGCTTATTTCTGGGACATTGTGACTATTCCCAATAACAGCCCTTATGGCCCATCATGGGATATAGAGGATTTCTCGTATCTTCTGACAGTAAATGTTTTGTAAGACTGTCCTACAAATGGGACAGGAGAGAGGAAGATCTTACATGGATTTGCTATAGAGATGTTTCCAGGTAATTTGGGGGATGTCTCAGGTAAAGCATTGAGGGGACTGAAGTGAATGGGAATTGCTTTGGTTTACAGTCATTATACAGTATATCAGATATTATAACTGGGATCATTTTTATATCTGCAGGAGA
Source organism: Leptodactylus fallax (assembly GCA_947044405.1). NCBI lineage: Eukaryota > Metazoa > Chordata > Amphibia > Anura > Leptodactylidae > Leptodactylus > Leptodactylus fallax. The sequence continues at coordinate 506,748 of CAMRHE010000711.1, read as the reverse complement.
AGCAAATAACCAAGTCCACAAGCCAGCCGTACTACATGGATCTGTCAGTCTTACGTATTCTCCTGCACAGAAGACGGGAACAGTAAAAATTACCTGGAGGTTTGATAAGAATGGAAAACGTACCATAATCCTGGACACTACTGAGAAACCATATTATATCTATGACTCTCAGTTCAGGGATCGTCTACTAATATCTGATGACTTATTTACATTGACTATAAAGGATCTGACCATGGCGGACAGCGGGGTGTACAGTATAGATGTTACAGATAGAAGTGGAAACACAGAATACTCTTCATTCAGTGTCACTGTCTATGGTACGTATTCACATTATTGGCCTGGGGTTCCTTGAAGGAAATGACCCTGAGGCCCCACTGGCCATCCATTCAAAATAAGTGTACGGCAACTTGTTTCATAGTAATGTTATCACTGTATGCAAAAGTTATTCCATCAATGAGATCTAATAACTAGACCCTAGTGGCACATGCATATTGGGTTGTCTTCTGCTGGACCTTTGAGGTCTATTATTATGCCAGAGCCAGAGACCCCTGGAGCACTTATTGTTTTTGATCAAATGAAGATTGGTGATGGTCCCTGATCAAAACATGTATGGAGGGGAGAAAACTTTGGGAAGATGTAAGATGATTCTGCTCCATTGTCCTACCAAAATACTCCCCAATTCAGTTTGCCTCAAACTAGTTAAGTAACATGACCACTCAGTGTCGAAAAGTGTCCTAAATGTGCCATATACTACACCTTGATATAAAGTATCACTGTCTATAGTACATTTTACGTTGACCAGTGTTGGATTAAAGGGGTTTCCTGGTCATCAATATCAGATCAGTAGGAGGGCAATATTTGGCACCTCCATAAGAAGCTGATAGCAAAAGTCATGGCATGGGAAGAAACACAGTGTACAGAGCTGGGATGACACAGCTACGTCCACTGTTTAGTGGACATGCTGGGATACTGCGGCCTGACTAACACTCACTTGAACAGGAACTTAGCTGAGTTGACCCCACATGTCCACAGTACAAAGGATGGAATTGTGTTTTTAAAATTCTGTACACTTTATTATTTTCACCTCCTTCCCAATATTTCACATACATGTACAGTACTTTGCAAAGGTTTTAGGCAGGAGTCGAAAAATGCTGCAAGGTAATTTTTAGAAATAGAAGGGTTAATAACTTATTTTTGTCAACTAAAAAAATGAAATGAATGAAGAAAAGAGAAATGCAAATCCCATCAATATTTGGTGTGACCTTTGCCCTTTGGAGGAGGAGTCCTGGAAGTGATGATACGGCCCCCACAAAGCCTTGATCTTATCATCATCCAGTCTGTCTGGGATGACATGAAGAGACAGAAGGATTGGATAAGCCTACATCCACACAAGATCTGTGCTTAGTTCTCCAAGATGGCGGCGGGAACAACCTCCCTGACGAGTTCCTTCAAAAACTATCTGCAAGTACCGAGAAGAAGTGATGGAAGGCAAAGGGCAAAGGTCACACCAAATATTGATGGGATTTACATTTCTCTTTTCCTCATTCATTTATTTTGTTAATTGGCAAATATAAACTATTAACCCTTCTATTTCTGAATGCATTCTTACTGCGCAACATTGTTTCCACACCGGCCTGAAACAGATGGAAATGGAACAGATTGCAAATGGAAAGTGATCAGTGATCTCCGAGAATTTACCAGATGAGACCAGTAATTCAATGCAAATCACCCGGGAGGTAGAATATATAATATGTAAGGTGATATAATAACGCCTTCATGTGGTTAGTACATGTACGTATACCAGAAGGCTGAAATTATTTGCATAACCTCCATCCCCCGCTTCTACTGACAAAGCCAATAAACGGCAGATACAGGAGAAACAACAGCTGACAGCGGTCAATAACATTCACTTATCTGTATTGTGTCTGTTTTATTTGCTGAATGGGGGCAGATGGCAGATAGAAGCCTGGATGACAGCCAACGTCTATTAAAGGCAGTTAAGATAGTGTACATCTGCCATCTGGTCAGTACAGTACAGTAGATACAAAACCCCTCATATACCTGTATATCAAAATGACACAAAGATCCTCATTAAAAATAATAAAAATGAAAGGTAACAAAGAAAATACAGCATGTAGATATTATACATCGACCATCAAATATCAGCGACACACCTGGATACCGTGTACTAAACCGATAAACCCCGGTGGGCAGGACACAATTACTGACCAATGCTGGACATGATGTAACCAATAAACAAGCCGTATACTAAGGTACGTAATGTTTAGTGGGGTATACCAAGGTCTCAGCTTCCATAGGATAGGTGATAAGTGATTGGTGGGGGAGACCCAACCGCTGGGACCACCAGTGATCACAAGAATCGGGATCTCGTGTCTACCATAGGAAGGCCATACCATTCATCTTTATAGGACTGCTCAGTATAGCCGAGCTCTCTTCATATTGATACATTGTACCTAATACAGAATGTGTTGTATCACACCTTTATGTTGTGTAATTGTGTACTGAGGTTTCTATAGGTTTAGATGACAGGTGTGGATATCTCTGGCTGTTTATTAGGGGAATTTTTGGATTGTAGGTTGTAAAATATAATAAAATCCAGACAAATACAATGGGAAGTCTATGACTACATCTCTTCTGACTCTAGCAGGTGTCTACAAGTGATATGGGTGTCTTGTCTGCGTCTCTCTGTTCAGACTGTTAGAGAGTGAGACCCAACCCTATTACCTCAATAACCCTAGACAGTATTTATGTTTCACAAGGATTCTGCACTCAGAGGGAGCCCTAAAAATCATGTCTATAGACCAATGGTGGTCAACCTAGAACATTATATGGACCTCAGATGTCATCGATGTTGACCAAGGGACACACAATACATGGGATGTCCTGCTTCTTCCAGTTTGTGGCAGGACATAAATGACCACTCTGTATTATGGGAATATAATATCTACATCAGCGTGTTCAGTAGTTTCCTTATCTCGTATTCAGTATTATAGAGGATGACCATACTTAATCTCCCACATCAGACCCATGTACTATGTACTAGAATAGGGAACCATTACTAATTCTGTCTGCCAAACTGATATGCCATGAATTTGTATACTGGGAAAACCTTTCTGATAGAGCTGATGATGTCCAAAAGTAAGAAACTGGTCACCCTCCATTATAAGGAATGGAAGATGAGGAGATGGATGAAGACACTGATGAAGCTCATTCCTTATCTCTTATAGACCATTATTCAGAGAGATCGCCACCTCTCCACTGAAAACTGGAGGAAGCCGGACATTGATGTATTGTGTGGCCCTTGGTCAGGGTCAAGATCATCCAAAGTCTCCATCATGTTTAGGTTGCTCATCACTGGTCCATAGACTGGTGATGTATAGGATGGCTCCTCCCTGTACATAATGTTCTGTAAAACATACCCTATATATTGTCATGGGTTATATGATTTGTGAACCTCTGTCTAGGATATGGGGCTGAGTCTGTAGCCACATGAAAGTAGAGAGACAAGGGCCACCAGAAAAACACCTGAGGAGCACATAGAACACCAGGGCTCTCAATCACCCAACACTACTATAAGCAAAGATATACAATTCCTCATAATATTTCTGTCATTGCAGAGCCCATTCCCAAGCCAAGTATAGAGACTGAAGTGAAGGAGAACACCAAAGAGCGATGTAATGTCACTCTCCATTGTTCTGTTCCATCCAATACATCAGATTTCTTCTATACTTGGAAATGCAAACACCAGAACTCTGAGTATCGAATGTATAATAATAAAAGCTCCATCCAGATCTCAGTAACACGGGAACACCAGGACATGGAACTTCTGTGTATAGTCCACAACCCGGCTGATCAGAAGAATGTCTCTGTCCAGGTACAAAAGATGTGTAACTTTTCAGGTAAGATATTGTCTTGAGGTGGGAGAGTATGGTGGAAAGGTGGACACATCTGGAAACTCATTCTTTTCTATAGCTTTTCTTAGATAATTGACACCATTGGAAAAATCTGCACAATGGGCGGTCACATCTTCAAACCATATATTCTGGTGTAGTCACTGTGTACATACATTACATTACTTATCCTGTACTGATCCTGAGGGGTTACATCCTGTGTATTGATACTCTCCAGTTCCCTTTTTCTCCGAGCTGCACTCACTATTCTGCTGGTACAGTCACTGTGTACATACATTACATTACTTATCCCGTACTGATCCTGAGTTACATCCTGTATTATACTCCAGAGCTGCACTCACTATTCTGCTGGTGCAGTCACTCTGTACATACATTACATTACTTACCTGTACTGATCCTGAGTTACATCCTGTATTATACTCCAGAGCTGCACTCACTATTCTGCTGGTGCAGTCACTGTGTACATACATTACATTACTTATCCTGTACTGATCCTGAGTTACATCCTGTATTATACTCCAGAGCTGCACTCACTATTCTGCTGGTGCAGTCACTGTGTACATACATTACATTACTTATCCTGTACTGATCCTGAGTTACATCCTGTATTATACTCCAGAGCTGCACTCACTATTCTGCTGGTACTGTCACTGTGTATATACATTACATTACTTATCCTGTACTGATCCTGAGTTACATCCTGTATTATACTCCAGAGCTGCACTCACTATTCTGCTGGTACTGTCACTGTGTACATACATTACATTACTTATCCTGTACTGATCCTGAGTTACATCCTGTATTATACTCCAGAGCTGCACTCACTATTCTGCTGGTGCAGTCACTGTGTACATACATTACATTACTTATCCTGTACTGATCCTGAGTTATATCCTGTATTATACTCCAGAGCTGCACTCACTATTCTGCTGGTACAGTCATTGTGTACATACATTACATTACTTATCCTGTACTGATCCTGAGTTACATCCTGTATTATACTCCAGAGCTGCACTCACTATTCTGCTGGTGCAGTCATTATGTACATACATTACATTACTTATCCTGTACTGATCCTGAGTTACATCCTGTATTATACTCCAGAGCTGGCACTACTGCGGGGTGGTGTATCCAGGCTGACTCCATTCTGCTGGTGCAGTCACTGTGTACATACATTACATTACTTATCCTGTACTGATCCTGAGTTACATCCTGTATTATACTCCAGAGCTGCACTCACTATTCTGCTGGTACAGTCACTGTGTACATACATTACATTACTTATCCTGTACTGATCCTGAGTTATATCCTGTATTATTTTCCAGAGCTGCGCTCACTATTCTGCTGGTACAGTCACTGTGTACATACATTACATTACTTATCCTGTACTGATCCTGAGTTATATCCTGTATTATACTCCAGAGCTGTGCTCACTATTCTGCTGGTACAGTCACTGTGTACATACATTACATTACTTATCCTGTACTGATCCTGAGTTATATCCTGTATTATACTCCAGAGCTGCACTCACTATTCTGCTGGTACAGTCACTGTGTACATACATTACATTACTTATCCTGTACTGATCCTGAGTTACATCCTGTATTATACTCCAGAGCTGCACTCACTATTCTGCTGATGTATATACATTACACTACTTACATGTATGATGTATATCTTCTTTTATTCTCTCTTCACAGATAATTCATCATCTCCCAGGAGCCATCTCCTCATTATCATAATTTTAATAGTAATATTAATTCTAGCGATTGTTTCTATGATATATATTTGGAGGAAGTATAGAATAAAAGGTAGGAACAACTACATTTACTAAATCACTGACAACATTGTACAATAATTAGGGGGTTTTAGGTACCAAAAAGGGGATTTATGTATGTAGATACTGTATGGCAAGTGCCAAACAAACTTTTATTGCAAGTACATTTCACCCTTACAATGTTTGTATAATACAAAGTATATACTAAAGTACAATATATATTTACTCCATTTACCAGGTATATTTTATTTGGTCACAGAATGTAAAAAAATATTCTCCTTTAGCACAGGCTATATTGTCTAACAGGGTTCATAGGAAGTCACTAGTATTATAAAGGACCCTTGGTGGGCCCTGATTCACACTGTGTATACATCTCTTGGCCATACTTCAGGAGAAGCCACAACCCCATTTTTTGTGATGCAAGGAGCGACATCACCCTCCTTTTTGTGATGGATAGAAGAAAATGTTCCAACCATACCCCTTTTTGCGATATGACCAGCACATAATGCTCACATCACCAGGGGCATAACTAAGAAAGACCGAACCCCATAGCATTTTTGACTGGGCCGCATCCCCTGGTATAACTCGCCCTTTTCTGGTCTCCACACAGTATAAAGCTCCCATTACTGACATCCACACGATATAAAATCCCCTTTACTGGCCGCCACACGGTATAATGCCATCTTACTGGCCCGCTCACGATATAATGCCCCCTTTACCGGCACCCACACAGTATAAAGCCCTCTTTTCTGGTGCCCACATGGTATAATGCCCCTTTTCTGGCGCCCACATGTTATGATGCCCCAGCTCTTCCGGGATAGTGGGAGGTCTGACTGACTGAGATAAAAATGCTTTTGGGGCTGGAAAACCACTTTAAGGGTTCCAGGTTTGATGTTCTTTGAACCCCTGTGTCATGCTCTGCCCCCCCCCCTCTGTCGTCTCCACCCTTCTCCCTTGCCTCTCTGCTCTCTTCCGTCCTTCCTCTTCTCTCTCCCTCTGTCTGCGCGCGGCTGCTGGGGTCTCCTCCGCTCTTCCTTCTGGCTGCTGTCTTGCTCCGTCTTCCTTCGTTTTCGCTGGCTTGCCTTGGCTGTCTCTTCCTACCACTAGCTGGAACCTGCTGTGTACTTTCTATACAATGAACTTAATAATAAAAACTACATAGTACGCTCCCCCTAGTGCTGGTGAAAGTTAGTCTTTGTAGACATTTTTGGAGACCCTTGAGTCCTATAATGCTATATCAGGAAATGAATGAGTATGAATGTTGGACCTACATATGACTCGATGATAAAAGTTGGATGTTCTCTTTAAACTTATCATTTCATTTTGTTTTGTAATGTTCCTCCTAGGGTCTTGACCACATTTTGTGTTTGTAGCTCCTTGCTTCTACCATTTGGTATCTTCTTGGCAGTTCTTGTCCTTTCCGATCACTGGCCATACATTAGAGATTTCAGGTGGCCGGTCATGGTTGCTTTGTGCAGATTGTTGGACATCGGTGCCAAAAGTTGCTGATCTCTAGTGATCTGTTGTGTAGTCAGATCTGATGATCAATGAGTGACTGTTCAGCTACAGCCCTCAACAATGTCCAAAAAATTCTAAAACAACAGATATCTGCCAATGTTTGGCCTTCTTCATGGTAACAAAAGGCACTAATGGCGGTCCAATAAATATCCAAGTAATCCTTTTCTGCCGTCCAAAAACTCTAATGTCTGGCCAGCATAAATGTGTGATTATACTTCTGCCAGATGTCTGACCACCTCCCTAGCCGCATGACCTTGATTCATCTGAAGCTACTTCTTGGTTCTGGTAATTCGATAAAGTCGCTGATTATCTCTATCCCTCGTGAATATTTGAATAGTTCTTCAGGATCCTTCCCCTTTGGCTCACTCTATGTAAAATCACCTTATAATCTTCCACTTCTCCCCGGTGGTTTAGTGGCTTTTAGATTATTCTATCCTTGCTGTAATCAGCTTTTAGTATCTTCCTGGTGAGCCGGTGGTGGGCTTGTGTTTAGATATGGGAGCCAATCCGAGCAAACAGAGCTGAAGATCAAAGTATATCAGACTTCAATAAGCAATGTACTTGTACTGGAGACACTAAGCATAACCGAGGCCACATGAAGCAGAACTAAAGAGCAACCAAGACTAAAGAATGTAAGAAAGAGATAAGTATGACTTAGTAGTAAGACCATAGATGGACATCAGACAGCAGAGGGCCCCTGTAGAAGAATCCTTTTACAGGAGCTCCTTATAGCGCCCCCTTATATCTTAGCAACCATGAGCTATGTATTTCGCTAGCTAAGTCCTTTACATGCAATCCAGTAGACAGTAGGAAGTTGCTTTTAGTGGGCAGTGGCCCCTAACCAATAGACCCCTGTGGGCTTTTTGATCTGCCAATGGGAGGGCCAGGTAACTAAAGATAGCCGGGTTGGGTATCCTTTTTTATTTTGGGAGCAGGCGCCTTTCTATAGTTCGCCTCAGGCGGCAGAGAGGCTAGGTTCACCTCTGGCAGAGGTCCATGTGTTGTGGATATTATGGACAAAATCGTACCAAATTTTTGTATTTCCTCCATTATAACTTTTATGAGGTTCCTTCTATAACACTGACAATATGTTTCCTCTTTAGAGGAAAAGGTCGGAGAAAAAAGTAATAGTGAAATGAACTACATTGAGGTGACAACACGTCCACGAGAAGACAATCGGGTGAGATATTATGTTCTGTAATCCAGTCTGTAACATGTGTTTCTATCACAGGTGCAGGGCTTGTTACAGTGTATCAGGCGTTTGTCTCGAAACAAAGCAGAGATATTGAACATGGTGAAAAATGACAACACAAGGTTTTTCATGTTCACATAACTGATTTATAGAAGTGTCATCCAATATATTACCAGTGCAGCACAGACATCATGTAGGCTACATATTTATCATCCAGAAGTCCTATATGATACATATAAATCTTAAAGTTCCATTTTTCCTGAAGATACGGCAATAGAATCTGCAAATTCCTAGTCAATGATATAATTTATGATCTATATATATATATACAGGAAAGAGTAACTTATCTCTGTATACACATACTGGTTAAACACTATGGAATGTGCGTGATCTGGTAGCCACATGGTTAATACCAGAGCGGGGAGAATCCCTATATTTTATCAGATTTTAAATATTTGCTTAAATTCAATTTAAATAAAAAATTTGCATTCGTTTTTCATGTCGTTGCCTCCCATTAGGAGCCCTGCAGGGAATACTGTAGATACTGAGCATGCAAAAGCTGTTTCTAGCCTGTTAGTATTATCCGTACAGACTGTCACTGTTTTGTGGCAAATGTAAGCCCTTTCTAAACACATGACGTGGTGCGTTCCTTAGAAAACTAAATTATAAAAACTTCTGTATTATATACTACAAGTGACCTCTAGACATGTCCCGGGCTCCGGAGTGAAGTATACACTTGAATCAGGTTTAACCTTGCCCATCTTTGCTTGATCTGCATGGCTGATGCTTTTCTACTGACTCAATGTGGTTTTCTGGGCTAAAAATATTGATATATTGGACTAATATTAGATCTGTAGAGGTCTCACACCTGGGATCACCACCGATCAGCTGTTACACAGAGAATGGAGCAGGAAGCAGACAGCGCTGTTCTCTGTGTAGTGGCGGAACTGTGGTACTGCAGCTTGGGTGTCATTAAAATGAATGGGAGTAGATCTGCAGTACCTGGACTGGCCACTACACAGAGAACAGCACTGTCTGCTTGTTGCTCCCTTCTCTGTGTATCAATTGCTTAGAACAACTAATGGATGGGGAGTGAGGTGTCAGACCCCACAGAGCTGATATTAGTGACCTATTTTTAGGATAGGGCATTACTATTTTTAGGTCAGAATAATCCTTTGACGATTAGCTGAAAAAGATCATATGACCCAGTTTCCCTTTTGAAAGTGCCAGAGAATATGCCATAGATGTTGAAAATGAAGAAACTCCCTTTAGTGCCAGTCTCTTAGAGGATCTACTCTTAACACGCAAACACCCCCTTAGCGTAGTCTCAGACTTAAAAGAAAGAGTTTTAAGGGGTTGTTCCACTATGGACATTTATCCCCTATCCACAAGACAGAGAAGAAGTGTCCGATCGCTGGGGGCCGATTGTGTCTCCCAGTGATCCGTAGGATAGGGGAGCAAAAGTCCCCCTAAGGCCTCTTTGTAGCGCCAGTGCGCTTGCATGATCGACACTCCATTCACTACTATGGGGCTGTGGGCACTGCTGGAGATTACAGTCCAGGCAGCCCCATGGCAGCGTCAGTCACACATGCGCACTGGCACTCTATTCACAGGGAGGCCTAAGGGGGACTTTTGGTCCCATCCTCCTGAACACTGGCCCCAGTGATCAGAGCCGTATCCCGTCCTGTGGATAGGGAATGTGTCCATTAAAGGAGCATTCCTATCTAGGACATTTCTAATATATTCACAGGATATGCTACAAATGTCCCATAGATGCAGGTCTCACCTCTGGAACCTGCATCAATCTTCAAAATGCGAGTTCTCTATCCCCGTCTCATGGCTACCATGAATGGCAAATACATGTTCTGGAGATACTGGTGGAACCAACATCTATGGGAAATGTATGGCATGTCCTGTGGATATGCTGTAAATATCCCAGATGGGAATACCCTATTAAATCTAATTGTCTATGTGAAATATCTCTTTGTGTCCTAAACACGTCATCTGTTCTTTCACTATTCAGTACGATTTGACCAGAACATAAAAAGCTCTTTCATTTTTGGAGATACTATCCAGATCTTTCCGCAGCTAAAAACAAGTGTAGATAAAGGCAATTTTCTAAATCTCCAATACCCTAGCACAGAGGATCTCCTTATCTCGGGTCTTGGATATAATTGGCCATGAAAGAACATCAGACTAACTCTCTGACCTTGGAGATATTTCTCTGGCTCTTGGCCAGTCAGTTCCCGGATGGATGTTGGGAGATTCCAACACAGGATTTTGTTTGCATAAATACATGTGATAAATAACCTTGCCTATGCTCCTGACTGTACATGTAATCTGTGAGGTCTTCTAGTATATAAAAGTTATGGGGTCAAAAAAAAATATTAGACTTCTGGTTAAAAGTTACAACCTCTATTGTTGCTGCAGTATGGGTCCACCTCAGTGTGGCAATGTCTACTTATGGCCATGATAGTGTTACTCATGCCAGGAAAGCTTCTGCTGGTTGCTCCCGGCACAATCTGGTGATGTAGTGTAGTCGTGTCAGAAGGAAAATCCACCAAATGTTCATATACCTGAACCAAAACGTTACTTAGCTTAACTGTCGAGATATAAGTAGTGTACGACTTACAGAACACTTCCCAAAATACTTAAGTGACCCGCAGTCTCCACAAAGCGACAGACATCACTCCTTCCGTACTTGTGGACTAGGCCCCTGGTACCTCCTGACATGGTAGCTACTTCCTAGGATGGCATGGACAGGCCACCGACCAGATGGACTCTGTGCATGAATGGCACTCCACATCAACTGACCACTTGGAAAGGCGCAAAGACCCCTCTTATAAAGTCTACCTTCACCCTGGTATTGCCTAAGGTTCATGCCGCAGCTAGTGCATCTAGTTCTCCGGCCTCCTTGCCAAAAACGGTTTATCCTGGACAATCCCTTTAAGGTTGCTTAGATAAGGAGATTAACCTTCACTTCCTTAAAGTCAAACAACCTCCCCATTAACATTCACATGGGACATACAATAAAACTTTCTTGAGAAAACCATGCATCATTTATGGTGGAACTGAAAACGTAGTCTGCATAGTATACCATATGTCAGGGGACCTCTCAGGCACCAGGGCTCAGGAGGAACTTCTACCTCTACAATTGCTAAAGGTACGCCCTGGTCTGATGTTAACGCTTTTCACAACCTTCTTGTGTGGGCGGTGATACACCCCATTAAAACTGTGAACATAGACAAATAATTGACATTTCCTGAAATGTTCCTGACTCTTTGTAGATGAGTTCTCATACATCAAATGACTTTCTAAAGTAAAGCTGCTTTAAGTTCAAAGCGAGGACTTCTGTTACCTATTAGAGTAACTCATCTGCTCTTCTCAAGTTCTTTCAAGTCTTTAGTATAAAAAAAAATGTTAAATGTGGAAATCCCTGCTTACAGAGCATTGCTGTATCACTGTCTATATAGTCACACCACAGCCTTCTGGATACCATGCATGACCAGGGTCAGAAGATGTATAAACCAAAACCCAGATGGTGAAATTTAAGCCATACAACATCTGCAGATCATGTTATTTCCTAGAATAGAACCAGCCCCCTGCTAATTTTTGGGGAAGGACCATCAGAGAATGAACAATAGAACAATAGAAAAACTCTAAAATTCTGCCAAAACCTTGGGGGCTGCTTCATTGGCAGAACAGTTTGATCTCAATAACATCCTACACAAAGGTGTCTACGTAAAGCATAGAGACAGACTATGTGGTTGTTATAAGGTTACCTAAGGAGGTCTTATACTACGTCTCTATGGACTACACGAAGTGGTGCAGGGCTTCTATGGTCTACAGTCACAAGTAGTATTAGCTAATAACTTAAACTAGGCATACATGCTAGAAGAAGGTTAGCCCGATGTCATGATCGGCCAATGGTCTCATGTGTATGGGGGGCCTCCTCTGCTTCCCATAGTGGTAGAAGTTGAGGACAAAAGGATTGCCTTGTTAGATATTAATATGTCCAATCCTTTGTTCCCATAGAAGGTCTAATAGACCTTCTTTTTTGGCATGCGTGCACTTCTTCAGTGAAATTGGAGTAATACTTTACCTACAGCTATTACATGTGTATGGTGTAATGCCTGTGGTTGGCATGAGCCACTTCCTCTAAATCTTACCATTTCCCTGTAGCATGGGCCTGATGGCTGCTGAGTCCTAATACAAGTAGTGTTAGTATTAGTATTCCCTTCCGTCATATGCATCCTAGATATTGGGTGCACTAATCACTACTCACTCCTTGTTATATATAAGGCACCCTCCCCAATGAGAAAGGTACCTGAGCACTAAAATGCCTAGTGTCCTGCAAAGATGTTCATCATAGTTCTGTCCATATTATCCATGTGTAACCTCTTCTTGTATTACACAACTTCTAACCTTCTCCACCTGTCCTGACCTCTGTCTGGTTACTGTATTGACTCTACGCCACCTGCCCTGATCTTGGCCTGACCCCTTACCATGTCTCTGTGTGTCCCATTTGTGCTGCATATTGGAATCTCTTGACCTGCCTAGATCAGGGATCACTGAACAGATACTCCAATAACTAGTGACTAACAGCAGTGGTTTCCCTGCAATGAAGTCCTGATCACTGGACAGGCGTTAAGGGTGAAGCCCAGGGGACATCGTCCTTAGTAATAGTTCCCAAGTCAAATTAATTTGGTGACACAGTGGGTTCACACCTGTTACATTACATATTGACAACTTAAGAGGTCAGTGGTCAGAGGGTCATACCATTCTTCTTTTTGTATAAAAACGGGACAAGAGCAGGGGTACCCAGAGCCACGTCGGACTGGTTGAATGGTGGGATGTGATGGTATGTACCATCAACAGTGGTTGGCTTTGTTATATTTGTCTGCTATTGGTCCTCTTATACTGATCCAAATCTCTTGATGTTTTTACCCCCACCATTTGTCACTGGGGACAGTTGGGCTACTGGAGGTCTGTGACTTTCATTGCTTCACAGTGCCTTTTTCAAAATCCCATTTCTTCTCAGTGAAAAGAAATAATTATTACGCCCAGAGATGAAAGTTTTCTCTAGATCGTGTCCAGTTAATACGTCACAATGTATAAGGACTGTCTTAAGGCAGGTCATGTACTTGTATAGCAGTTTGGTTAAATCTCATCTACCAAATTAAGAGTGGCCATACACATTAGCCTAGGGTGGCCACTACCTCTGACTTTGGCAGATCTGGACAACCATCTAATGTGTATTTGATGTTTGGCCAGCATTGGCAAAAAAATATTGGGTATATTGAATATTAATAGCCAACCCTTTATTGTGCAGGGATATATAAGCTGCCACCAACAGATGTGTCTAACACTAACTTATCTCCCTATTTAGAACACGGCACACCAGTCAGGTCATACTTGTCAACATTTAGATTCTGGTTTCAGGGAGATTTTTTGCGACGTGAACACGAAATGCAGCAGTCAGTCCCCTTTTTTTGTGACGTAATAGTATGATAGAGACTCCTGTGGAAGTAGGAACATTCTAGTGGGCCTAGGAGCTTTGCCCACTCTTCCAAGATGCAGGGTGGCCAATCCTATTTGCAGGAGCACATGGACGTTTTGGGAGAGTTGGCAAGTATGTAAGGTGGAATAGCTGTTGACCAAAGAAGCATTCAGCCAATATCTGTTATATGTGTCTGGCCACCTTCAGTGTTTGCTATTATCTTCTAAGCTTTATTGGCTGTCATGTTTTTGTCTTCCATATGTGTAATTTGCGACCCCCGCACCATGTGTATATAATTCTCTGACATCAGACTGAATTTTGTTCACTATTTTCAAGGTCATCCAGATGGAAAATGATCAGTACATGGGAGTGCCATCTCCAAGACAGACCAAAGCCGAGACTCTGTACACCACGCTTCAACACCCACCAACAAAACATACGTGATAGTTATAACACACCATAGCGTGGAAAATTAAGATGTAGCATCACCCTCTATGGTGCAATATACGGGATGTGAAGAAGCTCATCACATGTCTGTGCCATGGGTGCAACATGAAGACTGGAGCCATCTCACGTGGGGTCCTAAGGACTATATGTTATTTCCAGAGGTTTTGCATTGATATTCTATGGCTCGTATGCCTGAAACATTTCTATTCTATTACAGCAACAGCCGCCTATACCCACCCAATACATCTACAAGACGTGGAGAAGACCAGGAAGCCAGGCGGTGGTCAGTAAGATCACATAGACAACTCAGTGGAATCAATCATGAAACATGGTTGTAGCTTCTTCTTAAAGGGGTTGTCTGGTGTCTGGAGTTGCAATGTAACAGTGTCAGGAGTCTTATCTATTATCTAGGGTAGAGAGTGACTGCAAAGAACATCTCTCATACTGGAGGACCCATCATGTCCTTGTATACATTCCTCATTGACTTTATCAGGCACTGTGTAATGCTTCATCTCCCCACTGGTGGTGCTGTAGGGAAACTGAACACTTCCTGCCAGGTTCTACTACAGGCAATTGCTGGGTCGATCAGCTGAGGATTCTTCTACCAAAACAGAATCTCCAAACTGGACAACCCCTTTAAGGCTAATAACAGTATGTGATGTATTTTTATTTAGCCAAACACCAAGGTGGAAGCCACATGGTGGATTATGTCTTGCGTTTTAGTTAGTTATTACTCAGAATCCCATGAAAATGTACCGTAACAGTGTACACAGTGAGATCTTCACGCTTCATCTATGATATTAACCATGTACATACCTGTTTATGCACTTAATATGCACTTTATTACCTGTATTTTATTTATGAATGAATTGTAATCTAATTCTAGTCTGTACCATATGTTCTGCCACCCAGGGGTATTCCCATCTTGTACATTTATTGAATATGCCATGTAAATATATGTCCGATAGGTGCAGAACCCACCTGTAATCCCTGTTCCTGATGCAATCTTCCAATTCAAGGTGAATGAGATCAATGCCCAGGTTCGGCTCCAGCCCCTACACCCCTATGTATATACCCCCGACACTGCTTCCAATTACAGACTTTTATATGAAGTTTAGCTCTTTATTATGGTCAGACATTTCCATTAACCTTTTAAGGATGGGGCTCACATTTCTGTATCTGCCTCATGAAATACTGGTGGGAAGTCATTAATATTTAATGCCATTTTTTTCGGCATAGTTGCAAGTGGAGTTTTTGTGCGGCCTCACCATTTTTCGAAAAGTGGGTGAGGTATGGGGTGCGGCATACATAACCATTTACATCACATTTGTAAAATTTACTCAAGGAACTGGCGTAGATGTTCACCTAGACACAAGGACTCCCGGAGAATGCAGCTAATAATTCATCATGAATTAAGCGCATCCTCTGCTGGCACAGGGGACATAAAGACCAGCGTACAATACTCTAGTGTTTACGATTCCCCTCTCTAACTTTTTTTGTAATTTATTTTTTTCCCTACCTTTTTTATAATTTTACGCTGTGCATTGTTTCATGAATTTTATTTTTTAAATTTTTTTTTTTTAAATTTTTTAATAAAAATATATCACTTTGTGCTTAGCAAGAGATATTCTCTTTCCTGGCCTAAGGCCTCATGCACACAATTGAGTGATGCTCCGTTCCATAGGAGTCCATAGCAAACCCTGAAATGGGACATCATCTATCGTGATCATCTTAACAGTGAGTTGAGACCACAAAAAGGTTGTGGTCTCTTCACTGTGCCATGTCTATGTGTACCATAATATAGAAAAGTAACGCACAAAGCAATATACACAGATGATATAGACAGTGATGTCATAGTATTGGAATAATACATGTAGTGATGTCACAGCGAACAGATCATCTCCTTGGAGATGCCTTTGTATTTCGATAATGTGTATAGTCATGTCTAAGTCCACAGATAATCTGCTTGGTGATGGACAATAGAGATGGACGAACCTCATAAGACTTGTAAGTAAATATTCACAAGACTCACCCGCTAGTTTTGTTTTGGTCTGAAATTATATCCCGGGGTATAATCAGAGGCCTGGGGAGGTGCGGTAAAAGAACAAACACTAATACTCACCTCTCCTGGGCTCCCACACGGTGTCCAGTGCATATTCCTCGGCATCTACTGGCCTCTTCTATCCTCTTCTGTGATATCACGGGCCCTGGTAGTCACATGGGATGCTCCAACGTCATGTCACTTGCATCATAGCACCATGCCTTCGATGCACAAATTTACTCAATGATGTATTGGGATAATACACATAGTGATGTCACAGAACACAGGTAATCTAATCAGTGATGTCATAGTATTGGGATAACACATATAGTGAAGCTATGGCACACAAATAATCTACTCAGTGATGTCATAGTATTGGGATAACACATATAGTGAAGCTATGGCACACAAATAATCTACTCAGTGATGTCATAGTATTGGGATAATACACATAGTGAAGTGACAGCACACAGATCTTCTACTATGTGATGTCATAGTATGGGAATAAAACATAGTGATGTCACAGTCCATAAATAATCTACTCAGTGATGTCATAGTATTGGGGGGGGATAATACATTTAGTGAAGCCATGGCACACAAACAATCTACTCAGTGATGTCATAGTATTGGGATAACACATATAGTGAAGCCATAGCAAACAAACAATCTACTCAGTGATGTCATAGTACTGGGATAATAGACATAGTGAAGTGACAGCACACAGATCTTCTACTCTGTGATGTCATAGTATGGGAATAAAACATAGTGATGTCACAGTCCACAAGTAATCTACTCAGTGATGTTATTTTTGGGATGACTGTGTCAAGTTTTAATGTTAATTTAATAACATTAGATAGAAGATACAGAAAAAAGCAGAGTTTAGGAAAAAAATAATGGGGGGAATTTACTAAACCATCTACATGTAGATGCATGGGTGCAAATGTGAGAAATCTTTGGCAAACAGCCCATTCTTGCACCAAAAATGTGCCACTTTGTTGGTTTTGCACCCTGCTCGCTGCTTTTTATAAAAGTGTGTGGAGCTGGATGGAGACCAAGGTGGTGATGCTGCGGCCCAACAAATTTACTACTAGAGCTCATGCCAGCCAAGGACTTGCTAAAAGTGGTATATTGAAATTTGAAGCTCAGAACTTAAGAAATGCACAAGGATATACAGTAAAGCTGATTTTGACCAGCTCCAGGGAAAATTTTGTGGACAATGCAAAAATCCTCAAACATTGAATCTTGCAACAAGCAGGTTTAAAATAGCAGAGTTCAACAAAAGAAGACATTGAGAAAGCAGAGCACATGTAGGGTAAAGGACTATGCTGCAGGGTACGGTTGAGTCACCAGCTGGTCAGCTGATTCTCAGCACTTTGCTTTGTGGTCAGTGCACATGACCATAGCTGAGTCAAAAGACCGAGTAGCAAAGAAGACTTTGTAAAAACCACATGATCAAAAGACAGTATATGGAGGAAAAAAGAAAAGTTGCTCAAATAGCACTGTCAATAATATTGGGTTAATGCACTGTGTCATGGAGCCCAAATAATCTACTCAGTGACATCATAGTACAGAGGTAAAAAACAAGGTGATGTCACAGTGCACAGATAATAATTTACTCTGTGATGTCACAGTGTTGGGAATTTGGGATAAACACAAAGTGATATCCCACAATGAGTGAAAGGATAATGCACTCCGTGATGTCACACCACTAATGTCATATACAGTACATGCAACTGTTTATTTTGTACGTGTGAAAATGGGATCCATTTATTGTTGAGTCTACTAGCAGCTGCTAGAGTTTTTACACTTAAAGAGGACCTTTCGCCACCTCCACAATCTTAGGCTCTTTTCATTCTTTAATAGTTGCAGCTACACTGATTCCAGCGCAGTTGGATTTTTTTCTCTAGCCCCCACCATTCCTGAGCAATTGATCCTATTAGTTTTGGTGCCTGCTGTGTTAACTAGACTCACTAATGTCAAGTGGGTGGTGGCAGGCAGGAGCAGGCAAGGGGGTGTGGTTCTTAGCTCTTACACTGTACACCTCTAACTGGAATTGTGAGCCACGCCTCCTGTCAACAGAGTCTAGTTAACATAGCAGGCACCCAAACTAACAGCACTAATGGCTCAGGAATGGTGGGGGCTAGAGAGAAAATTCCAACTGAGCCGGAATTAGTGGAACAGCGCCTATTAAAGAATGAAAGGAGCTGGTGTTGGTGGTGAAACATCCTCTTTAAAGTGACTGTCCTGTCAGGGGGATAAGAATTGGTATGCAAGTCAGTACATACAAGGGATGATATTCTGTCATTTATTTTTCATTGCTTTTTCTGCTTTTTAGCTCAGTTTCATTAGGACAGAGCTGTGATCTGTGACTACAATTTAGCTTCGGGGCCTACAGGGTGTGTTAGTTAGTCTGAGATACTCCCCCTATCTCTTTATTGGTTCAGATTTCTGCTCTCTCCCTTCTCCTGAAGCTCTGCTTCTTCTGATTGGCTGCTGTGTATATGCACAAGTCTATCACAGGCTCAGCAGGAAGTCAGTGCATGAGAGCAAATTTCCAGAGCAGAATAATTATAAAGAACAGATTATAATCCACCAGAGAGATAAAGGAGATTATCAGATAACTAGCAGACATATCCTGAGAGGAAAGAGCCTTTGTATGGGAGATCCTGGAGGGGGACTTTAAGCGGTTGCCTTGGTTGCTGTTTCCAGAGCTTTCCACCACATGCTCCATTACCTCTGTCATGGAAAAACCAGCAGCTCAGATCTGGTTCATTACTGATCTCTATGCTGGGAAGCGGATAATATGATGCGTCACTGCTTGTAAATAATATATCCTGCTTCCATGTAAAAGGCTCATTAGATACACTGAGATGTCCAGCAGCGATCAATGTGTATCCATTACACGAGGATGAGAGATCCCGTTGGAAATTACCCTGCGAGCAATCGATGTCCACGATTACAGAATTCTACCAAATTGTTTTATACTAATGGATGGAAATGATTCTCTCTTAAAGGCACACTCCATAGAAAACAAATGCCTAGGACATGAAGGGGTGGTGCAGGACAGGGGTTCACCAACAGATGTCTCTTGTATTAAGCATCATCCCCGTTGTTCCATGTTGTTAACATACCATCCAAATCCATATTGTCTCAAGCTGTCCATACATATTTTGTCTCTTATCTGTGAAATCCTGCACTTTATTCATTCCTATGTTTCTGTATATTGCTTTCACTTGGTAGAGGTGGGCAGGATCTTGTATAATGCAGGGAATCTGAGGCTGGAGAAGTCACTTCGAACAGTTATCTCTCGGACATTATAAAACTTAGAACAGTGTTTCTGGAGCCATAGAAAAGGTAAGAGTTTCAGTTTTCATATGACACCAAGGTCGCAGTATCGCATCCCTGTATTACAGTGTTTTCAGCTAGTGATACCTGTGTAAATTTTACAAGTTGAACTGCGATCTTGGTACCATATGGTAGCTGAGAATGTAAAAATCTCATCTTTCATACGACACCAGAAGCACTGTTCTACGTTTTATAATGCCCTAGATATAACTGTTTAAAGTGATCTCCTACCCCCCCAACCTCGGCTTCCCTGTATTATACAAGAGCCCATACACTGGTACACCTTGTAAAAGCAGTGTACATGGTAAACTCTGAACAGAGAAACAAGAGGAAGAACAAAGAAATGCAGGGTTTCACAGAAAAGAGCCAAAATTCACTAATAAAGAATATTACAAAATCATATTCAACTCATTCTAGATATTTCTATCTGCTCAGACGTGACACAAAGGAGCTCATTTTGACTGCATATGTCGCAGTGCCACATGGGTACTTAAATCTTGTCCACCACACGGACACTACAACGTATTGCTCTAACAAGCTGACTACCTTAGCATTTCCTGCTGTTATAACCACAAAGTGGGTAGCAATTTCCTGCCTTTCTTCTACCTGGCATCTCCGCTCTGGTCTCCCCCTCCTCCTCTTCCTCTGTGTAACATATGTTAAGAATATATATGATATTTGATCTCTGACAACTAAAATCTATGCAATCTCCAGAATTCCCTGGATACAAGGAGATACGGCGCGCCACCTGTTACTGAGCAGCTGGGATACAAGGAGATACGGAGCGCCACCTGTTACTGAGCAGCTGTGCGGTCTATTACTGCCACTGGGTGTCAGCCTCGGCATTGAAATTTTACAAAAACACCATGACATGGGGCCGGGTCTGTCAACGTGGATTACAAAACTTCAACATCTGTATCTCTCCAGCAGGTCCTACCTATATATTAGACTAATGGCAGTCGTACCCAGTGGGTCTAATGTGTTTGGGGAGGAAGCCTTCCATCAGGAAAGAGAAGGGTCAGGTTGTTGGATTTCAATTGTTCTGAAGGGGGGTAGAGGTGACTGGCAGCGGAATAATTCCCTCTCCGTATAGGGTACATATACAATCTCATCTTCCAAACACGTTTTTGGCTGATATCTATCCTAGGTTGGTTTCAGATGACCCAACTGACTACAAAAAGAGTTTGCTTACAATGGTGAGGGTCGTAAAGAAGGGCCTGATGGCTGCCCCATGATAAGAATTACACATGAGTTAGAATACGGTATATACAGTATAGCAAAGATCTGCAGTAGACCTGCTGAGAAAATGCAATTTATGAGCATACCCTTACAGCTTTGTTGTGCATGTAACTCAGCTTTCCCAGGTTCCTGAAAGGCATACAGTCTAGCCGCAGTTTAGTATGGAGCAGAGTGATTGATTGATTTATTGAAGTGAATGTAATGTTCATCAATCTCTATTACAGCTACACAGCGATTGCCGCTCAGCTTTCCCAGAACCCTGAAAGGTAAATCTGCTTAGCTATGCTACAAATTGGGAATGAGGGAGATGGGGGTTCGGTACACATGGTTTGTGACCCCGCTTTCCCTAGACCCTGGAAAGTAAACCTGCCTAGCTATGCTATAGTATTTATCACTGCTTAACTATGTAGGTGTCTTCATTATAGTTTCATAGGGATGCTCGCCCAGTTTTTTGGCCTTCATGGGCTATGATGGGGGACATGTTGGTTATGTAAAGTACAGATCTGCCTCCCTGACATATTGGATCAGATTTATTAGCATGTCTAAGAGAAGAACTGTCTTTGTTGCCCAGAGAACTAGCAGCCAATCACAGCACAGCTTTCATTTTTCAAAGGCAAAATACAAAATGTAAGTTGTGCTGTAATTGGTTGCTATGGGCAACATGATAATAAATCTGTCCCATTGTGTGTATCTATCATAAACATTTGTATCACTTGCTATTCAGGGTTCTGGGAAATCTGGGTGACAAGTTGGTCTAGTTTATTAGAGGATTTATCACTTCTTGACTTGGCATATTTGGAATTCAGGTGTCAACTATTGAGCATCCTTGCCCATCCTCTTGGCTGGACATGTCCAGATATTGGTATCACAAGTTTGGCAATTTTCCTAAAAACAATACGATTTGGTGATAATTTATCACACGGTGATATGCTATATAGACTATATGGGGCAGATTTACAGTATGAAGATTAACATTCATCATGCCAGTTTTCATAGCTGCAGAGCCAGCGGAGGGGGCGCTTCATATATCACGAGGGTTACATCTCCATAAATAAGTTGAACCTACCCTCCGGGTTATGCGCCTCGGGGTAGAAGTACACTAGTTCATAGCTAGAGTACATTTCCCCCTTCATTTACGCCAGATTTCTGGCGTAAATAATGATAAATCTGATGGCCCCGCCTCCTGCCTGCAGAGAAGTGTAAAACAAAGTCAATTTTTTTTTTTTTGTGCAAAACAATAATTTGCGCAAAAAAAAAGGATTGCAACTTTTTGAGCCTTGTATGATCAAAAAGTTGCAATAGATCTGCCCCTATGTGTCTATGGTTGGCCTAGTGGTTGTGTTATGAATTGCAGCCTACTGATTGCAGCTCAGTTGTTACCTCTCTTGAATCCTCATTCAGATGAACGGAGACCAGCCAGGGTCAGCAAGGGGGTGGTTTTACCTTCTTGTATACATCCCTGTAGCATGTTGTCACATTGTGTTGAATTGGTTTAATGAGAAATTGAAGATCTTAAAGGGATTGTCCACTTTCAGCAAATAAATGTCACTGTTTATATCATGAAAAGTTCTCCAATTGTCCACTATACTTCCTGTATCAATTCCTCTCGGTTTATCCCCAACATCATGTGATGAAGTCATAATGTTATCTGGTGAGCTGGACAGTCACATGAAACCCGAATGACCAGACCACGGAGAACTGATGAACAACAACATTGTCTTATTTGCTTCCTTTCTACACAAAATAAGTTTGGAACATTGAAATTTTTTTTTCTAAATAGGTTCTTTGTCTATTACGGCACTACAGTGTGAACGGGGCACAACTTCTTGCCAGGCTGGGCATCGGTACAATATAGAAACTGCAGTAATGATGTCATCTCTGAAGGATCTGTGTGATGTCATGGTCACATGATGAGAAACAGGTCCTTCTCCCAGGATTGCCCCCTGCTGGTGAGTCACGGGAAAAGCTCAGTTATCGCCCTGTGCATTATTTTATGGAGCAATTCCGCACAAGTTACATAGAAATCTAATAAGAAATGATGAGACTATGGCGCTGTTCACACTGTGATGACTGCTGTGCCGCTCTGTCTTCAGGTACGTCAACTAGGTTTGTTCCATTCCCATTTTATAGTGTTGGGGACTAAGAAGGAGGGGGCAGCTCATGACAACTTAGCGCTTGACACACCAATGTGTTAAAATGGCGCTACATATAGATGTACAGGTGCCAAACAACCGTTTGTTGTGCCAAATGATCATTTGCTCTGTGCCTCGGCGTACTACTCCATTTGTGTAGGTCAGCCGCAAGTGTCGGTGCTGGCTACATAATGGACGACTATGTGGTGGAAAGGAAATAGTCGTAGAGGCAAACGACCCTGGAAACCAGAACGGAGGGTTTTATTAGCAATAGGCGGAGGAGCCATTAATAATATCCTACTAAATGATGGGGGTTGTGGTTCTTATCTCAGGCCCATGGAGTCTGAGGTCCTGATGATGGTCCATCTGAACATCCATAAATAAGGCTCTGAGATAAGAGTCCTAGCCTGATGATCCAGAAGAAAGCGAAAAAAACCCCGGAGGTCTACAGTACGTCTTAGGGGAAGAAATAATTCCCGCCTGGTCCCACATCTGGCAGTCGGATATATAACCCTGGATCATGTCTATCCATCTGTCTAATGCTGCCCACCAGAAGCCTGACCCTAAGAGCTTACAGTCGCGGAATATTACCATGAGGCTTACAGTGTGTATAGTGGTGTATACATCTGATCATAAGAGGGCACATCCTACAAATGCTGCCCGAAGGCTCACAATACCATGCCCTTGGGCGGCCACCTGCTCCAAACCATCCGGGTGTTTTGTTGTGGGGTGTGGTGTGTTTGGTGGTTTTTTTTTTGATCATAAGAGGGCCATCCTACAAATGCTGCCCGAGGCTCACCTACAGCATGATATCATGCCCTTTAATGATGGCGGCCATCCTGCTCCTGAGACCTTACAGATGCGGAATATTGACCTGAGGCTTACAGCATGTACTGTATAGTGGTGTATACATCTGATCATAAGAGGGCACATCCTACAAATGCTGCCCGAAGGCTCACCATACAGCATGATATCATGCCCTTTAATGATGGCGGCCATCCTGCTCCTGAGACCTTACAGATGCGGAATATTGACCTGAGGCTTACAGCATGTACTGTATAGTGGTGTATACATCTGATCATAAGAGGGCACATCCTACAAATGCTGCCCGAAGGCTCACCATACAGCATGATATCATGCCCTTTAATGATGGCGGCCATCCTGCTCCTGAGACCTTACAGATGTGGAATATTGCCCTGAGGCTTACAGCATGTACTGTATAGTGGTGTATACATCTGATCATAGCTCCTTAGAGCTTACATACTATAGAAAGGAACCCTGTCTATGATGATACATGATAAATAATGACCACAATGCCTCTCCCCTCTATGGCCAGAGGTACACAGCTACTTTGGCCACAACTAAAGGTCACAATGTAGCGTGGGCCTTTATCTCAGCCAGTGCAGGTGAATGTCCTGACTACTCGCCAATACTGTGAAGGTCACAGTCATACGGACCATCTTTTGGGCCATTTATGACCACTGTGTTGCATCGACAGCAAACAACAAGTCAGCAGATTTGAAGATATCAGTCCTAGCATGGCCACATTCACTTCCATTAGTGTCAATGAAAGAAGCCCTACACTGCGATCTCGTGCCACATTACTTGTATCACCCCGACCTTACAGATCATTAGCCCTTTTTTAGGGCCACAACAGGCATAGCAATCTATGGGGAATACACCTACTAAATGGAGAGATGACAAGCGCTGGACAACCCCTATATGTCTCCTCATATCAGTTCCTTATCATACTATGCCAGATTTGCTTTTCAGGGTCCCAGAAAAGCTGGGTAGCTCTATAATACCCCAGAAAAGCTGGGACTGCTAAATAATAAATGAAGTCTTGTCAGATTTGCCTTTCAGACTCCTTGGAAAGCTGGGTAACATAGCATGTGGGGCTGTAATAGGGAATACTCAATACTATATTTATCTATCTCCTTGTGCTATAATCATATCATAGTGTTCAATAATTTCCTGTTCAGGAATCTAGGAAAGCTGGATAACATACCAGGTAGTGCAGTAATAGAGACTGCGGAATAGTAAATATGCCTAAATAAATCCTTCTGCTTGCTCCCAAAGCTTGCTAGATTTCCTTTTCAGGGTTCTGGGAAAGCTGGGTAGCACAGCATGTGAGGTTGTAGTATTCAGTATTCTCTATAACGGTTAACCCTTTCCCGACATCCACCGTAATAGTGCCGGGTACTTAAATATGGCGGCCGCTCGTGACCCGAGCAGCCGCCATAACCACTGGGTTTCTGCTGTATTATACAGTAGACGCCCGGCGCTAATGCCCGTGATCAGTGCCAGCAATGAATGCGGGCATTAACCCTTCTGGCGCCATTTTACCGGCAGCACACAGGCACCGCCATTTTGCCGGGTCTGGTGTCCCGTTACTATGACAGCCGGGAGCCTTGTGAAGGCTTCCAGGCCTTTCTTTCATTAACTTCTATTGCAGGCTAGTTTATGCAGCCTGCAAAAGAAGCGCCGTTTTTTTTGCAATGCATTGCATCAGTGATCAGACCCCCTGGGGTTCAAGACCCCTAGGGGATCTAATAAATGCAAAATAAAAAAAAAAAAAAAGTACAAAAAATATAAAAAAAAAATAAAAAATATTAAAAGTTCAAATCACCCCCCTTTCCCTAGAACACATATAAAAGTAGGTAAATACTGTGAAACACATACACATTAGGTATCCCTGTGTCCAAAAATACCTGGTCTACAAATCTCTAAAAATATTTTTCCCGTACGGTAAACGCTGTAGCGGGATAAAAAAAAATCAAAAGTGCCAAACCGCCATTTTGCCTCTGATAAAAATTTGAATAAAAAGTGATCAAAGCAATAGACATTCCCCAAAATGGTATAACTAAAAAGTACACCTGGTCCCACAAAAAAAGACACCCTATGCATCCCCGTACACGGAAGTATAAAAAAGTTGCTGGTGTCAGAATATGGCGACTTTTAAAAAATATATATTTTTGCAGTTTTGGATTTTTGTTAAGGAGTTTAAATGTAAATAAAACCATATAAATTTGGTATCCCCAGAATCATAAAGAAACATGGAATACAGGTAACATGTCATTTTGGCTGTAGAGCGAACGCCGTAAAAACGAAGCCCGTAAGAAAGTCACACAAATGCACTTTTTCTTCAAATCCACCTCATTCTAAATTTTTTTTCCAGCTTCCCAGTACATTGTACAGAATAATAAATGGTAGCATCATGAAAAAAAATTTGTCCTGCAAACATTAAGACCTCATATGGTTCTGAGAATGGAAGAATAAAAAAGTTATTGGGATTGGAAGGGGGAGAGTCAAAAACGAAATTGCCGCTGAAATTTTTGGGTTTTTTCATGTTTTGCACTGGTTTCTTATAAAAGTACACTGTGCCTTTAAAGGGGTTCTCTGGATATTGTCCAAAAATTAAGACTAAAGAAAAATATTGGGGTACCTTCCCTGATACCTGCCTACAGCCTCTTAGTAGACCTCTTAGACCTTGCCTTGCCTCTAGGGCTATGATTGTGTGAAGAAAATGGCCGCCATTGCTATTCTCTATGTAAAAGGCAGAGTTGGGGTGGGGAGTGACTGGGCGAAGGTGGGTTAATGGCCTGTCTGGATTTCTGAGGCCATGACTGCCATGGCCTCAGAAATCCTGTAAGGCCGATACACAGCCCAGACAGAAACCAATGGTGCCCAAGTCCAAATTCTGTCCCTGTCCCGCAGCAAGGAAGCAGTCCAGGATTGGTTTTACAGCAGCAGTGGCCATTTTGTTTCACATTCATACCCCATGAGGTAAAGCTTGAGAGGATGCAGGTAGGTACAGTATCTTTTTTTATTAGTTTTTAGACATTTCCCAGAGAACCCCTAACACGGCTAACACTCCCGGAGCTGAGACAGCGCCACCTACTGGATCCACGACACGCCTGATTTAAACCACTCTATTCTAGGTTCAGCCTTAGCCAGTTAGGTCGGCCTAGGCCGACAAGTTAGAGCAGTTGTGCTCTCCAGCTTAGTGGCATTTAGTCCAGAGTCAGGCTGCCCCACACCAATGAGCCCCCAAAAAGTTAGCCAAAAGACATCTTTTGATGTGGAAGCACTTGGCTATCTCCAGCAGCCCCCATTCACATGAATGGAGTGGCACATGCTGTCCGACTGGTTACTTCATTCATAACTGGGGTGCAAAATCCCCCAGGTGTCGAGATCAGTGGGGGTCACACCCATCAGCAAGTTATCCCCTATCCTTTGGGGAGGCAGTAACTTGCTTTAAATGGAATAACCCTTTAATTCAATCATGTGCATGTTTACCAAGTAAAATTCACCCTGATGCAATATTGTATATAGGCTTGTGGGTTTATGTGCCAAGGCTACTGAATATGCCATAAATATCTGATCAGTGGAGGTCTGGTGTCATCTGATGGTGACAATGAGGGTGCCGAAGCTACTTTCCCAGTGGAGGGGCTGTTTAGTGGCTGTATTACAACTCTATTATTTATTTATTATGTTTACTTGTATAGCGCCATCATATTCCGCAGCGCTTTACAGACATTGTCAGTCACTGTCCCATATAGGGCTCACAATCTATATTCCTTATCAGTATGTCTTTGGCGTGTGGGAGGAAACCGGAGTACCCGGAGGAAACCCAAGCAAACATACAAACTCCTTGGACAAACCCAGGACTCCAGCACTGCAAAGCTGCGGTGCTAACCACTGAGCCACCGTGCTGCTCTATGGGGGTATCACACTGCTATCCTTAGCTTACAAGGTCCATCATAGTCCCATATTCTTATACAAAAGTCAAAAATGAAAAAAAGAAAAAAAGAGGGTTCTCACCGCTTACCAACCATATGAACAGCTAGCAATCTTGTATGTCGATGCACGGAAAAAAAATCCCCAGGACTTGTAGGAATATATAGCATGTAAGAAAAACTTGAATAAAATTCCAGCATCAAAAAATTTTAATTTAACTTTTAATCCAAGTCGTAAAAAAATGACAAAAAATCCAACAAATCACAGATCCATGACAAAAAAATAAGCAAATAGCCTACGCGTTTCAGAGAGAAAACAAAGCTCCTTATTCATAGCTATGAAACGCGTAGGCATTTACTTATTTTTTTGTCATGGATCTGTGATTTGTTGGATTTTTTATGTCATTTTTTTACGACTTGGATTAAAAGTTAAATTTAAATTTTTTGATGCTGGAATTTTATTCAAGCTTTTCTTACATTCTTCCTATGTCGGTGCCCTCCCCTTCCCAGTCAATCCCCTCCTCCGCAGAGTGCTGGTGGCTCTGAGCTCCCATTTTTATTTAAAACCGCCAAGTACCACTATATGATTTATTGCCCAGTATATAAAGCGACGGTACACAGGGCCGACACCAGGGCAATACTGGAGGTTTTGCCATCAGGGGCCTGGCCTCAGCTCCAATGACGTCATGTGATGTAACTATGTACATGCTGCTGGGCCCTCATTTCAATAGAGGCCAGCTTGTCCTAGTGTACCAGAGAGGTTGCACCTTACTGTGCCGCTTCATCATTATTAGCATTATATGTATAATAAGTAGTATATTGTGTGTGGGGACACTGGAGAGCATCATACAATGGTGGCGCGCTAGAGAGAGCATTATACTGTGTGGAGCCACTGAGGAACATTATAATGTGCGGCCAATATAGAGCATTATACTATATGGGGGACCACTGGGGAGCATTATACTGTATAGTTGGCCAAAAGCAAGCATTACACTGTATGGGGGCAAGCAGACCTAAAAGACTGGGGGGCTTCAAGTTTTGCCTTTATGGGTCCTTGAAATTCCTGGTGGTAATATACCTACAGTATAAACCTCTTATGAATGCAATATATATATATATATATATATATATATATATATATATATGTATATATGCAGTACTTCTACTAGTCTACACAGTGTGCTGTGAAGAAGGAAATGTGAGTGGTTATACCATGGTTATTTATAGATGTAGGCAGAATATTGGCATATACTGTAGCACATCCGTTCTTAAAACTTTAACAGGAAAGAAGCTTGACCACTACCGGTAACCATTGCTACAGTAAAATATATCTATATCAGAGATATGTTACTGCATCCTCTGGGTTACCTCAGGGGGACAGAGAATAAAAGAATCTTGATATATAGTGTAATGATACAAAATAACTTTATTGTAAAATTATGTGCTTTCCTCTGGAGCACTGACCTCCTCTTTACTCCTCTGATGCTCACAGTGTTTCCTGCATGAACAAGAGGTCAGATTATCAATACAATTTTATTACAGCCTCGACCTGACTCCCATTTTAGTCTGACCTCCTGTTCCTATAGTGTGTATCAGAGGAATTGAGAGGAGAGCTGCGCTCCAGAGGGAAGCATATAATTTAACAGTAAAGCTGTAAGTAAATTATTTAACAACATTACATTGCACACATGCACATTTGAAACATGGGAGCAAACGTTTTATTTACTGGAGTGATCCTATAACCCTTTCACACAGATATGAACTCTATTTTCTGCATCTCCTCCCTTAAAGGGAGTCTGTCAGCAGCCAATTGGTTATAAACCTAATCCCAGTACCTTGTAGAGGTGATTCTACAGATTCCAAATATGCCTGTTATTCATCTTTGGGGCCCATTTTCATTTAAATCGACATTTTATATATATGCAAATGAGACAAATGTAAACGCCTCCCAAGTTCTTTTCCCCTCATCTGCATAGAGACAAAACAACTATTTGGATGAATTTGGAGCTCTAAAGCTGAACAAAAGATCCCTTTAATCCCTTGATGTAAGCTTAGGGTGAAATGGATGAGTTGGTGTCCATGTAATACAGGGAAAGCTGGAATCCTCCAGCATGGGTGCACCCGGGGTATGGACTTTCCTAAATATGTTGCACTCACTGGTTGCAAATATAAATTTATATGATCTCCCTCTAATGGTAGCAACAAGCAAGACAATTACTATATTAAAATAATTATATGTATGAATCCCGTCCAAAAGATGGTAATGAAAAGGTTAGTGCCAGCCCCAGGGAACATTTTTGTCCCAATATACAAGCAGAAACATCAGGCAACACTCCAGAGAGCCAAGTGAAAAAAGTGAGGTTACGTAATTGCCTCATAACAGCAATGTTTCAGCTCATGCGCATGAACCTTTCTCAAGCAATGTGATAGTGACACAACCAGATATACAGTATAAAGCAGCTAAATTCAATCAATGCAAAATATAGCAATGATATAAAATGAATAATAAAGATTATAGTGACAGTGCACATAACACTCCAAGTCATGTGCAACCAAATCCAAATAAATACAGTCAGTGTCATAGTAGTGAGTATATACAGTACGTATCAGTCATACATACAGCTCCATTATATACCATAGAGTTATAACTGATAAATAAGTGCAGCTATTACTAACTATTAATTCCACCTTAGAAGATCCAGAATGCCGTAGTTATGCATTATCACATATCTTTGTGTCCTTGTTACATGGCTGCGCATGCGCAGATCTAAAAACGACTGTGCCAAACATACTGTATAGGAAATGGACGCCTGTGTCCTAATCTGAGTGAATGTAATCATGGTCATACTAGTAAAGTTAGCGCATGCGCATAGGAGCCTGCTCAATAGAGGATAGGTGCATGCGCAATAGATAAATAGATGAGGTACTGGCCATATTGGAGTAGGTACCAAGAGGTATACTACCCAACAGTAGCTGCTACAAACCTTTTTATAGGGCAGTGGGGGAAGCACTTTTATGTCCTCTTGTGGCAAGATCCAGTGTCTTATCAGACCACACCTGTTATAATTTACTTATCTGTCTGCGACATGACTGTAGTGTTTTGCAGAAATCTGACATTTCTATCTGGGTGTGATATGTTTTTTTTGTCAATGATTTATGCCCTTCTATACCTGTTATTATCTCACTGCGGCTCTGTATTATTTGATGCCATGATAAATCATCAAGGGGTACTATATCACCTTAGGGAGCTGTTGCCTTTGCAGGTCTTAGGCTGTGTAGAGTACAGACCATGCATGCTCTACTAAGAATTCTGAAAAAGGAATATATAAATAAGTCCTCTCTGGTGGAAAAAGGAAAACTCACTCTAGCACCACCTTTTGGAAGGTACCTCCCTATAGATCAATGCCTGGTTTTCTATAAAAAACCTAGAGACCTTGGAACTTAGAGACAATGTGGCAGATTTATTAAGGCTGGCACATTGCACGCCAGTCTTAATAAAGGCCCTGACTGGCTCAGTGAACGGGTGATTTATGAAAAGGATTTGGCCTCACTATAAATCACCCGTACGTCTCAGAACCAGAATGGAAACCTACCCCAGAAACTTGATGTGAGTTATAATTAGAGATGGGCGATCCTCTCAAGATTTCTATAGTTTCAGTTTGGGGTGACTCGAGTCCTCCAAACTTTTGGATTTAACAAGTTTGGATAGAACCGGAAGTGAAAATATTACACATTGGGGTCACTTCAGACTTCAGAGTATAATAGGTGGAGGCCCAGGGGAGGTGTAAAAAAAAAAAAAAAAAACATTCATACTCACTTTCCGTCACCTCCTTTGGGCCTCTTCATGGCATCTAGTGCTCTCCTGGTGATGTCATGACACTCACCATGCTCATGTGATTGGGCCTCAGCAGTGACCCTGGGTGCATGACGTCACCGAGGAGACCGAGAGAGAGCGCTGCACGTCACAAAGAGACCCAAAAGAGGTGAGGGAAGGTCAGTATAAATATTTTTTTTACACCTCCCCTGGACCTCCACCTATTATACTCTGGGGTCTGAAGATACCCCAGAGTATAATAATTCACTTCAATGAATGTCGCGGCGGCTATTTTAGTTTGTCTGAGTGTAATCTCCATTTGTTCGGTTTCATTAAAAAGCGAACAATTTGGAATATTTGGGTTGAACCTGACTCAGAATCTGGCCAGAATTCTAGTTAGAATGACTATGTCAGGCCAAGGTCCACCCTGCTCACCTTCTTTTCTGCCCCCATACAGTAATAGTGCCCTCCTTTGTGAAGTATATAGTGATGAAGCCTCCTTAGTGCCCCCACACAGTATAATGTCATCTTTGTAGCCTCAAGGTGGTATAATGCTCCATTGATGCCCCCTTAATGGATGCTGTACAGTATAATACCCCCTTAGGTTTCCCAAACAGTATATTTTCCCAACACAGTATAACATCCTATTAGTGCACCCACATCAAATAATGCTCCTATAGTGTCCTCACATAGTGCAATGCTCCCATAGTGCCCCCTCTGCAAACCATGTAGGAGGCCTGCAGGAAACTTCGTCCTTGATCCTGCATAATGTCACTGCCAGAAATCGGGAGAAAACTTATCACCTGACCACTATCTCTTTTGCAGCGACGTATCACAGTAGCGGCAGCAGGGATGGGCAATCCTGTGTAGGTAGCAGGAACAATTGCCCATCCCTCATACTGAGACCCTAGACAGTGCCAAAGGGAAATCGGACTTTCTCCCAACCACTGTCAGTGCCATTATACAGGAGGCAGAGGTCCTAACATGTGGCAACCATGGTCCGATTTCAGACCACCAGTTGCGAACCCCCTACTTTAGAGTATATTCAGGCATATGTTGCAATTTTTAGGTGCAACTACCATGAATTTGCACGACTGATGATTCCCTGGTGCCTCAGTTCACACCAACAAGGTTCGTGATGCTGCAGATCACATTGGTAATGGTTTAATTTTTGTAAGACAAGATACAAGCGAGCAAGACTAAGTGCAAGGGATGCATGAGATGGCTACACAGATCTCCGACTACAGATCAACACCTGTGGAGAGGAAGAGGTCCAGACATTCAGGGGTGAGGCTGTTCTCTCCCTGTGATCACCAGATATGCTGCCATTTTTCTTACTCTGGACAAGCCAGGTTTAAGAATCTAACAACTCTTTGTCCTTATTGAAAACCACTCAGGCACAAGATAGGGGGGAATTGTGACCAGACAGTGACCTCAGAAATTTCTAATTTACTCATCTTTGCTGGATGGAAATGGAACAATTCATTTCCCTGCTTACCAAGATGAGGAAAGGTGAAGGAGAGGAGCACCCTGTCAGGTGTCTTCACAAGCCAGGAGCTCACCTTTACAAAAAAAACTGTGTATGCCTTGGATTTGTGTCACACTATGCAAGCCGGCAACACGCTGAGTGTGCCCAGCCCATCTAAGAATCTCCAAGCTCCATTGGAACAAAAGGACTCTAAGTGAGCAGGTTTTCTGTCTTTTCTCCCTTTTATTTTAAAAAACTGTTTTGCTTGTCGTCATTTTTTATTTCTTTTTTATATATCAGCACTGAATCCCTTGGGTATTAAATATTTACATTTAATGCTATTTTGTGTGTGTTCTATGAACCCATTACCTTTATTAAAGTGTGTTTATTTCTGACTGTTGGATGTGTGCTCATGTGTGTGGGGTCTCTACTGTTACTTTTTTAATCATATAAGTTTATTTTTTGTTTAAGGGAAAGTCTCCAGTGTGATACACAGGTAAGCAGCTGTGATATACAGTAGTTGTGCAGTCTATGGCACAGGTGATCTAAAGATCACATGTTCAAGTCCCCTCGGGGGACTAAACAAAAGTTAAAAAAGAAAAGAAAAAAAAGCTTTTAAGAAAAAAACCTAAAAGTTTAAATCACCCCTCTTTCCCTAGCTCACATATAAATATAAATAAATAAAAGTAAACATAAACACATTAGGTATCCCCAAGTCTGAAAATGCCCAAACTATTAAAATATAAAAACATTTGTCCCATACGGTAAACGACGTAGCAGGAAAAAAAAACAAAATGGCTGATTTGGTGTTTTTTCGCCAAATTACATCCCTAATAAAATGGAATAAAAAGTTATCAAAACACCATACATCCCCCAAATTGGTATAAATAAAAACTACATATCGTCCCGCAAAAAAAGACACCTTACACAGTTCCGTATGCTGAAATATAAAAATGTTACAGGGGTCAGAATATGGGGATTCAAAGAATTTTTTTTTCTTCAAAATTTTGAATTTTTGTAAAGTTATTAAAATATGAAAAAAACTATATAAATTTGGAATCACTGTGATTGTACTGACCTGCAGAATAAAGCTAACATAGCATTTTTACCGCAGAGTGGAAGCTGTAAATAAAAAAGACACAAGAAAACGGCAGTACTGCGTTTTCTTCTCAATTCCACCTCATTCTGAATTGTTTTCACGGTACACTGTACAAAATAATAAATGGTACCACTTTGAAGTACTACTTGTCACGCAAAAATAAAGCCCTCATATGACTACGTAAACAGAAGAATGAGAAAGTTATGGTTTTTGGAATGTAAGGAGTAAAAAACATAAACACAAAAATGAAAAATGTTTGCGTCTCCTAAGGGTTAATGGTAAATATTCAGACTGGGTCACAGTCACCAGTGGGGTGCCACAGGGGTCAGTATTTTGTCCTCTCCTGTTTAATATGTTTATTATTGACCTGGTAGAGGGTTACAGAGCAGGGTGTCCATATTTGCAGATGATATTAAACTCTGTAAGGTAATCAAAAATGAGGAGGATAATAGAATATTACAGGGGGATCTAAGGAAGTTGGAAGCATGGGCCGAGACTTGGCAAAGGAAGTTTAATGTAGACAAATGTAAGGTTATGCATTTTGGTGGATGAAATAAAATGTACGATTATGTACTTAATAGTAAATTAGTGGGTAAGACTGACACTGACCGAGACTTGGGGATTGTGGGGACAGTAAGCTTACCGATAGTGACCAGCGCCAGGCAGCTGCCTCCAAGGTAAATAAAATTATAGGATGCATCAAGAGGTTGAGATTCTCATGACAAGAACATAGTTATGCCTCTATACAAATCACTGGTACGGCCACACCTGAACTATTGTGCACAATTCTGGGCCCCAGTATACAAGAAAGACAAAATCCAACTAGAAAGAGTGCAAAGAAGGGCGACCAAAATTATTAGGGGAATGGGTGGGTTGGAGTACAACGATAGATTAACAAACTTGGGGTTATTCAGTTTAGAGAAAAGACGTCTACGGGGAGATCTAATAACAATGTACAAATACATGACTGGACAGCACAAAGAACTTTCTAATGATCTTTTTACCCCTAGGCCAGTGACAGTGACAAGTGGACATCCTCTACGACTGGAGGAGAGAAAGTTTCACCAGCAACATAGAAGAGGATTCTTTACAGTAAGAACAACAAGGCTATGGAGGTCACTGCCCCAGGAAGTGGTGATGGTGGATTCATTGAGCAAGTTCAAAGAGGGCCTGGATGCCTTTCTCGAACAGAACAACATTACGGGTTATGGGTTCTAGATTTTAAGGGCACGTTGATCCAGGGTTTTATACTGATTGCCAGATTGGAGTCGGGAAGGAATTTTTTTCCCATGAAATGGGTCAATTGGCATAAGCCTCATGGGGGTTTTTGCCTTCCTCTGGATCAACACTGTAGGGGACTGTAGGGTTATAGGTTGGACTTGATGGACTGATGTCTTCATCCAACCTCATCTACTATGTAACTATGTACTGAGCCCAACGTCAGTGGTGGTTACAGATGGGCGAACCTTTCAAGATTTGTTTTGTTTCAAGTTCAGGTGGCTAGGGTCTAAGTTTTCTTTCCAATGGAAAAAGTTATGAAATGTACCACTCCTTAAATTGGGTTAAAACATAGTATAGAATACTCTTAGGGCTCCTAGGAATCTATTTATAAAATATAGTGTAGAACACTGTTAGGGCTCCTTTTTTTATACCAACACTATGGTAATGACACCAATAGTGTGCTATAGTGGAATGTGATGGTGGACCAGACCGCAGGACATGTCTGCCTGAGTGGTGGTAGCTGTGGCAACATGTGTGGCAATGTGGCATGGACTAATAAGATGAACCAGGCCGCAGCACATGTCCTCTTGAGTGGTGCCAGTGCTGGTAAGCAATAGGCAACTGTGGTAACATATGTGACAGTGCAGCAGGGCATAATATGATGGACCAGGCTCAGGACATGTCTGCCAGAGTGGTGATAGTGGTGGTAGGCACTAGGCACCTGTACTAGGCACTAGGACCAGGCTGTAGGACATGACTGTGTAGCTGTAATTCTGTATTAGAGCAGGGATGCAGCAGTCTCAAGCTCAACCAGCAGCAGCACAGCTATGCCCTCACTCCTATCTATTGAATTCTATCACTAATCTTCCTGTGTAATTGCTGGAATCTGACTACATTCTCCTATTCCAACTATTTCTTTCAGAACTGTGCTCTGTATGCTACAGTGAGATAAATCACAGACCCTTCACTATCTTCACCATTACTGCAACTAGCTTTGGATGATGATTGCAGCACCTTATATAGTGTATATGACATCAGCACTGTAAGGTGTCCATCTACCACTGTCTATTGGCTGAGAGGCTGTCAGGTGATGTCAGTTGGTGCTAGAAAGTCAGAGTCTGAGTCATACATGTTGCATAGTTGTGTCACAGAAGAAGCTTGAGAGTAGATTATATGGGATAATCAGCATTTACTTCTTAGAACATGAGGTAAACAGCATCAAAACGTTAACACAGCAAAACTTGAAAGTAAGAAGGACCTTTTACAATAGAGAGATAAAAAGCAAGGTACAGCAAGTCTC
Organism: Leptodactylus fallax; assembly: GCA_947044405.1. Taxonomy (NCBI): domain Eukaryota; kingdom Metazoa; phylum Chordata; class Amphibia; order Anura; family Leptodactylidae; genus Leptodactylus; species Leptodactylus fallax. The sequence goes on along the minus strand of CAMRHE010000711.1, from coordinate 469,984 downwards.
ACATAGCATACCATTACACTCTATTCAGCATATAACACTAATAACATCGCCATCTACTGTCAGATAGATGTAAACTTCTGCCCACAAATAAGTCTATCTGTTGCATATATGGGTTGTGTATATATGTATATAGTATATACCAACACCCTTTCTCAACAGTAAGAACTTATTCAGTTAAATATAGTCTCTTTATCAGTCTCTGGTGTCTTTCAGCACTCAACGCCTTTGTGAAAATATCTGCTGTCATATCTTCAGTTGGGCAGTATTCTAAATTCAGAATTCCTTGTTCCTGATGATCCCGTAAGAAATGAAACTTCACATCAATGTGTTTAGTTCTGGGATTAACTCTTTCCATCTGAACAAGAACAAGACATCCTTGATTGTCTTCATGTAACGTTGTTGGTCCTAACTGTTGTTGTCCTAAGTCTGTTAGTAGTTGTCTTAACCAAAGAACTTCTTGACTCGCATGAGCGGCGGCTCCATATTCTGCTTCTGTAGACGATAGTGTTACTATAGATTGTTTTTTACTAGTCCAACTAATTGGTCCGCCCGAGAGTAAGAAAAGATAGCCACTGGTAGATTTTCTATCAATTGGATCTCCAGCCCAGTCTGCATCAACATATCCAGTTAAAACGCATTCATCACTTGCAGGTAGTTTCAGTTTAACGTTGTCCTTTCAGATCGTATTACTCTCTTTACAGCTTTCCAATCCATTTCATTGGGGTTTGACACTTTTCTGCTCAAAATTCCTACTGCTGCTGCAATGTCTGGCCTTGTAACAGTCGCTAAATATAGTAATTTTCCCATTGCTTTTCTGTATAGCTCATTATCTGGTAACATATTTTGTTCACTTTTAATTTCCTTCAGATAATTAGTTTCCATTAGAGACTTTACTGGTTTCGCATCTTTCAGTCCAAATGTTTCTATTATATCTTTGATCATGTGATTTTGGTTAAGTTGGAAACTCCCATCTTCTTCTCTTTCTATCTGTATCCCTAGGTAATGCTTCACATTTCCCAGATCTTTGATCTCAAAGTGTTGATCCAAAATTTTCCGTATTTCAGCTTCATCCCTTTCTCTTGCATCTGAAACATTCTCTTGTTTCTGTTTTATAGGTCCTCTTATCTGTAATTTTAAGAGCATTTACACTGTCCTTTTCTGTGGAATCATTTGTTTGTTCTTTCCTTCTCTGGTATTCATCTATGAGTCGTGTTTTTACAAACTCTAGTGTAATGTCTGCTTCAGGTCTTGTTTCTAGTGCATTTATCAAAGCAGTGTATGAATCCGGCAAGCTACACAATAATATTGCTGCTACATGACTTTCTTTAATATCTTCACCAACTGATCTCAGCTGTGTTATCACTTCCATCATGGAGTTTATGTGCTCCTGCATGTCTTCCTGTGCACTTAATCTCATCTTGTAAAGTTTCCTTAGCAGAAACAATTTGTGATTTAAGCTGGATCTTTCATGTAACTTTCTCAATGCTTCCCACATTCCCTTTGCTGTATTCTCATTCCTTATGTGGATTAACTGATCATCCTCCACTAATAAGCTGATAGTAGCTCTTGCTTGTCTGTTTTTCTTATCCCATGTCTCATTATTATCATTGGGTCTATCTGTAGTGATTACATCCCATAAATCATCTTTAGACAATAACATCTCCACTTTGAACTTCCATAACTGATAGTTCTCATTGTTCAGCTTAGCTATTGTAAGTCTGAGTTCTGAATTGGTCATTTTAACTTGTCTTACTTGTTTGGAGAGAATTGTTCTGAAGAATCCTTTTGCATTCACTGGGTCTTTTTGTCTTCTATGCCTGGACCCATAACCTGTTGCATAGTTGTGTCACAGAAGAAGCTTGAGAGTAGATTATATGGGATAATCAGCATTTACTTCTTAGAACATGAGGTAAACAGCATCAAAACGTTAACACAGCAAAACTTGAAAGTAAGAAGGACCTTTTACAATAGAGAGATAAAAAGCAAGGTACAGCAAGTCTCACATAGCATACCATTACACTCTATTCAGCATATAACACTAATAACATCGCCATCTACTGTCAGATAGATGTAAACTTCTCCTGCACACAAATAAGTCTATCTGTTGCATATATATATGTATATAGTATATACCAACAATACACGTGTCTCCTCTGTAGTTACTGAAACCTGCGGTGGTGTCCATTTTAGTTGGTCTGAGACTAATCGCAATTCACAATTTGGAATATTTCATTTACGCTCAATTTGCAGCCTGAGTGAAGGGTGAGTGCAAGGGTGAGTGCAAGATTGAGTGAGTAGAGTGAATTGACCCCTGATAGTCGCATGTACGTCACATGCTAGGACAGTCTGTACTTGACACATTATCATTCAGGAGAGCAGTGGTTACATCTATCTATCTCATATCTATCTATCTATCTATCTCATATCTATCTATCTATCTCATATCTATCTATCTATCTATCTATCTATCTCATATCTATCTATCTATCTATCTATCCCATATCTATCTCATATCTATCTATCTATCTCATATCTATCTATCTATCTATCTATCTATCTCATATCTATCTATCTATCTATCTCCTATCTATCTATCTCCTATCTATCTATCTATCTCATATCTATCTATCTATCTATCTATCTATCTATCTCCTATCTATCTATCTATCTATCTATCTATCTCATATCTATCTCCTATCTATCTATCTCAATCTATCTATCTATCTATCTATCTATCTATCTCATATCTATCTATCTATCTCATATCTATCTTTCTTTCTATCTGTCTATTCAAAACAAAAAGTCCTAAGCAGTATATAATACCTTAATGGCAATGGATGCAAATCCCGTGGGAACAAGCAAAAATATCCACCAGCAATATATTGAACAATAAGGCAGAACTCCAATAATTTAGGAAAATCCAAAGCGACACAAGCCTTGAGAAAGGTTCCTGTTGGGTCTGAAATGTTGCTTTGGATTAAAGATTTACTTTATATTTTCATAAAATATTGGAGTGCTGCCTTATTGTTCTATCTATCTATCTATCTATCTATTTTTTTTTTTTTTTTTTTTCCTTTTCATATATGTAATGACTTCTGCAGTACACTTACTTATAGGGTAAAAGGAGGCTTTACGTGTCACTAGCATGATATTGGCAGATGATTTTGTATATCTTCTGGGGGCTGGAACATTCATGCCATAGTGTACAGATGTCTATTGGCTGGTGATGTCACAGTATACACAGCCTCCTCCTCCCCCAGCACATTCAGCCTTTTCTCATGCTTCTGATTTTCTTGTCGTTCCAGTTTTTAGCTCTTTGTGTAGATTGTTTTTTTTTTCTGCTCCTTTCTATGTAATCCTAGATGCCTGCACCTCCTGATCATATATCTGGTGTTGTCTCCTGTTGTACCTGACATTACCAGCAATGTCTGATATTCACAATGTCCCAGTCCTTGCTGGGGCTGATCCAGATCACTGACCAGTTTTTCAGATTTGGGCTGGTCCCTGTACTGAGCCACTATGGTGGGATGTACCATAGAAGTTCTGTGTATTCTGCTGGCAGTAACACTCACCATCTCAGAAGGTAAGTGTCCTGTAACATATCTGTAACCCTTCATGGGTCTGATTTTACTCTTTGTTTTCAGCTGCCAATGAAACTTCTACTGGTAAAGAGACTCCATCTAAAGCCATCTCACCTACAATAGTTCTCCAGATATTGGCAATCTACTTCTCCCTCTTCTCAGATATTTCTGGTCTACATTATTTGGTTTATTCTTTACTCGACTTACTTTGAGCCAGAATTTTTTTTGATGCATTTTGTGGCATCAGGCCAAGCTTCTTATCCAAGAAAGCAAATTAGAAAATTTTCATCTCACACTAGATACCTCGAGATGCGCCAAGATGTGCTGTGATAGTCCACATTATGGTGTACTTTACTACTAGTACCCACAATAGTAAATCTACCCCTAGGGGACTAGTACAGTGGGGCAGATTTACTATTGTGAGTACCACATCTTGGTGCATCTCGAGACCTCGAATTTGAGAGAATTTTTTTCCAGCTTGCTAGATAAGTGAGTGCGGGTTCACAGGAAGAAGCTTTTGTCTTAAAGGTGACAAAATGCAACAAATTGTGTCACATTTTTTGTTAAAATTCTGCCTCAGCTAACAGGTGGTGTAGACTTAGACTAGACGGTGTAGTGATACGTCAGCTTTATCATCCAGCATCAGTCACTGCCATAAATCTGGTGCACAACAGACTGCAGATCACATTACAAACACATGTATTTCTATGGGCCCAGACACGTGGTCACATTTTTTTTGTCCGTGCCGTATCCAAGGATCGCAAATTATGAAGCAGGTCCTATTTTTGTCTGCATTTGCAGCACAGACAAGTGTAGGGGATCATACAAGTCTTTTTGCATATCCTTGTTTGCGAATGACATGTGGACATGTTTTTTGCAGATCGTAAAAACCACTATGGTCGTGTGTAGGAGGCCGTAATGCGGCCAGTGGTTCTCAAAGTTATTGAGGCTACCTTTATACTACATTTTTCTTTGGCTTTTTTTTTTTTCTTACAGGGGTTATGCCATGACAAATATTTATAAATAGGTGATGGTCAGGGGTCTGGCTGCTGAGACCCCCACTGATCCTGAGAATAGGGGGTTTATTACCACCATTGTTCGAGGCAGTTGCACCCCTAGTGCATACGACACCCTCCCCATTCGCATTCACTTCAATAGGAGAGCTGCAGATAACTGTACTCTTGTTACCTCCAGCATCAATATTCACCAGGCCTTTGGCTGCCTTCACAACCGGGGTAATAAACCCTCAATTCTCAGGATCGGTGGGGGTCTCCGCTGTCGGACCCCTGACCATCAGCTATTTATAAATATTTTTTATGGCATAAACTCTTTTTTTTAAAAAAAAAAAAGCCTTAAAAAGATAACGTATTTTAGCATTTGTATGGCTTTTTTGAACATTTTTTCCCTTGGAATTTTTTTTTTTTTTTTAGAAAAAATGTCTGAAAACAAAACCATCAGACCTTGAGCATGCTGAAAAAATGCCAAAGAAGCAAAAACTAAAAATACTATATATGTGAGGATATTCATAAATGCTTGAATTGAAATAGCCAGTGAAATCCGACCGCAGTGCTTTTAAAGGAATTAAAAAAAAAAACGCTGTCAAAATGTTAAAAAAAATAAAATAATAATAAAAAAAACAGCTTCAGTCATTCCTATCCCTGTCAAACGATATCACAGTAAACCTATGATTATGATCAAACACAAGTACGGACCTGCTCGGGCAATGTATCGAGACAAGTCAGCGGGACAAAACAATGACAGAATTTGATCATTTCTTCTTCTTTTTTCATTCCTCTAAAAATGTACCAAAGTAAAAAAAAAAAAAAAAAGTAAATAATATACAGTATAGGATAATAAAGGAAATTATTACTTATCAAATGCCCCAGGAAATCTTGCAGCACATACAATACGCATTTATTGCTTTTTGTCTCATTTCTGCTCAATTTTTTTGTATTTCTCCTGTTTTTGTGGCATTTGTGATTAACTTGCGCCTTGCCAGACTGTTTTTTTTAATCTAATTTATGCTAGGTTCACACTAGTATTCGGCTCTCCATTGTTCAGGTCCACATGGGGACCCGAAAGACGGGGAGCCTGTCTGATTTTAGGCGAAATCTGGAGCAGAGTCTCCAGCGCAGCTGTGAACCTAGCCTTAGGTTCAATGTTACTTTGGCAGGGCTTGGAGTTTAGCTCAATTTATAACTTTTTGACATTTTGCTAAAGGGAGCATTCACACAGTTCAGTTGGTTACAGTAGAAATCGTAAGAAAAATGCACAGAAAAAAACTACATGCATTTTGATACAATTTTTAGTGCAGTTTCTTAATGTTACAGTTGATGCACATTTATTTAAAGGGGTTGTCCCATTAAATACACTTATTCCTTATCCACAGTATAGGGCAGTGATGGCGAACCTTTTAGAGACTGAGTGCCCAAACTGTAACCCAAAGCCCACTAAATTATTGCAAAGTGCCAACACGGCAATTTCACCTTAAATTAACCTGCCTCCCCAGCATCCCCCCTCTTGCTCGCAAGCAGCCTGCACCCCCATTCCTCCCTCTTGCAAGCAGCCTACATCCCACATCTCTCCCCCCCCACACTACTCTGCATCTCTGCACCCCACAATACACCCTGCATCTCTGCACCCCCCACTACACCCTGCATCTCTACCCCCCCACTACACCCTGCATCTCTACCCCCACACTACACCCTGTATCCCACACTACACCCTGCATCTCTACCCCCCCCCACTACACCCTGCATCTCTACCCCCACACTACACCCTGCATCTCTGCACCCCACAATACACCCTGCATCTCTGCACCCCACAATACACCCTGCATCTCTGCACCCCCACTACACCCTGCATCTCTACCCCCCACTACACCCTGCACCCTACATACTGCACCCCATATCTCTCCTCCCCCACACTACACCCTGCACCCTACATCTCTCCCCCCACACTACACCCTGCACCCCACATCTCTAACCCCCACACTACACCTTGCACCCCACATCTCTCCTCCCCACACTACACCCTGCACCCCACATCTCTAACCCCCACACTCACCCTACATACTGCCCCCACATCTCTACCCCCACACTACACCTTGCACCCCACATCTCTCCTCCCCACACTACACCCTGCACCCCACATCTCTAACCCCCACACTACACCCTACATACTGCACCCCACATCTCTAACCCCCACACTACACCCCGAGCCCCACATCTCTCCTACCCACACTACACCCTGCACCCCACATCTCTCCATGTTCCTCCACTGCTTGTGATACTTTTCTTCATGTGGAAGGAGCTTCTTACAAGCAAAGACACGCCTACCCTGTCATGTGACCTTATGACGTCAGAAGGTCCTTTCAGAGTACAGCATTTAGCATGTACTGTGTAAGCAGCGGTCCTGTGGATACAGCTGAAAGAAGCAATCGCTCACTAATGGGGAATCCTGGACCGGATTCCCCGTTAGTGAGATATGGTGACGGCGCGCGTGCCAACTGAGAGGGCTCTGCGTGCCATAGGTTCGCCATCACGGGTATAGGGGATAAGTGTCACATCGCTGCTGGTCAGGCTGCTGGGGCCCCCCAGTGATAAGGCCCAAGAGTCCCCCTACATCCTCCATGTGAATGAAGTTCCAGTGCACTTGTGTGACCATTCATTGCTATAGGGCTGCCAGGACTACAATCTACATAGCGAGGGCTATTTTAACACATTGGTGGGCCCAATGCAAAGGTTTCATAAGTGCCCCCCCCCATCACCACCACTTAGAAATACCTAACTTGCACAAATTATAATGCCCCCTTAGTGGCCCCCACACAGTATAATGCTTCCCTAGTGGCCCCTCCACCTGCCCCCACAGCATAATGTACCCCCCTCCAAGTGCAGCCACAGTTTAATGTCCCCCTCTAGTTGCCCCACAATCTAAAGTCCCCCTACAGTTGTCCCCTATTTAATGTCCCCATCCATCTACCCCCAATTTGAAGCCCACATGCGGCTCTGTGAACATAAAAATAAAAAAGTTGTGGCTTTTGGAATGCGGAGAGTCAAAAACTAAAATAAAAAAAATTACTGCGGCAGGAAGGATTTAGTGTAACAATCCTTTTAATACATTTCATGGATAGCACACTGACCCATTCATTTCTATGGGCCCATACACATGACTGTGAATTTCACAGTCATGTGTGCGGGCTGACAGTCCAGGCTGCAAAATATAGAACATGTCCTATTCCTGTCCTATTTTGCGCCCCTTGCTTCCATGGCTCCTATTCATTTAATGAAAGGTGCCGCGGAGGCATGGCTAGTGCACGGGCAGCACACGGGTGACATCTGCGTGTCCCCTGTGTGCTGCTCGTGCCTTTAATTCATGGCAGGTTGGAAGCACACAGTTGTGTGCAACCGGCCTAAGAGTAAGCGTTCTGGATTTTTTTTTGTGAAAATTATATATTTTTCTATAATTTTTATGTAGCTTATAATGAAAACCACCTAGGTTGAGGCATAGACAGGTTAACATGAACCTGGACCACATACACATGTGGACAAAATTGTTGATACCCCTCGTTTAATGAAAGAAAAACCCACAATGGTCACAGAAATAACTTGAATCTGACAAAAGTAATAATATATAAAAACATGTTGACAAGCCACAAAGCTTCTGGGAGAATGTCCTATGGACAGATGAGGAATCGTTTGATTGCAGGGATTGCCTCAAAAGGTTGTGCAACAAAATATTAAGGGAAACTATTAAGGGAACCGTCATTTCTGTCCAGGCCTGTTTCATGAGTTTTCTTTTTTTTAAAAATCCTGTTGCAGCCTGGTTGGAAAGCAATGTCTGACTTTCATTTGTTCATTTTCATAGAATTTTTCTATATTATTACTTTTGTCAGATTCAAGTTATTTCTGTGACCATTGTGGGTTTTTCTTTCATTAAACGAGGGGTACCAACAATTTTGTCCACGTGTGTAGAAGCAATTTATCTTTTAATTCATTTTAAGGGCACACAAGACTGAAATACTGGAAAAAACTGCTGCACAAATGCAGTATAAAATTTCAGGATAGAATTGCACCCTGTGGACATTCAGCAGTGTTTACCCTGTGCGTGTCCCTAGCCTTCCATTGTTTTTTTGTTTTGCTTTTTTCTTTACTTCCGTTACATGGGCTTGATGTGGACATGTTCCTTTTTGTAAAGTTTTTTGGCTCATTTTAGTGTAGACACGTGTATGAAGGTGGCGTGTGAAACTGATGAATTTATCGCAGACAAAGCTAAGACATCAAGATCAAAGAATTTGCTGCACATTATACACTAACAGAGGTACACACGAATAATAGATGGTAATAAATAATAGGTATCTAAAGTAAAAAAAAAAAAAAAAAACTAATGACAAAAAAGACATATAATTAAATGTGCCCAACACGCAAAATTCCAGTCATGATAAGTGCTCTCCCAGGGTTTCATTAAAAGAGTGTTCTTACCAAAGTGGTGGACCCAGTTAAGAAAATCATAGGTGTAACTGTTCAAGCTCTCTTGCTCTCAATTTTCTCAGGCTCGATTTTCCCAGGCTCGATTTAAGTTTCACACACACCCTTTTCAGCTTCCTACAGGTTACAGAAAGAACATTTATACCTAGATTTTGGAAGAACGCTAAATCCCAATCCTTCACTGAATAGTTGCAGGAGATCCTGAGCTCATGGAGATGATGATGACGTCAACTTTGGACACACTTTATTTTACCATGTTTGGAGATTTTAGTTGGACTTCCAATTTTCTTTAGACTTTCATGCTTACACATGAGCTACAGTTCTAATCTGGGATAAAGTAAAAGGAACAACTAATTATAGACAAAAAGTTGACTTCAAAATTCCAGTCATGATGAATGTGCCCCATAGACTTTCATTAAAAGAGTGTTCTTACCAAAGTGATGGACTCAGTTAAGAAAGTTGTGGGTGTAACTGTTTCGGGTGAACCAGTAGCTCTCTTGTTCTTGATTCTCCCAGGCTCAATTAAAGGCCTCACACACACTCTTCTTAGCTTCCTACAGGTTGCGGCAAAAACGGTTATATGTAGACCTTGGAAGAACACTAGAGCCCCATCCGTTACTGGGTGGTTTCAGGAGATCCTCCATCTTCAACAAATGGAGGCGATAACCTCAACCTCTGACACACTTTCCCATGTTTGGAGACATTGGTTGGATTTCCAATTCTCCTTAGACTTTCATGTTTACACATCAGCTACAGTTCTAATCTGGGATGAATTATAAGAGCCCTTGCCAAATTTCCCAAATTACTCCATCATGAAGACAGGGAGTTTAGTAATTCTGCTTGATAGGGAAGTACCCCTCTTCTTGGACCCCTTTGCTTCATCACTTGGATCTCACATTGATATGCATATCCTGAATTGTGTTAGATGTCATATCTCAGTTGACCACACCACACAAGAGTGTTCAGTGCAGGGTGTCCAGGGTACTTTTCTTGAAGGGGCCATCCCCATGGCTCTTGCAGGCACTATGCAATGCACCTATTATGAACATCATCACAGGTACAGTTTAAATGCTTTACACTTCACCTGTCTAGTGCTGTTAGCAGTTTTTGGGGGTCAATGACTAGGAATGACTAGGCTGAGTGAGGGGAGGTGGTAGCACTTGCAGAGACAAGAGTGCCAAGCAATGTGGGAAATATACAGTAGTAGGGAGTTGGTGCCAAAAGCAAGGCATGTAAAAATACCAGAGATCATAAAACTATCACAAAAATATGGGGAGAGAAAAGATATTTGGAGACCATTGTGACAGCTTGGATATCACAAACAGCCACAAAAAAAATTCAATTTATGGCCCAAAAAGCTCCTTTTTAGTAATATTAAATTGTCATGGCCTATTAAAAATTGTGTCATGGTTTGGGAAAGATTCACAGTTTTGTAGAAATAATCACAATAAGCAATTTTAAGACTTTTTGGAAATATAGAATGCATAGGGCAGCATCTGCCATGAGGCAAGATAGACAATTTGTCTCAGGCGGCAGAAGGAAACTTATGCAGATTATAGGAATGGTACAAAGGACACTTGCTTATGGGCCACGACCACCTTGATGACCTAGGGGCTTCAATGCACCCAACATTTTCTAATTACATCCTTGACAGTCACTGTTTATATAGGTCTGGGTCCAGGAGTTTAAGTTGCAGACCTTTCCCAAATCTTTTGCCAAGGGGTCTCCACCAATGTTAATATGGCCCTCACCCCAATGCAAAATCTGTAACAGGTCTTTCAACATGCATGTGTCATTTTTAATAATGGTGTCTTCTAATATGGAGTGGGGCCTACGGATCCCCTCAGGCACATGATTTTGGGTTGCGACTACCATGGACCTGGTCACAGGCACTTCGTTCCTAGGAGAGAAGGACTGATTTGCTCTCTAACCTCTTTTACAAGGGGCATACATTTCACCTGCACAAGATGCCCTTTAGGCAGTACGGCCCAATTCATTAAAGTAAATTTATTAGTGTTTCCTATTAGTTAATGAACTGCATGCAAGGGACTACACTCTTGGTTGTCATTGCTTACAGTTACTGGTGGACAGGCACATCAGTGAGGGATTTTGTAAAGCACCATTAGGTGTTCTCCTTGTTTGGTCTTCCAGTCATTGGCACCTGCACTATATGTGTGGCCATCGTCTGGCACCACATAGCCTTCCTATGTGTTGACACTAACAATATAGTGTTGAAAAGGAAGAAAAGACTTGTGGGCAGAGATGTCAGAGTTTTTTGCAGCAGAAAGGTTAGCAAAGGAAAAGGTCTAGCCAGGGGCGCACCGCTAATGAGGCGAGGTGAGGCGGCCACCTCGGGCGGCACTGTCCGGGGGGCGGCATTTTTACTATTTAATGTAAACCAGCCCAGGACAGGCCGCTTTAAAAAAAAAAAAAAAAACAGAGCTGAGCGCGGCCTGTCCTGGGCTGGTTTACAAGACGTCGCATCTCAGCGCAGGCGGCGATACAATGACGTCATCACGCCGCCTACGCTGAGACACAGACGTCGCGGACAAGAGGAGGAGGCGGCGGTGCATCAAGGCATCGCAGGTGAGTATAACTTTTTTTATACATATAAATAGGCCGTAACCTGTTGGAGTATCCCCGGCAGGTCAGGGCCTATTTATTTACCTACCCCGCGTCTGCTCGTGGCCGCCCCCGCTTCTCCTTCTGCTATGGGCCGCAGAAAGGGAAGTGGATGCCGCTGTGAGCGGCCGCGGGCATCGGTAAGTTAGGCCGCGGGCCGCAAATACTACTATTATTATACTCCGGGGTCTATTCAGACCCCGGAGTATAATAATCGGAGGCCTAGGGTTGGTGAGGAAACATAAAAAACAGTGTTACTCACCTCCTGCGATCCGATGTAACTCCGAGCAGGCTTGAGGCCTCTGGTGACGTCATCAGGTCGCATCACCGGCCTGATCACGTGACGTGTGTGCGCAATTAAACAGGGCCGAAAGCTGCAAGGAGTGCACCGGTGTCCAGCATAGGTAAGTAACTCTGATTTTTATGTTTGTATTCTCCCCTGGGTCTCCAATCATTATACTCTGGGGTCTGAAAAGACCCCAGAGTATAATAATAGTTCATGGGTCGGCCACTATGGGGCATAATACCCTGTGCAGGGACCACTGTAGAGCATAATACCCTGTGCAGGGGCCACTCTGGAGCATAATACAAGAGCAGGGGCCACTATAGAGCATAATACCGAGTGCAGGGGCCACTATAGAGCATAATACAAGTGCAGGGGCCACTATGGAGCATAATAGCAGTGCAAGGGCCACTATAGAGCATAATACAAGAGCAGGGGCCACTATAGAGCATAATACGAGTGCAGGGGCCACTATGGAGCATAATAGCAGTGCAAGGGCCACTATAGAGCATAATACAAGTGCAGGGGCTACTATGGAGCATAATAGCAGTGCAAGGGCCACTATGGAGGATAATACCCTGTGCAGGGGCCACTATGGAGCATAATACCCTGTGCAGGGGCCACTCTGGAGCATAATACCAGTGCAGGGGCCACTATGGAGCATAATACCGTGTGCTGGGGCCACTATAGAGTATAATACAAGTGTAGGGGCCACTATGGAGCATAATACCAGTGCAGGGGCCAATATGGGGCATAAAACTGTGTGCAGGAGTTGCTGCGGAACATAATACCGTGTGCAGTGGCCAATGCGGGGCATAATACCGTAAGCAGGGGCCACTATGGAGCATAATACCGTGTGCAGGGGCCAATATGGGGCATAAAACTGTGTGCAGGAGTTGCTGCGGAACATAATACCGTGTGCAGTGGCCAATGCGGGGCATAATACCGTAAGCAGGGGCCACTATGGAGCATAATACCAGTGCAGGGGCCAATATGGGGCATAAAACTGTGTGCAGGAGTTGCTGCGGAACATAATACCGTGTGCAGTGGCCAATGCGGGGCATAATACTGTGAGCAGGGGCCACTATGGAGCATAATACCGTGTGCAGGGGCCGCTGAGAGGCATCATACAGTGTGCAGGGGCCGCTGCGGGCCATAACACTGTGTAATACTGTGTGCAGGGGCTGCTGTGGAACATTATAGTGTGTGTAAATGGGGCGCTATAAACATGGGCTATGGCACCTGTTTATATTATACGCTGTCTGTTTATAGTGACCGTGTGATGTAATTGTAGCCTTGTCACATACTGTAGACGTGTACAGGACGAGGCTGTAGTTACATTACATGGCCGCTATGAGATGAAATACACTATGTAAACAGAGAAGCGGTCACGGCGCTTACACAGGTACCATTCAAACAGCTGATCAGTGGGGGTCCTGGGTTTTTGAACCCCACTGATTAGTTTATTAATGACCTGGAAAACCTTTTAATTAGTTAACACCTGGGGCATTATTAATAAGGGGCACTATTTATACAGGGTACACACGGATGTTATTAATATAAAGATGCACTTGGGGGTATTATTCATTATGGGGGGTTATATCATATATTATATAATTGGGGTAGCAGCAGGATGGGTGTGCAGGTGAGGACAATGTGGGTTGGATGCCTGGAAAGTGAGGAGCCAAAGATGTCTGTGTTGCAACCTTTACAGAGACAAGTCACAGCTGGAAGAAGTGGTCATGGCGGTCCAAAGGGAAGAGACGGGAAATGTGAAGGATTAGTCAGAGACGTCACCTGTAAGTCACAGAATGTTACTGCCCTGTATTCACCTAAATGATAGAGGATAAATACCTGAGTGATGGGGGTCTGTCTGCTGAGACCCCCACTGAGCCTGAGAATTGGGTTTTTCCCCCCACTAGGTGGGAATTCAGCCTGACCGCAGCCATATATATAGGTGTGTCACTTGGTGGATGGACGAACCCGCGTGGCTCTCATTCACTTCGATGGGAGCGCCAAAGATACCCGAAGTCCAGTCCTCAGCTATCTGCAGGGCTCCTATTATAGAGAATGGGGGCCACGTGGGCTCGTCCATCCACCAAGCAGAAGTGTGTGAAGTTACTTTCATTGTTTATGCCGTGTTGTTGATCTGATACTGAAGTAATACGGGAAGAAGAATTCTTAAAAACTGTTTTATAACTTTGTGTATTGTGTATATTGTGCGACGATAACAGTGCGTTAAACTAGTAGCATGGAAACTCAGTTTTTTTTTGTTTTTTTTTTTGGGGGGGGGGGACGTCTTTCTATAGTCCGCCTCAGGCAGCAAAGAGGCTAGGTTCACCACTGGGTCTAGCAAGGAGTGGAGAATATTTGCAGAGAGGCAGCTGTGGTGGGGGGTGTTGCATTGCAATGTGGTAGCTAACACTAACACATTGGCCCATATGACATCTGGTAAAGTGGATAGATCTATAGTACAGTCCTGTAAGTGGTCCAATGGTGAATGGTCACAAGACAAGTACACTGTAATGTTCTGTCCATTGAGCTCTCTGTTTGTATTACACTTGCAGGTAACCAGGACGTCCCTCTCCCAGTACATGGAGTAATAAACAAGTGCGCTGATCTGACACTGGATCATGGGAACCAGACTGGGGATATACAAGAAATCTACTGGACTTTCCAGACCTTTATTCTGGCTCATATCACGTATAATCGCCTGGAAGTAAAAAATTATGAGTTTGATAATAGACTGGAGACAGTGAACAGAGGCACAACCCTGAGGATCACTAACCTGAGGAAGGAAGATGGTGGCATATACTCTGCAACTATACACTTTATAGTTAAGAAAATAAATAAGACATCCTATAACCTGACTGTACACGGTAAGTTAATCATGAGTCACACCTAGAGCTTATTCACACAACCAAATTTCTTGCTCGTGTGCTGTCCATGATCAGTGAAAAAATAGGACATGTCTTATTTTGTCACAGATCGTCCTCTCTGGTCTGTTTTCACAGACCCAACTCACCCAAGAAAGGTGAACGGGTCAGTGAAAAAAAACAGATAAAGCCCAGGGTTTGGCTGCAGCGGAAATGCTGCAGGAAAAATTGCAAAAATTTACGAATCCCAGTCAAATATTGCGGAAAAATATGCACAGCAGACACGCTGCGATTTACAGAGTGGAGTTGGTCTCTGCTTGGTGGTAGGGATTAGGGAATCCTGACATGCCTACAGTTGGGTGAAAGTCAGTATCGACAGTGTGAAAGGGCCAAAAAAAATGGGTGAGTTGACATGTTTGCATTTATAGGTCAGAAAATTTGAAGCAACGCAATGGAAATAATACTGTACATTGAGGGCTCAATACAGTTAGTCAGAAATGTCCTTTTTTCTCATTACAGAGCCTGTTCCCTTCCCATATATACGGACTGAAGTGAAGGAGACCACCCCAAAAGGATGTAATGTTACTCTTCATTGTTCTGTTCCATCCAATAAATCATATCTCTCCTATACTTGGAAATACAGACATCGGGACTCTGGGTATCAGCTGTATAATACTGGAAGATACATCCAGATCCCACTACCTCCGGACCATCAGGACATGGAATTACTGTGTATAGTCCAGAATCTGGCCGAACAGAAGAATGTCTCCTTTAAAGTATCACACATCTGCCCCCATCTTGTCACTTTAAACCGAAGCAACGGTGGTAAGAAAGAGATGATGTATATACCTGCTGTACAGGGAGATCCCAAGTGATCTGGGGGCTTAAAGTGATCTATCAAGCTCCACTGGGATAACATAGTATTATGTTATTGCTAGCAATGTAGGACCCTCTTAGTCTCAATATGATTTCCATTGCCTATACCAGGGTGAGGAGTCTAAGGGTTTGTTTTTTTTTTTTTCTTTTTTTTTTTTTTTTCTTCTTCCCCCCCCCCTTCCTTTTTTTTTTTTCTTTTTTTTTTTTTTCCTTTTCCCCCCCCCCCTTTTTTTTTTTTCTCCCCCCCCCCCCACAACCCAAAGCCCTTTTTTTTTTAAGTTTTCTTTTCTTCCCCCGTGGTGGGGTGTGGGCCCCCCCCCCCCCCCCTTAAGAGGCGTCGCATCCCCGGGAAGAGAAAACTGCTAGGATGGGAAATCTAGAGGCAAAAGGATCCATTACCCAGCAAGCTCAGAGTTGTTGATGGAGTTGACCTGGGGCCTGGGCGGCGGGGGGGGGGGGGGCTCGTTCAAATTGGACTTCGTATTTTTTTTTTTTTTTTTTTCTTTTTGGTTTTTTTTTTTTTTGGGGGGCCCCTGCTTCCCGGGGGGGGGGGGGGGGGGGGGGGGGGTGGAGGGAGAAAATTGGGGGGGGGGGTGGGGGGGTTCTCCCCCCCCCCTTCCTCCCCTAATTCTACCCTATGTCAGCTGCAGTGGAAAACTGAAGCAGAGCCTTGGGTCACAACCCTGAAGTAGTGTTGGATTGGAATCAGTAACATAGAAATGTAGTCAGGAACCAACAGTTAGCAACATGTAGGAAAGAGAAGTAATGGGGATGAAGATCATGACCATAGTCTAGAGCAGATTGAGGTCAATATTATGTGGAACCACAAATACCAGACAGAAATCCAAGTGGCAACACAAGAGGAATATTAGTAGAAAATGTGAGGTCAGCAACAGGAGAAGTCAGAATGTAAATCGCTAAACACTAGAACTGAACCTGTCATTGGGCAGAAGAGGAGCTGGGTGATGTTAGTTGTCTAGCACCCCCATGACTGAGATGACCAGGAGCGGTGACACCTGGCGAGATGTGGTACTGGAGCCTGGACAGATGAGTACCACATCCCAGGGTAACATGTGGGATCGGAGATACTGTAAGTGCTTAGCCTCCAAAAAACTGACCGCAGAGCCTAAGGTGTCTCCTTTGTCACTTCATTAGAAACCCCAGCCTGGCGATGGGTGGCTCTGGTATCCATGGGCCTATCAATGGCCACCTTTACTGCCATTATTAGCTTCATATTAGGCTCTGTTTTAGGACAACGCTTTAGGGCATGTCCATTACTATACTGTCTATAGCAGGGGTGGGCAATTAATTTTCCCATGGGGCCACATGAGAAATTGGAATGGTTTTAGAGGGCCAGACTAATATACTTAACACATTTCTACCCAATACCTATATACTGTATACAGTATATATACTATCCCTTCATAAAAAAACAGTAAATGAAACATTACAATGATTCAATGAAAATGTGGAGGACCTAATTACATCATTATTTAAAGGGGTTTTCCTGGCAAAAAAAAAGTTGTTTTTTTAAAAAAATGTCTGTTAGAGCTATTAATGGGTTAATAAATCCTCCCATATACCTTTAGCCGTGTTTTGAGTGATTTCCGAGTGTCTCTGGGAGGTCCTGGTATCTTCTGCATTTGTTTACATGCTTCAGCTTCCTGCTATGTAACTTCCTCACTAACCCCTCTCACCTCATTCCCCCCCTCCCAGTCTCTCTAGCTATCCCGCCCTTCCCTACCTACTCAGCCCAACCCCGGACCCCATTATACAGTATACTTGTCTTCCTGTGAGACAGCGCTATTCTCTGTTCCTTGCAGTGATGATCCACCACTACGGCGCATGCGGAAGCTGCGCAGCAGAGGTGGATTATCAGCAGCAGTGCGCAGAGCAGCACTTGGAGAAGAGCACACACCTGCTGAATCTGTAGTAACTCCCATAGAATTATGCGCTATCCATATTTCATCAAAGTCCTTGATTTCGTGCATCTATCACAGTGTAATAGGTGTCGTAGTTACACATTTACTTTAGACTTCAAATTTTCCAACAATCTCACGCGGGCCGGTCAGAGATAGTTAGAGGGCCGGACGTGGCCCCTGGGCCGTACAGTGCCCAGGTTTGGTCTAGAGGGTGCTCTGCAGCTTACTATATACTGTCTTATTATACAGGTCAATGCATTGTATTGCCATCATGTATACTGTATATAGCACATTATAGTATCGCTTCTTACTCATTGCAGGTAAAGGACGTCACTATTACTTTTGGTACATATTACTTATATGTGGGTTAGTAATCTCGGTTATGGCCCTTTTATGGTGTAAAAAAGCTAAAGAGCAAAGGAGACGAGGTAATTTTATATATAATGTTGCATTTATTGAACAATAATTCTGATAAGTATAAAAACAGTCTTTTCTATTTATTACATAGGCACAGGGGTATTTGCACCCACTATGGATTCCTTACCCACCACAATAGCCATGATACTAGTCATTGGGGTTAATAAAGTGCATCTGAGAAGCACGGGGGCCCCTGACATTGCCCTAATGCCCAAATGGTTATGTATGACCATACACATATAATAGTTGTTGACTATATAATCATCACCCATGAGACTCCCATACGGGCCTGTTGGCCCTCTATGTACAAATACTGATACCATAGAGTGCCTGTTTAAGAGAATCAGGTTGGCCTAATAATACATCCATACAGCTAGAGATTGAAGATTTGTGGGGGTCCGATAACGGGGCACGCACTGAACAGTTGAGCACCGCTTCAACTTCATCAGGCCATGTGACATCATACTCAAGTGAATGGGCTGGGCGCTAATTAAGTGTAGGCGTTGTGCTGGGTAAGTACTGAAGAGGCTGCAGCGCTCACCTGAAAGCTGCAGCTCCTTCAAACAACTGATTGGCTGGGAGTCCAGGTGTCAGACCCCTGCTAATCTTTAATTGATGGCCTATCCTAAGGATTGATTATTTAGCCAGGAAAACCCCTTTAAAACTACAACTTCTCATAAAAACAATACAACACTGTGACATGATAGGAAACCATTGAAAGGCTGCAATTCACAATATAACCACGGGGGGGGGGCGTACACCTAGACCCATATAGCATGTCACTTTGTGATATGATATTGCAAAACTTTATAGTCTTGTAAAGCTGATAATTACATACATATCTAAACATATCCATGTCACCCCTTCCCCAGGTATGGCTGGTGCACCTTGTATGACCACACAGGTCACATACCGCTAAAGCGAGCCCAGCTGTAAATAGCAGCCGCCATTCACTACTGATGCCGCTTATGTCCACTGGAACCAAAAGTTCTCATAGATTAAAGTTCATCTTTCATCTTGTTTCTCCATTGCCTTCTCCCTATATTAGATTTAAGAATATGATTTTTGCACCCCCCCCCCCTTCCTATATATTTACTTTTATATTGTTTTAAGGGAGCCTGTCCAGGTATAGGTTGTGTGCAGCGCAGGCTAGAACCACACTAAGTCACCAAACATTGTTTCAGGTTTGAGTGCCAAATACTGGTAAAGCACTTAAAAGCCACAGAGGTGGCTCATATACTATAGTACATGTACATGTACAGGCACATCCACCAGGGATGAGGCATTATTCCTAAATACATACCCTCCCCACCCATATTGTGTGTATATATACACACAGCATTGACAGCCCTTGTACTAGAGTAAGCGTCTCAAAACAACATTTCCCCACCTACTTACATGATGCCCTACGTAGGTTGTTGGCACCAACTATCTATTTCCTGGCACTACACTGAAGCTTCTCTTCTCATCCAATGTTTATCTGGTTTACATTAGTTATGCAGATAATAACATTATAATATATAAAGTAATCAGAAGACAGGTTACTGCAGTATCTAGGTCATGTCCAGAGGGTTAATAAACAGTGCCTCTTACCCTAGCATGTAAAAGCATTGAAACTGGGTCTGCCACCCACTTGCATAAGAAAAGACACCAACGTAAAGGGTTTGTCTAGTCTTGGAAAAACAATGCTACACCCATGCTACCTCTTCAGTCCCGGAGTTTAATGATTGGAGGCCCAGGGGAGGTGATCAAACATAAAAAACAGTGTTACTCACCTCTTCTGGGCTCTGGTGGGGGTCTTCAGGCCTCTTCAATGAAGTCATATACATCTGAGGTCTGTAATTGGGCCTCAGTGGTCTCTGATGTCATTGAAGAGGCCTGAAGACCCATGACGGAGCTCAAAAGAGGTGAGTAACACCAGTTTTTATGTTTGGTCACCTCCCCTAGGCCTCAGTTCATTATACTCTGGGGTTTGAAAAGTATAATAATAGTTTGTGGGTAGTGAACCCCATAAATTTCGTTCGTCCAAACTGAAATTTTTACAAAATTCTTAGCGAACACCATAGGTGCCACTAGGGACATTATACAGTGTGAAGTTTACACTGTGAGACATTATACTTAGTGAAGGGCCAATTGTGAGACATTATACAGTGGGGAAAAAAAGTATTTAGTCAGCCACCAATTGTGCAAGTTCTCCCACTTAAAAGGATGAGGCCGGCCTGTAATTGTCATCATAGGTAGACCTCAACTATGAGAGACAAAATGAGAAAACAAATCCAGAAAATCACATTGTCTGATTTTTTAAGAATTTATTTGCAAATTATGGTGGAAAATAAGTATTTGGTCAATAACAAAAGTTCATCTCAATACTTTGTTATATATCCTTTGTTGGCAATGACAGAGGTCAAACGTTTTCTGTAAGTCTTCACAAGGTTGGCACACACTGTTGCTGGTATGTTGGCCCATTCCTCCATGCAGATCTCCTCTAGAGCAGGGATGTTTTGGGGCTGTCGCTGGGCAACACGGACTTTCAACTCCCTCCAAAGGTTTTCTATGGGGTTGAGATCTGGAGGCTGGCTAGGCCACTCCAGGACCTTGAAATGCTTCTTCCGAAGCCGCTCCTTCGTTGCCCTGGCAATGTGCTTGGGATCATTGTCATGCTGAAAGACCCAGCCACGTTTCATCTTCAATGCCCTTGCTGATGGAAGGAGGTTTGCACTCAAAATCTCACCATACATGGCCCCATTCATTCTTTCATGTACACGGATCAGTCGTCCTGGTCCCTTTGCAGAGAAACAGCCCCATAGCATGATGTTGCCCCCCCATGCTTCACAGTAGGTATGGTGTTCTTTGGATACAACTCAGCATTCACTCTCCTCCAAACACCACGAGTTGTGTTTCTGGTTGGTGTCTTTACCAAACAGTTCTACTTTGGTTTCATCTGACCATATGACATTCTCCCAATACTCTTCTGGAACATCCAAATGCTCTCTAGCAAACTTCAGACGGGCCCGGATATGTACTGGCTTAAGCAGGGGGACACGTCTGGCACTGCAGGATCTGAGTCCCTGGCGGCGTAGTGTGTTACTGACGGTAGCCTTTGTTACGTTAGTCCCAGCTTTCTGCAGGTCACTCACTAGGTCTCCCCGTGTGGTTCTGGGATTTCTGCTCACCGTTCTTGTGATCATTTTGACCCCATGGGGTGAGATCTTGCGTGGAGCCCCTGATGGAGGGAGATTATCAGTGGTCTTGTATGTCTTCCAATTTCTAATTATTGCTCCCACAGGTGATTTCTTCACACCAAGCTGCTTGCCTATTGCAGATTCAGTCTTCCCAGCCTGGTGCAGGGCTACCATTTTGTTTCTGGTCCTTCCACAGCTCTTTGGTCTTCACCATAGTGGAGTTTGGAGTGTGACTGTTTGAGGTTGTGGACAGGTGTCTTTTATACTGATAACAATGTCACACAGGAGCCATTACTACAGGTAATGAGTGGAGGACAGAGGAGCCTCTTAAAGGAGAAGTTACAGGTCTGTGAGAGCCAGAAATCTTGCTTGTTTGTAGGTGACCAAATACTTATTTTCCACCATAATTTGCAAATAAATTCTTAAAAAAATCAGACAATGTGATTTTCTGGATTTGTTTTCTCTACCTATGATGTCAATTACAGGCCGGCCTCATCTTTTTAAGTGGGAGAACTTGCACAATTGATGGCTGACTAAATACTTTTTTCCCCCACTGTACTTTGTGCACTATGGGACAATATTAATAAAGGGGTTGTCAAGAATTTCATAGAAATAAATGGTGTACCGGGCACACAAATTCTTCATTCGCAAGGAAGTTTTTGGAAGATTTTCAATCCCTCGTTCTCTTGATCAATGGGGAATTCTTCGGTCCGACCTCCAGTGATTGAACATTTATTCCCTATCCCCTATCTTTTGTCTGGAAAACCCCTTTAACCCCCTTAAAGAGGATCTTTCACCAACTCCACCTTTTTGTGTCCTTCAATAGGCTCCCATCCACTGATTCTGGTACAGTTGGAAGTTTTCTCTAACCACCACCGTACCTGAGCAATCATTGCTGTTAATTTCAGAACTCAATGTGCTAACTAGGCTCCCTACTGTCATGTGGGCAGTCCTAGGCTGGAGCAGACAAACAAGGACTGCCCACTTGACAGTAGAGAGCATAATTGTGATGGAACTATCAGAAATTATTGCTCAGGAACGGTGAGGGCTAGAGAAGAAATTCCAACTGTGCCGAAATCAGTGGAGCAGAGCCTATTGAAGGAAAGACAGAGTTGGAGTTGGTGGAGATGGTGAAAGGTCCTCTTTAATGTTTATGTGGATAAAGTGCCTTCAAGGCTATAGCAACATGTAATATAATGGTATGAGAACTATTTATATGAGAATATCCTCCATCAGTCACTTTATTATTTTACTGGCTATGATGAAATATTTTTCCAACAGAGTCGAAAGATGAAGAAGAAGAAGAAATCCAGTACGTGGAAATTGCACTACAACCCCAAAGCTGTGGTACAGAGGTAAGACTTCGGTTATTTCTGAACACCTGATCAAAAATGTCATCAAAATTTTTCATGGACATATGCACTGCCATTTTACTTAGGCCACACCCCAAAGTCACATTTTCAACTTAGTGGACTGTTTGTAAATTTACAAATGAATTCTTGCCATCTTAAAGTGAACATCCACAACATGGTCCAAAATTCTGTGCTACGTTTGTACTTAATATAGCTTTGGGGGGGATTGGAGGTCCTTTTTCTGTAGCAGAGCTCCTAATCCCAGTGATACACCGCATTCCAAATTATTATGCAAATCATATTTTTCTCTTATCTTCCTAAATAGTCGATGCAAATGACAGTCAATATAATGTTCAAATCTTCAACCAACTCCAGTGACAGAGATATTCTTTGCTGCATGAGATGGTGCATTGTCATACATGAAGATGATTTTGTTATGATAGGCACGGCTCTTCTTTATATACCATGAAAGAAAGTGGTCAGTCAGAAACTCTATATACTTTGCAGAGGACTTTTTCACATCTTCAGGGACCCTAAAGGGGCCTACCAGCTCTGTCCCCATTAATATGGCCCAAAACATGACTCTGCAACCTCCTTTCTGATGTCACAGCCTTGTTGGGACATGGTGGCCATCCACTATCCTATCCATCTGGACCATCCAGGCTTGCACGGCACACATCACTCAACAAGACTTTTCAAGAATTAGTATTCATGTAAATCTGGGCCCACTGCAACTGTTTCCACTTGTGAGCACTGTTTATGGGTGGCCAAATAGTAGGTTTATACACAACTGCAGCCCTCTGGACAACACTACACCTTGAGGTTTTCACAACTCTAGAGGCGCCAGCAGCTCCAAATCCCTGTTTGCCGCTTTGTAATGGTGTTTTAGCAGCTGCTCTCTTAATCCAATTAATTTGTCTGTCAGAAACCTTCCTCATAATGCCTTGATCTGCATGAACCCATCTGTGCTCTGAATCAGCCACAAATCTGTTCATGGTACGTTCATCTCGCTTAAGTTTTCGTGAAATATCTAATGTCTTCATACCTTGTCCAAGACATTGCACTATTTGACGCTTTTCAGCAGCAGAGAGATCCTTTTTTTCCCATATTGCATGAAACCTGTGGCCTGCTTAATAATGTGGAACGTCCTTCTTAAGTAGGTTTCCTTCAATTGGGCTCACCTGGCAAACTAATTATCACAGGTGTTTGAGATTTATTTCTGTGATCCAAAGAGCCCTGAGACACAAAAGTATCCATGAGTTTAATTCAAAAACAAAAAATGAAATCTTTACAACAATCCGATTTGCATAATAATTTGGAATGCGGCGTAGACATAGTTAAATGATCAGACTCTGCCGGCAGTCAGAACTGGGGGGGGGGCTTACTGCACTGTGAAATTTAGGGCCACAAGGGACAAATCCGGATCAGAAAATCCAGTTGGTATATTTCCGGGCCCAAACTCAGTCAAGAGACCCTGCATCATAGCAATCTATAATGCCAGGAGTCCCTATATTACCATAGCGATATACAGTACGGGACAATGGCGCCATGGTGAGGCAGGGGCTCCTAACATCAAGGGTCACTGGACTGAGTTTGGGCCAGGGAATGTACAGACTGGATTTTCCGATCTGGATTCGTCCATGTGCATGTGGCCTAGCTCTAGTTTTATAAATTCATATGCTCTTAAACTCCCTCTAGTGGCAGTGGCATGAAGCCCATAAATCCCATATAAAGATATTTTACTCTTTTGGTTTATTTTTTTCAGAGTACTGAACCACAGGATGGAGAAGGTGAAACAGTTGTATATAGTGCAGTGCTGCATCAGCACACATGAAAAATCTGGAGAACTAAAGTTGTGTCCTCTAGGAACTGCCTCCGTGTGAGAAGAAGGTGGTTATATGAAAATCCCACCTCTTCCATGGACGCAGTATTGTCTGGGGTGACAGTGACATCATGACCATCTGACAGACGCATCCCTCTTAGTACAGAAAAGTCCTACAAGTGACAGGAATGTGAATCGGGCCCGAAAATTACAACAGACGCAGAGTTGAATATTGGCTTCTTAAAGGGACACTCCAGCAAAACCGATACTGTCTCATGTCTGCAGCATGGGGGAGGAGCATGATATAGATTTCCAAAGAAAAACCTGATTTCGTGCTCCACCCCTCCACCTGCATTGGGTATAACATAGGGTATATATTTTTCCTGGTGTGTTCTTTTAACCATTTAAGGACTAGGCTTTAATGGGTCTGACTCAGCTCCATAGCCACAGGACGGGTAGTGACAAGGAGTTCTAACAAAAAACATACAAGATAGAAGTGGCAAAGCTAAAAGTTCAGCCATTAAAGGGGGTTTATCATCTCAGGTAAAGATGAGCGAATTTCTCAAAAGTTCGATTCGAAGTTCCCAAAAAAATTTGCTTCGATCCGAATTACTTTGCGGCGAATAAACAGCTATTTCCGGGCTCCAGAGAGCCGGGGTGGGCGGCAAAATTCCGGAAGCCCTTGGATGCCGCGGTCACGTCTCTCTCTCTTCTGCACGAACAACTTCTATTCATGTGGAAGGATCTGCTAATAAGCAAAGACACGCCTACCCAATCACATCACTAGAGAACATCATGTGACTGTCTGATGTCACAAAGGTTCTTACTAAATATTCGTTACCATGAAGCATCAGGAAATCCGGAATCGTGGCGAATCGAAGATTTCCTGAAATTCAGATCGAATTCCACTGCAGAATCGATTCGCTCATCTCTAATCTCAGGATTTCATCTGCCGTCTTGTCTCCTCTCCCCTCCGATTCCTGGTTTTCAGCTCATACCAGCATGGTGGCCACAGTTATCTCTGGATTTATATACACAGATAACAGAACCAAGAGCCGCCATATTTATGAAAAAAGTGTGCTCCTTGTCATAAATGAGACAGCTCTTCCACTGGAGCAAGGATTATGAAGAGTGGTTTAGTGAATACCATATACCCCATAATGAATACCTTCCAGAATGGCAGAACCCAACATGCAACTCAGAACCAGTCAGAGTAGAGGTAGACAATACAGGCAGAGGTCAAGACTGAGTCTGTGGCACAAGCACAATCGCCATGAGGATGTCCAGACCAACAGTGTTCTGCAATGAGGTCTTGGGGTTATACATGGAATTTGGAGGAAAGCCACTTGTTATGATGTACAGGATACGCCGCAGTTCACAGAGCTCAAGAACCAAGATCAGATTCAGAGTCACAAGATAAAGGCTTAGGTTTCTGGATACACAGAATACAAGATATAGGGTACAGGCTCCAGTTTCAGGATTCTCAGCATACAGGCTCAGGTTTTAGAGTACAAAACAGGGAACAAAAAGAAAACTAAAACTTCAATCCAGATACAGAAACCAGGCAGACAACAAGTTACTAACCAGTACATACAGACAAACATAGGGTATCTTCAATGAAAGCCCTGAGGCTAGTAAACACATAATTCACATACTGTACCTAGTCTACCTGACTGCAGAACAAGGATATCTCCTTGCAGTGGTGTTACATAATACTTCTGGATTTTTGGCATTCCACCAGTCACAACTTTCTTATTTTGTGTTTTTGGGGTAGTTGTATAAAGCTCTGGATTATGCAGGATGGGTTATACTATAAAATGATATTTTTACAAAAAGCATTTTTATTATGAAAATGCTATTAATTTATTGTACAGGTGATATAATTTTATATTATGTCATGGTACTTATTTAATAAAGTTCATTCATTTGTAAAAAGTGTAGGTGTGTTTTTTTTTTATTTTTTTGTTCCATTAAGGTGGTGAGAAGGCCAAGGCTCCCAGGTGGTGAGAAATCTAGTTCTGGGGACAAGTTCCCAGCTACAAAGTTCTTCAAGCCTAAGGAGCTGACTGACCTTTTCTCTCCACTGGTGGATGGTATGGGGCTCTGTCTCGCCCAATTTTAATGGGATTAGCAATTTAGCCACCTGGATGAGCCAGGAAATAAGGCAGGATTTCCTAGCTTTGTAATCTGAAGTAGAGGCCCATAGTAAAATGGTCTCAGGGAGGAACCATCTCAGGTATAGCTCGGGGTCATCTTCTTGGGTATTATTCCTGGTATGGAAGGGTAAGCCCCCTGGTGTAGGAAATGAACCATAATAGTTATGATGTCTTGGGGAGAAGATCAACAATCAGGTATGGTCCGTGGTGTAGAGGGGGAACCATCTCAGGTATAGCTCACTGGTGTGGATGGGTAACATCTCAGTAATGTTCTCCGGATGTTTTCTCTATATACTGTATATCTGACATTGGGGAATCTTTTTGGCCGTTTCACTTTGTGACTGAACTGATATGAATACATTATCTTTATTGACATTCAGAAATTTATGTACCACGCCAAAGGGAGTTCTTTGTGTTGTAATAGAAAACATACAAGGTGTACATAATAATAGGGCTTCTATTGGCTTCTATCCTGTATTATCATGTTGTATATTGACACATAACAATGGCTGAAGTATATACCACAATATACGGTATATACATGACATGACTAGGTTATCACCGCCCTTAGGTCAGTATACTCTATGGTGGTAGAAGAGACTCTAGCACTTGTAAGACCATGAGTGGACAACTCTCCAAGCTCACACCATTTTGGTTGTGGGTTGTTATACGTTGCAGTTTGTTTCGACTTTACAGCTTGTGTGCACAGTACCTTACCCCAGTCTTCCACGTGGCCTGTGTAGTTTACAGAATGCATCACTTCTCTTATATACCTGCAGTGACAGGTCGAGATTCTGGAAAGAATTTGTAAGCATCCGAAACTATGTAACCCGAGAGCCGAGAGAATAAAAAATTCAGTCTGGACCTGATCATGATTTAGATAGCAGTCATGTGAACACTCCTTCAGCCGAAAGCTAACTCTCCTGACTCCCCCCCCCCCCCATATAAACATGCATGCTCAGCTCAATTATTTATGTAATTATTATTATGTAATTTTATGTTCTTATGCAACAGCGGACTGAGCCAACAGAACAAATCTTACCCCTGAAGCAACAAACAGGCTTCATTAGGCTTTTACCTAATGGAATTTTTGCTTTTCTTTGAATCAACAATGCAGAATAATCCAACAGTAACAAACTTTATTCCAAGAGCCGCAAGGAATGTTAACTTGGGAAAAGGTAAACTGGCAATGAAGCCTAAGGGTCATAACAACAGCAAATCTGCAATTCCTTAGTGTTTTTTGTTTTGTTTTGTTTTTCCCACTGATCTGGTTAAATTTATTATACAGGTAGACATAAATGCAGCGATAAATATCCAGTTTTTTTTGCAAAATAAAATCCCCACTCCTGCATTGATCGTATGGGTACACTAACATCAGCGACAAGATCCCCCTGATGAGAATGTATGTCATGGAACAGGAAAAGAAAGCTAACAAGGACATACATTTTTGTCATGGGTCATTTAAATTACTGTATTAGATCACTTGAAGGGTACCTGAGTTTACATGAAAAGTTGAAATATGTGCAAGGTCTTTCTGTGCAGTCTGTTCTATGACTGTTTAAGCCTTCATACTTAGTTTTTTATCTGTTTTCCTACTGCTAGTAATCACATTATGGCTGCAGCACATTTTACATTTCTGTCTAATGCTCTGAGCGTGTACAATAAAGAGCAGTCTTCCCCTCTCCCCTATCCATTACTACTACTATAGGAATCTTTATATGGAATTCTGCCAGTAATAACTGTACAATAGCAAACAAATAGCTGAGAAAAGCCAATGTGACCATAATATATGTCCTGATAAAAAGAAATGGTGGAGGAATAAACTGACCTGCCATCTTCTCATCTTCACCCCTCACCATGTGTGATATAAAACCGCTGCCTTCATATGTAGCAGAGCTGCTTTTGTGTTCCTTCAGGCATAAGGCCCAGATATGATAACTACCACTGCACCCCCTATTGCTGTATTGGCCAACTCTCCCAGAATCCCCAGGAGGCTCCCAAAATAAATGGAGACCTCCTGGACTACCAGAAGAGCTAGAAAATCTCCTGCATCGGGAGATTATTCTCTACATTGGCATATTATGTGCTGGTAGAATCATAAAAAGGGACTTGGCTTGCACATTTTGATGTTTGTGTCACAAAATGGGGGTTATGGTATGTTCCCGATATCCCAACATGGGAGTAATCTCACTGGAAGGGATGTGATCACTTTGGAAGGAGTTGTGGTTTCACTGGAAGTGACGTGGTCTCACTGGAAGGGATGTGATATCACTGGAAGGGGTTGTGGTCTCGATGGAAGGGGGCATGACCACCCAACTAACCGTTCTCCTGGACAACTGCCAGCAAATATTGTTAAGTATTCTTATAGCTTAAACCTTGGTCATATGACCAGAGCAAGGCCACAGTATGCAAAGAACCAAGCTATTTCTCCCTTCCCTACAGTTCCTGTACGCAGTCTTAATAATCACTTCTATGGGAACAGCAACACAAAAAATCCTACAATTTATTGCATCTACATTTATCACACTTTCAAGGACTTTCTGGGGACAAAAATTATTACTAGAGGCCCTAATAGTAAAATATTAACACTTAGACAACTTTCCATCTCTCCCGAAATGTCCAAAATAAAGTAAGATCTGGTGACCAGAACATTTCCTTGCTTGTGTCACCAAAAGGTGGTTTGACCCATCCCAAATGGGTTTGGTTTCATGGGAAAGTGGCATGGTCACATCAAACGTGATGTCCCTCCAGATAACTGTCAGCAAGTATGGACTATAGTCACCACTTTTGAACCCCATATTGTAGAACATGTTCAGCGGGTTGTCCAAGAATTGGACAAACCCTGGTGGAGCCCGGAAGGTGTAACTTAAAGGGCACAGCCCAAGACCAAAGAGAGAACGAAGCACCAAGGAGTAGATTTTTTTTTTTAATGTTACACTTTCCTCGTCTTCCACCGACATTTGTCAAACTTTTGGACAACCTCTTTAAGCCCCACCTTGAAATGTACACAAAATACCAGAAAGTACTTTCTCTGCCAATTAGTATAAGCCATGCCACCAAGATCATGGTTCAATACATGACCCATCATTCATACTCTGCGTGATGATGTCTTAGGCCCTGTTCAGTCATTGGAAAATGAAGAGAAATTCGAGGTGCACATCCGTCTTGGATTCCTCTTCATTTTCCGGTCCCCGGCTCCCCAGACCAATGGGCCTAATTAGCGGGGAGCCTCAAGCGCCGGACTCCATGGCTGAATCAGTTGTGGAACCTGCAGCAAGATTGAGCAGGACACTTATTCTTTCAGCATTTGTTGCATTGTTTTCAATGGGAGGAAAAATCAAGGTGGAATCTCCTGTTGATTTTGGGGCAGAATCTGCCCCAAAATCAGCCACCAATTACACTGTAGGAATGGGGTATAATATTGTACACAGCAATGAGCTGTCATACAATGAGCTGTGATGACCATGGCCATAAGTCGTCCACTACAATAACATGGTACTGCAGTGCCCAGTGGTTATGTGACGTGGCAGAAGACTGAGTAAACCTGTTGGGTGGGAACTAGGTGGACATAGGTTCTTATTTCTGTAAATATTCACCCACTCCTACCTACCTTTCCTTCCATTCACCATTATAGTGAGATATATTATCAGTGGTACCATGAATAGTAGACATTGCACTGGTTTTATGATCAGAAGATAAAGAGATCTGCCGTCTGTAAAGAAGAACAGAGACATAACCAAGAGAATGACTCCGTCTATAAACAGTCTATGGAAGACAAAACGCTTTATTTGCTAGTTTCCCACTTTAATCCCTTCCCACCACAGACATTTTTCGATTTTCGTTTTTGACTCTCCATCTTCCAAACCCCATAACTTATTTTTCTGTTCACAGAGCCATATGAGGGCTTAATGTTTGCAGGATAAATTGTACTTTGTAATGGCACCATTTAATGTTCTGTGCAATACACTGGGAAGCTGGAAAAAAATTCAGAATGGGGTGGAATTAGATAAAAACTGCGTTTGTGCGACTTTCGGTATTCACTGTGCAGCAAAAATGACACGCACCTGTATCCTATGCGGCAGTAAGATTCCCCTTAAAAAATCAAAACTTTGCAAAACAAACTAAATTCTTGGAGTCGTCATATTCTGACACTTTTTTGTATACAGTGATGCATAAGGCATCATTTTTTATAGGTCCAGATATACTTTTTTGTTATACCATTTTGGGGAATGTCTGATGTTTTGATCGCATTTTATTCAATTTTTTTATGGGAGGCGAAACAGTAAAAAAAATTTTTTGATTTTCATAATGTTACATTGTTCGCCATATGGGAAAAATATTTTTCTATGTTTGCAGACCGGCCGTTTTCAGACACGCGGATGTAAAATGTTTGTTTTTGTTTATTTAGGAATCTACGGAAAGGGGGTGATTTGAATTTTAATTTTTTATTGTTTTTTTTTATATTTTAAAAAACTTTATTTTAACTACTTTATTAGCCCCCCAAGATGAATTGAATCAGCAATGTCCCATAGACTGCGATAAAAGTGTATCATAGTCTATGGGACTTTCACTATATAGCTATTGAGGCTGGTTTTTGAGGAGCCGTACTGCACGGATAAAGGTGCGGGGCCGGAGGAAACTGGCCCCGGGGGGAGGGGGTACATTTTTACACTTGGGAGGAGGGGGGCTCACACATAACAGTGAACTCTGATTGCAGGCATTATCTACGGGTCTCCGCTATACAATACTTTGCAGCAGAGTGAACACCACCTTTAAAGACCCAACATCTGCCACAATAGTACGGCGGATGTCAGAAAAGGGTTACAGAGGACCTGTCAGAAAATACAAAATCCTAAATGCCATACATCATTGGATTGTCGCTGTGTCTGTGAACCATCCACTCATTCAAGAGATATGGCCCCTGGAAGGTTATACATAAACTAGCTCTTACTCTTCAAGTGTTCGGTAAATTTTTGATTTTCTTT
Organism: Leptodactylus fallax; assembly: GCA_947044405.1. Classification (NCBI taxonomy): domain Eukaryota; kingdom Metazoa; phylum Chordata; class Amphibia; order Anura; family Leptodactylidae; genus Leptodactylus; species Leptodactylus fallax. Next base: position 438,424 of record CAMRHE010000711.1, on the reverse strand, counting down.
GAGAAAATAAAAAGTCATTGCCCACTTGAAGAGTGTAATTTACATATAGCCATACTTACCAACTTTCCTGGAAGCCCTGGGAGGGCTCCCAAGTAAAGGAGAGACTTCATACATGAGAGGTCTCTTTATACATTACTTGGGCACTTTATGTGCCCAAGAGGGCATGGCCAGCACATAAAGTACCCACACCACGAAACAGGGGGCTTTGCAATGCCCAAAGAAAGTGAAACCATGGCCATAGGGGGCATGGTTGGTCAAGAAAACATTGGTGGAACCAGGCTAACATTAGTAGGGTTCTATGGAACCCCTACTCAGCCAGTCACCACCATCCCTGGATCTCTTTCACAAGCAGATTGGGCTTGAAAAAGGTCATACCATTGACCGAAACGCCGCCTAGATATACTGCTGATACTATGTGAAATTTTGTTATACGATATACATTGGTGGATGATCATATGTTTGGATTAAGTTACGTGAAATAAACTTTTTGTACACTTGCAAGAGCGTGCCATGGTTTTGCTACACATCTACATGCCATTATAGTCAATGGGGTCTGTCGATCTCCGTGTCCATTGTCCTGGTCCTCCAATGGAGCAGAACGATGAACACCCTGACGCAGGTGTGAACCTAGTGTAAGGGTTTAGTGATAGTTTTGGTTTATGTATCCTGATTTTTTGATATGTAAGTTTCAGTTATAGTCAGGGGCGTAACTTGAGGGGGTACAGAGGGTGCAGTCGCACCGGGGCCCAGGAGCCTTAGGGCACCCATAAGCACTGGCATCAGTACTGAGATTGCAGCTTCCATCTGGCCCATAAGCCAAGGAGACCCACAGATTACCCTAACCACACTAAGGTTCATTAAACTGCTTAGTAGACGTAACCATCACTAACCAGAATTTGCTGTAGGGATGAGGTAGGGGGCCCCGGACAAAAGATTGCACCGGGGCCCACAAGGCTTTACAGTAGTTACGCCACTGGTGACATTACTGTCTATGGGAGCAATGTAAGGTTATATATACAACAAGCAACCCAAGTTGTCATGGTAAGTATATCAGAATGTCCCCAGAACACACATATACAACATCTCTTGGACGGAAAGGCAACTGCCCATGGAGCGTATAGAAGATCTCACCTGCACATATGTCTTGCACATGGAGACATTCTTCTGGTCGGACGGGTTATGGACTGTACACAGGATTTCCATGTCTCTGGAGTCTTTCTTACTCAGTGTCATCTGCACGGTACTTTTACCAACTTTCAGCTCATATAGCGGTCCAACTGAAGACAATGCCCAAGCATAAGACATATCTGATGTATTTGATGGGACAGAGCAACGGAGAGTAAAGTTACATCGGTCTATGGTATTTTTGGCCACTTCAATGTTTAGAGATGGAAGAGGAACAGGCTCTAAAAAATAAAAGGTGTGTCAGTCTTAAGATGAACATAGCTGTAACATACCCTGTGCAGCGCCTCTTATTAGCCCCCTCCATATGGTGCACACATATCATACCAAAAACAGTGACTACATAAAAATGTCTTCTATTGGCACCACATATTGGGGCAGATTTATTAAGACTGGCGTGAGTTATAATGAATCTGTTGGCCAAAGTTGTCCTCACCCTGCCCGCTCCTTGCCCACATTCACACAATATGATGAGTGAGGCGCGAATCAGGGACTGTGGCGCTCTTTTGACACAAAATACGCACCAGAATATCATCCCTCTATGCCATCTGCCCGATTGTCTTTGCACCTAAGCTCCCATTCAGATGAATGGGAAGTAAGCTGCAGTAACCTGATCGATGGGGATGAAAAAGGTCTTAAGGACCAGATACCATTTATGAACAGGTCTTTTTTTAGATAACTATCTTTTAATGTACAAAAGGACTTTTTTCTTTTTCTTATAGAATTTGAAATTTCCCCAAATTTGTTTTGGATCCAATATGGTCTAAATAAATTTGGTCTGAAACAGAAGTGCCCTGATTTTCCTGAAAAGTCGTGCAAAATGGTCACCAATGCGACAAAAAATTTGCAAATGGTGTAAATTTTAAAGACTTTTTAATCTTGGCACCATTTGTGATTAAGTTAAAAGCAGGCAGACTCAGCCACATGTATCACTGTCTGCTCTATCCATAGATAGTCTCAAGTATGGTGGAGCAGGAAGACTTCAGCTTATTGTTCCACCATTCTGGTATCTGCAAGTAATGGTGTATACTGTATTACTTTTATTTTTATATATCAATTATTATGTCGGGACCACTGAGGGGGACACTTGGGAGAGCCTTGTAAGGGGGTGGCATCATAAAAGAGGACCTTTCATGTTCTCATGCACATACGGTTTTATATACCGACAAATTCATCCATAGACTTGTACTGGGGGGGCGTTCCTCACAGCTCAGTGTCATCGCTCGGCAATAAGGAACGCCCCCTCTGACAGTACAGGGCTATGGATGAGTACTGTCAGGAGGGGCGTTCCTCACAGCCCAGCTAGACTGTCAGGAATGCCCTTATGATGGTGGGCAGAGATCGGTGCCGAAACTAACGGCACCAATATCTCCAGCCCAGAGGTACATAATGGGAAAACAGACAGTGCGCTGAATTTGTCGGCTTTCTAGTGGCATATAAAACCGCATGTGCAGGAGGGCATTATAGGTCCTCTTTAAAGGTGGGATACACTGGAGACATCATTTTTAAGGGTGATGAGCATGATATATACTTTGGGGAGGCACTGGGGAGAGCAATATATATACAGTGGAGTGACTTACTGAGAAGATATATATATATAATGGTCACAGAAATAACTTGAATCTGACAAAAGGAATTTGCCAAACTACTGTACATGTTGACAAGCCACAAAGCTTCTGGGAGAATGTCCTATGGACAGATGAGACAAAAATCGAAATTTTTGGCAAGGCACATCAGCTCTATGTTCACAGACAGAAAAATGAAGCATATCTTGAAAAGAACACTGTCCCTACTGTGAAACATGGAGGAGGCTCTGTTATGTTCTGGGGCTGATTTGCTGCATCTGGCACCGGGTGTCTTGAATCTGTGCAGGGTACAATGAAATCTCAAGACTATCAAGGGATTCTAGAGAGAAATGTGCTGCCCAGTGTCAGAAAGCTTGGTCTCAGTCGCAGGTCATGGGTCTTGCAACAGGATAATGACCCAAAACACACAGCTAAAAACACCCAAGAATGGCTAAGAGGAAAACATTGGACTATTCTGAAGTGGCCTTCTATGAGCCCTGACCTAAATCCTATTGAGCATCTTTGGAAGGAGCTGAAACATGCCGTCTGGAAAAGGCACCCTTCACACCCGAGACAACTGGAGCAGTTTGCTCATGAGGAGTAGCCAAAATACCTGCTGAGAGGTGCAGAAGTCTCATTGACAGTTACAGGAATCGTTTGATTGCAGGGATTGCCTCAAAAGGTTGTGCAACAAAATATTAAGTTAAGGGAACCATCATTTCTGTCCAGGCCTGTTTCATGAGTTTTCTTTTTTAAAACTTCTGTTGAAGTCTGGTTGAAAAGCAATGTCTGACTTTCATTTGTTCATTTTCATAGAATTTTTATATATTATTAATTTTGCCAGATTCAAGTTATTTCTGTGTCCATTGTGGGTTTTATTTCCATTAAACTAGGGGTACCAACAATTTTGTCCACGTGTTTGTGTGTATATATATATATATATATATATATATATTGTGAGAGTATGAACCTAGAGGGCGCTAGGGAGCGACCCAGGCCAGCCCTGAAAAGGCCCTCAGCCACACCTTTGGGTGGGGCGTGTATCTCCAGAAGGCTGGAGAAACCTGCTTGGAGCAGGAAATGGTGGACCAGCCTAGGACAGAGAGGCAGTCTGTCCCAGAGGGCTGGGATCCAGAGAAGACTTACAAAGACTAAGTCAGGCTTTTATTGCCCCAGAGGCTAGTTAGGGACTCAAGGAGTCAGTGAGTGCCCTAACTGTGGCATAGGTTTTTTTGTTGTTTTGTTATGTTGCAGTTGAGCTGAATAAAGCCACTTTTATGTTTCACTTGGACCGTCTGAACCCTATATTTCCGGCGCCCAGTACCACGAACCACTGCTGTTGGGACCAGGAGCCTGCCGCCATTTGAGTTTAATTCCCCAAGCTGTCACAATATATATATATTATATATTGTGGTCTTGAAAAACTATTATACACTGCCCACTAGTAAGCATTGTACTGTGTGGAGGAAGTGAGGAGCATCATACCTCAGGGGTACTATGGACATGTTGGGGGACCACTGGGGAGAGCATTATAGTTTGTTTAGGGCACTGGAGAGAGCATTATACTATGTGTGTGGAACCATAGTGGAGAAGATTATAGTGCGTGGGGACATTATAGTACATGTGTGGCACTTCCACTGCCTGAGCTCGAAATAATACATGCTCCCTTCCTTAGTGGTCTGGTGCCTGATGTAAACATTGACCTCTTTATGCTACTCATACAGATGGTTCTGCATATTGCAAGGTGGAATTCCAGTAAGCAAGAATGGAATGTCGCAGATCAAGCAGTGCATAGGCAGATCATTCTATCACTGCAAGTCCAGGAGGGCAACTAAGGCCCCGATTCACAATTGGAAAACACCCTTTGATTAAGGTGACTCTAACCTATCTATCTGAATATTATATTAAAATATAATATTCATCTGGGAGGGCACGCCAGAGTCATTCCTAGATTTCACCGATTACCTTTAAGGGGTTCTCCAGGCAAAAAATTTTTTTTTAAATAATAGATTTTAGTGCTATTATTGGGTTAATAAGTGCACCAAAATACCTTTAGCAGTGTTTTGAGTGATTTCTGAGTTTCTCTGCGAGCTCCTATCATCCTCTGCATTTGTTTTCATGAGTAGCTTCCTAAGGAAGTAATTATAGATTTCTTTTTAAGTTAGTAAGTTAGTAGTTAGGTGGGGGGAGGGGGTTTAGTTTAGGGTTAATTTTTTATTTTATCTCGGACAACCCCTTTAACAGCCATGTCCTAGAATGGGGGATTACCTTCTCTGACACCACAGACAAAATACAAATAGAGTATCTGGACTTCATCTTGAAAAGTAATGGGACTAACATCTGTACAAAAACCTTCTTTAAGAAGGTAGATTGTAATAGTTTGCATTTGAGGAAGTGGAAGAATATCGTCCCCTATGGCCAGTTTTGGAGACTGAGGCGAAACTGTATCTTTGAAACCAATTTTGATCCACTAAATCCCATCATTTGCAGCCAGAATCAGATAATAAACCCAATGGTAGTTGCTTTACCCCTAGATACAAGTGTTGCCTCAGTATCACACATGGGCAGACGTTAATCACCAGCAAATCCATGGGTAAATCCTTTAGAATTAAACAAACATTGACATGCGCATCCACTTACGAATACCGTCACTCAAATGTAATGATCCCTTTTTAATGTCACACAATATGAATTGTTTACTTGTACTTCTGTTTGACCCTGTAGCCCCTCCTTCTGACCTTGTGGGCGGGGTTACCACCCTTTTTTCGATGTGGAAAGTTTGTAGTATTGTATGCTGTCATTTTTATACTTGAGAAAGGGCTTGAGCTAGCCCGAAACGCGTTGAGTGTATGCCAATAAAACTATTCATCTGGACCAGCGCTATTGACCCTTGTTTTTCTTCCTGGAGAGTTTCCTCCATATATTTGGACTATATATCTGCATGGCTGGGTTGATGTTGGATTCTGGTGATACATTCCGTGTGTTGTGATATACAGCAGCGGACCTCCTCCACCTCCACCAGTATATTGCTTTTGTATTTTACCAATAAAGCCTGGTGACGGCCCTACATGTGTAGTGCAGCCTTATGCTCCCATGTATCTTTTCTGAACCTGCCCCACCATATACAATCCCAGGGCATGTGTCAGCCTAGTATGTATAGTCCTTATCACTGACCAATCCTAATACTGCCCCCTGCTGATGAAACAGATGAGGAATATTTAACGCATTTATTACTATGGTTATTAATACAATTATTAGCCTTCAATAAAGGAATCTTATAGAACTCAGGAGACGGGTTAGTCATCTCTCAAGGACACTTAGTACTGTGGGAAGGAATTAAGATGACCTGGGATACTGTGAGGTCAATGTGAATACGTACCATAGACAGTGACATTAAATGAAGAGTTTTCTGTGATTCCATTTCTATCTGCAACATCTATACTGTACACCCCGCTGTCCGCCATTGTCAGATCCATTATGGTCAATGTAAATAAGTCATCAGATATTAGTAGACGATCCCTGACCTGGGAGTCATATATATAATATGGTTTCTTAATAGTGTCCAGGATTATGGTACGTTTTCCATTCTTATCAAACTTCCAGGCAATAAACTGTATTGTTCCCATCTTTTGTGAAGGAGAATACGTAAGACTGACAGATCCGTGTAGTCCGGCCGGCTTGTGGACTTGGCTATTCGCTTCTCTTCCTGCATTCACATCAGAGATTATTATGTCACATGTTATACGGGTTATCGGATTGTAAAGTAATACGTCTAAATCACTGTATAATATACATTTGTACAGCTTTCTAATATACTTTATGTACATTCACCACTTCTAATATATTTTAGGTTCATTCACCACATCTAATATATTTTATGTACATTCACCACTTCTAATATAATTTATGTACTTTGCCTTATTTATACCTCCACCACCAGACAGGAATAGATTGATATTAGTTGCCCATTGCTCAGTCCTTGAGCTGGTGGTAGATCCTGTTGTCCCCATGGATACTGTCCATCCATCCCCAATATTGATCTCCTTAAGACATCTGAGGAGATCCAAAGTATCCCTGGTAACATATTGACAAAGCGGCAAAATATGATCCAAGCCGATCCCCACGTTTTGATTAAGGGACTGGTAAATAATGGTAGTGCTGCCCAGCATGTGAAACGCCATCCATCCAGAGAAGAAGAGTAAAGGAGAGAGCTAGGGAGCAGTGGGGATAAGAAATTTATGATATGCAACATCCCAGACATCAGGGAAGTGGAGATAACCACTTGTTCAGTGTATCAGATGTTACATAAGCAAAATGTATGAAGACTAAGCACTGGGCAGTATGGTGGCTCTTTGTCTAGTAGAGACCTGAGTTTGAATCTGACCAAAGATAACATCTGCAAGGAGATTTTATGTTCTCCTAATGTTAGATCGATTTCTTCCCGCACACCAAAGACATACTGATAAGGAATATAGATTGTGAGCCCTACTTGGGGTGGTGAGCGATGACAATGTCTATACAGTGCTGCAGAATATGTTGGAGCTATACAAGTAAGAAAAGCATATAAATAAATGTGACTGCAGTGAGACCGGCTTACAGAAGCTTAGCTACAGACAGTAAGATAGTAACAGATGTTACTGTATCTAAACACAACTTTAAACATAGGGAACCCCTTTAAGCTTTAGAAATCAGAAGTAAAGGGACCTCAAACGGAATCTCTCAGCAGTTTTGACCACACCAATCTGTTTACATTGCTAAATACAGTGCCTTGCGAAAGTATTCGGCCCCCTTGAACTTTTCAACCTTTTGCCACATTTCAGACTTCAAACATAAGGATATAAAATTTAAAATTTTTGGTGAAGAATCAACAACAAGTGGGACACTATTGTGAAGTGGAACGAAATTTATTGGTTATTTTAAACTTTTGTAAAAAATAAAAAACTGAAAAGAGGGGCGTGCAATATTATTCGGCCCCTTTACTTTCAGTGCCGCAAACTCACTCCAGAAGTTCAGTGAGGATCTCTGAATGATCCAATGTTGTCCTAAATGACTGATGATGATAAATATAATCCACCTGTGTGTAATCAAGTCTCCATATACAGTCATATGAAAAAGTTTGGGCACCCCTATTAATCTTAATCATTTTTAGTTCTAAATATTTGGGTGTTTGCAACAGCCATTTCAATTTGATATATCTAATAACTGATGGACACAGTAATATTTCAGGATTGAAATGAGGTTTATTGTACTAACAGAAAATGTGCAATATGCATTAAACCAAAATTTGTCCGGTGCAAAAATTTGGGTACCCTTATCATTTTATTGATTTGAATACTCCTAACTACTTTTTACTGACTTACTGAAGCACAAAATTGGTTTTGTAACCTCACTGAGCTTTGAACTTCATAGCCAGGTGTATCCAATCATGAGAAAAGGTATTTAAGGTGGCCAATTGCAAGTTGTTCTCCTATTTGAATCTCCTCTGAAGAGTGGCATCATGGGCTCCTCAAAACAACTCTCAAATGATCTGAAAACAAAGATTGTTCAACATAGTTGTTCAGGGGAAGGATACAAAAAGTTGTCTCAGAGATTTAACCTGTCAGTTTCCACTGTGAGGAACATAGTAAGGAAATGGAAGACCACAGGGACAGTTCTTGTTAAGCCCAGAAGTGGCAGGCCAAGAAAAATATCAGAAAGGCAGAGAAGAAGAATGGTGAGAACAGTCAAGGACAATCCACAGACCACCTCCAAAGAGCTGCAGCATCATCTTGCTGCAGATGGTGTCACTGTGCATCGGTCAACAATACAGCACACTTTGCACAAGGAGAAGCTGTATGGGAGAGTGATGCGAAAGAAGCCGTTTCTGAAAGCACGCCACAAACAGAGTCGCCTGAGGTATGCAAAAGCACATTTGGACAAGCCAGCTTCATTTTGGAAGAAGGTCTGTGGACTGATGAAACATAGATTGAGTTGTTTGGTCATACAAAAAGGCGTTATGCATGGCGTCCAAAAAACACAGCATTCCAAGAAAAACACTTGCTACCCACTGTAAAATTTGGTGGAGGTTCCATCATGCTTTGGGGCTGTGTGGCCAATGCCGGCACCGGGAATCTTGTTAAAGTTGAGGGTCGCATGGATTCAACTCAGTATCAGCAGATTCTTGAGAATAATGTACAAGAATCAGTGACGAATTTGAAGTTACACCGGGGATGGATATTTCAGCAAGACAATGATCCAAAACACAGCTCCAAATCTACTCAGGCATTCATGCAGAGGAACAATTACAATGTTCTGGAATGGCCATCCCAGTCCCCAGACCTGAATATCATTGAACATCTGTGGGATAATTTGAAGCGGGCTGTCCATGCTCGGCGACCATCAAACTTAACTGAACTGGAATTGTTTTGTAAAGAGGAATGGTCAAAAATACCTTCATCCAGGATCCAGGAACTGATTAAAAGCTACAGGAAGCGACTAGAGGCTGTTATTTTTGCAAAAGGAGGATCTACTAAATATTAATGTCACTTTTCTGTTGAGGTGCCCATACTTTTGCACCGGTCAAATTTTGGTTTAATGCATATTGCACATTTTCTGTTAGTACAATAAACCTCATTTCAATCCTGAAATATTACTGTGTCCATCAGTTATTAGATATATCAAATTGAAATGGCTGTTGCAAACACCCAAATATTTAGAACTAAAAATGATTAAGATTAATAGGGGTGCCCAAACTTTTTCATATGACTGTAAATGCACCTGCTCTGTGATAGTCTCAGGGTTCTGTTTAAAGCACAGAGAGCATCATGAAGACCAAGGAATACACCAGGCAGGTCCGTGATACTGTTGTGGAGAAGTTTAAAGCCGGATTTGGATACAAAAAGATTTCCATCGACTTTTGATTGGCAACTCCAGTGGTTACCTACATTTTAGGATTTACTATGCAGGAGACTGCCGGAGCAACCTGTAGAGCAGAGGAAACAGGTTGGCCACTGGCCATAGTTTGCAGTTCAGAAGCCAGGACACTTGTCAGGTTGACTCCATAGCATATGATGCCTCCATATCATACAGTGCCTTGCGAAAGTATTCGGCCCCCTTGAACTTTTCAACCTTTTGCCACATTTCAGGCTTCAAACATAAGGATATAAAACTTTAATTTTTTGGTGAAGAATCAACAACAAGTGGGACACAATCGTGAAGTGGAACGAAATTTATTGGATATTTTAAACTTTTGTAAAAAATAAAAAACTGACAAATTATTCGCCCCCCTTAGGTTAACGTTTGATACGTTTATTTGTGAACCATTCCATTGTAGATTTTGCTTTATGTTTGGGATCATTGTCTTGTTGGAAGATAAATCTCCGTCCCAGTCTCAGGTCTTTTGCAGACTCCAACAGGTTTTCTTCCAGAATGGTCCTGTATTTGGCTCCATCCATCTTCCCATCAATTTTAACCATCCTCCCTGTCTCTGCTGAAGAAAAGCTGGCCCAAACCATGATGCTGCCACCACCATGTTTGACAGTGGGGATGGTGTGTTCAGGGTGATGAGCTGTGTTGCTTTTACGCCAAACATATCGTTTTGAATTGTGGCCAAAAAGTTGGATTTTGGTTTCATCTGACCAGAGCACCTTCTTCCACATGTTTGGCATGTCTCCCAGGTGGCTTGTGGCAAACTTTAAACAAGACTTTTTATGGATATCTTTGAGAAATGGCTTTCTTCTTGCCACTCTTCCATAAAGGCCAGATTTGTGCAGTGTACGACTGATTGTTGTCCTATGGACAGACTCTCCCACCTCAGCTGTAGATCTCTGCAGTTCATCCAGAGTGATCATGGGCCTCTTGGCTGCATCTCTGATCAGTCTTCTCCTTGTTTGAGATGAAAGTTTAGAGGGACGGCCGGGTCTTGGTAGATTTGCAGTGGTCTGATACTCCTTCCATTTCAATATGATCGCTTGCACAGTGCTCCTTGGGATGTTTAAAGTTTGGGAAATCTTTTTGTATCCAAATCCGGCTTTAAACTTCTCCACAACAGTATCACGGACCTGCCTGGTGTGTTCCTTGGTCTTCATGATGCTCTCTGCGCTTTAAACAGAACCCTGAGACTATCACAGAGCAGGTGCATTTATACGGAGACTTGATTACACACAGGTGGATTATATTTATCATCATCAGTCATTTAGGACAACATTGGATCATTCAGAGATCCTCACTGAACTTCTGGAGTGAGTTTGCTGCACTGAAAGTAAAGGGGCCGAATAATATTGCACGCCCCACTTTTCAGTTTTTTATTTTTTACAAAAGTTTAAAATAACCAATAAATTTTGTTCCACTTCACAATTGTGTCCCAATTGTTGATTCTTCACCAAAAAAATAAAATTTTATATCTTTATGTTTGAAGCCTGAAATGTGGCAAAAGGTTGAAAAGTTCAAGGGGGCCGAATACTTTCGCAAGGCACTGTATCACAGATGGTCCATATTGAATGGAATTGTACACACGATCAGTGTCAGACCAGTTAAAATATAACTTGTATCCACAATTCCTTAAAAGCCTTTCAAAGATACATTGGTCAATGATAAAAACACCATCTTAGTCAATAAACAAGTTCCTCACCAAAGTAGCAAATTATTTTGCTTACTTGTATAGCACCAACATATCCTGCAGTGCTTTACAGACATTGTCAATCACTGTCCCATATAGCGCTCACAATCGACCTTCTCATTCCAAGAGTTTTCTGTATTTTCATTACTATAAAAATTGTAGATTCACACTGAAGGCATCAAAACTATGAATTAACACATGTGGAATTATATACTTAACAAAAAAGTGTGAAACAACTGAAAATATGTTTTATATTCTAGGTTCTTCAAAGTAGCCACCTTTTGCTTTGATTACTGCTTTGCACACTCTTGGCATTCTCTTGATGAGCTTCAAGAGGTAGTCACCTGAAATGGTCTTCCAACAGCCTTGAAGGAGTTCCCAGAGATGCTTAGCACTTGTTGGCCCTTTTGCCTTCACTCTGCGGTCCAGCTCACCCCAAACCATCTCGATTGGGTTCAGGTCTGGTGACTGTGGAGGCCAGGTCATCTGGCGTAGCACCCCATCACTCTCCTTCTTGGTGAAATAGCCCTTACACAGTCTGGAGGTGTGTTTGAGGTCATTGTCCTGTTGAAAAATAAATGATGGTCCAACTAAACACAAACCGGATGGAATAGCATGCGGCTGCAAGATGCTGTGGTAACCATGCTGGTTCAGTATTCCTTCAATTTTGAATAAATCCCCAACAGTGTCACCAGCAAAGCACCCCCACACCATCACACCTCCTCCTCCATGCTTCACGGTGGGAACCAGGCATGTAGAGTCCATTCGTTCACCTTTTCTGCGTCGCACAAAGACACGGTGGTTGGAACCAAAGATCTCAAATTTGGACACATCAGACCAAAGCACAGATTTCCACAGGTCTAATGTCCATTCCTTGTGTTCTTTAGCCCAAACAAGTCTCTTCTGCTTGTTGCCTTTCCTTAGCAGTGGTTTCCTAGCAGCTATTTTACCATGAAGGCCTGCTGCACACAGTCTCCTCTTAACAGTTGTTGTAGAGATGTGTCTGCTGCTAGAACTCTGTGTGGCATTGACCTGGTCTCTAATCTGAGCTGCTGTTAACCTGCGATTTCTGAGGCTGGTGACTCGGATGAACTTATCCTCCGCAGCAGAGGTGACTCTTGGTCTTCCTTTCCTGGGGCGGTCCTCATGTGAGCCAGTTTCTTTGTAGCGCTTGATGGTTTTGGCCACTGCACTTGGGGACACTTTCAAAGTTTTCCCAATTTTTCAGACCGACTGACCTTCATTTCTTAAAGTAATGATGGCCAATCGTTTTTCTTTACTTAGCTGCTTTTTTCTTGCCATAATACAAATTCTAACACTCCATTCAGTAGGACTATCAGCTGTGTATCCACCTGACTTCTGAACAACACAACTGATGGTCCCAACTCCATTTATAAGGCAAGAAATCCCACTTATTAAACCTGACAGGGCACACCTGTGAAGTGAAAACCATTTCAGGTGACTACCTCTTGAAGCTCATCAAGAGAATGCCAAGAGTGTGCAAAGCACTAATCAAAGCAAAAGGTGGCTACTTTGAAGAACCTAGAATATAAGACATATTTTCAGTTGTTTCACACTTTTTTGTTAAGTATATAATTCCACATGTGTTAATTCATAGTTTTGATGTCTTCAGTGTGAATCTACAATTTTTATAGTCATGAAAATACAGAAAACAGCCCTCTTAATAGTCTTAGGAGTGCATGACACAAAGTGGGCACAACTGAAATGGCATATTTCTTTAAAAATTTCAATTTTCACTTTGTACATTAATTTCTGGGGAAGCACTTTTGGGGTCTAGTTTCCAAAATGGGGTCACTTTTTGGGGGTTTCCATTGTATTGGTACTCTAGGGGCTCTGCAAATGCGACATGGCACCGAAAACTATTCCAGCAAAATCTGCTTTTCAAACACCCAATGTCGCTTCCTCTCTTGCTGTAGTGTGTCCAAACATCAGTTTACACCCACATGTGGGGTATTTCTGTTCTCAGGAGAAATTGTGTAATGCATTTTATCCTTTACCCTCTTGTGACTGTGTTAATTTTAGGGCTAAATAAATGTATTATTGAAAAAAAAATGTTTAAATGTCTAAATTTCACCTCCATATTGTTAAAATTCCAAAGTTATTGCCATACAAAGTGACATATGTCAGTTTTGAAAAATGAGGCCATGTCCTTAAGGTACTTTTATGCTGTGACCCTAAGTGGTCAACAACTGACAACTGCTCTCATATCACATGCTAGGACAGTCCGTACGTGACATTATAGATCAGCCATGATACAATAATTTCAAACCCATATAATATCCTACACATCTGCCCAGTGCCTTTTTACAGACACCTTCATATTCTGTTTGTGTGGAAATCTCTTCTCCATCAGGTCCAAGTCTGAATTTTTAGCCTGCAATAAAAAGGTCTAGGGAATGGTAGAAATGTGTATGCTCCACACACAGACTTGCTTCACTTTCTCCATTCTTTGGCATACATTGGTAATCCCACCAGTAATATTAACCCATCAGATCTTCGTATATTACAGGCATAGAAAACCTCTGGAATTCAGTGGGCGAAGTGCCATAAATGTAACTTCAAGATATGGACTTCTCAGTCAAGTCAAGAAGGCAAAATGCTTGGTAAAGCACCAAGGTCCTCTCATTCTATTGAATGCTCGAGGTGCTCATTTATGTTATCATGTGAAATATTTCCATGACAGGTGATATGTAATCTCACTGCCCCCACAAATTCCATGTAAAATAAAATAAGACCGTAGAGGCTTCTCATGAGTTTCTTGAGCTTCATCTTCATGAACTTGATGTCCGCTGTGGTGGAGACTTAGGAAATAAATGGGGTTGTGAATGACGTAAGGGAAGTGAAAGTAGAAACCACACAACCTTACAGACTGAGAAGTGAAGGGGGAAACATCCAAAACATCTTATTTTCTTTTTCTGGGAAACAAAGCAGAGCCATATTTCCTAATTCTGGACAACCTGTTTAATTTATTTGGTCAGGAATCGGACATATTTGGTAGTTCTTATCATGATAAATCCTAGTTTATTTTGGGTCTCCAACAGTGAAGGATCAGTTAGGCTGTTTTGCTTAACCACCAACAACCCCGGCCCTTCAGGGAGACAATGACGCCAGGTCAGTAGGAGGAAGATTGGCAGCTTTTTCCAAACCGTGGTCCCGTATCACTTCAAACCCATGGGTATTGAATACCCTAACAGAAGTATACAGGATAGACTTTGTGGAGCTTCCTCCAGAAAAATTTGTGCTCACCTCCTTCCCATCCCAGAATTTACAGCAAGCCCTCCTTCTGGACATAAGAAAACACCTCAACAAGTCTATAAAATATATAAGATTCAAAATGGAGTCTATAAGATTTACGATTCCCCTGATACGTCCAGATGCAATGATGTGCACCATAGATCTCAAGGACGCCAATTCATCCATCGTACCACAAGTTCCTAAGGTTTGCAGTTCAGATAGAAGGAAGGACCCTTCACTATCAGTTCCGCTGCCTACCCTTTGGGATATCATCTGCTCCAAGGGTATTTACAAAAATACTGGTAGAGATTATGGCCTTCCTAAGATCGCAAAATATCCTGATTGTTCCCTATCTCGACGACTTTCTCTTGATTTTCAACTCCAGGGAGGAGCTGTTCGATCAGAGGGATTCAGTTCTCTCTCTACTTCAGTCTCTGGGATTGATCATAAATTGGGAAAAATCGCACCTGTTACCTTCAGCTCAAGTAACCTTTTTAGGCATACTGTTAGATGCTACTCGTCAGACATCCTTACTCCCCAAAGAAAAAAAGGAGAATGTTCTCCAGAAAATTCTAAATTTTTCCAGGAAGGAGAGCTGTTCCATAAGGGAAGGGATGAGAGTCTTAGGTCTCATGACCTCTTGTATTCAGGAGGTTCCTTGGGCCCAATTTCATTCAAGACCCTTACAAAATTTTCTGCTCTCAAATTGGGACGGAGATCAGAATTCTCTAGACAGCAGGATTCAGATTCCCCAATAAATAAAATCTTCCCTTCTATGGTGGCTTGATCCAGCAAACCTGGGCAAAGGAGTGCTGTGGTACCTAGGTCCTCAGACTATCATAGTCACGGACACAGGTGGAACAGGCTGGGGAGCATCTGTAAAAGGCTCTTACCTTCAAGGTCTTTGGCCTAGTCATATTCAGAGCCGTTCCTCAAATTACAGAGAGTTGAGGGCGGTTTGGGAGACTCTGAAGAAATCAGGCGATCTTCTACACGGATCACACCTGAAGGTGATGTCAGACAATGTCACGGTGGTCTCCTTTCTTCGTCACCAAGGAGGAACCAAGCACGCACACCTTCAGGCATTAGCCACAGAATATATTTAGTGGGTATCCACACATTATGATTTAATTAGATATATCTCAGTATATTTCTGTTGAAACTCTGGTGTGGTAATTTGGAAGAGATACTGGGGAGGGGAGGTGGGTTGGGGACTTTTAACCTCTCTAACTTCCTGTCCCGCCCAGAGGTCAAGAGGGCAACCTCCTGTGGTGCTGTCATGAAGGACTCCTGGAAACCTAATTACCGGTAGGTCTAATTCCTATTTTTTTTTCTTGAATATGAAATTTCCCCAAATTTGTTTTGGATCCACTATGGTCTCAATAAATTTGGTCTGAATTAGAAGTGCCCTGATTGTCTGAAAAGTCATGCAAAATGGTCACCAATGCGGCAAAAAATTTGCAAATGGTGCAAATTTGCAAGACTTTTTAATCATGGAGTAATTTGCGACTAAATTAAAAGCAGGCAGACTCAGTCAAATGTATTGCTGTCTGCTCTATCCGTAGATAGTCTCTAGACTTCAGCTTCCTGCTCCACCATTCTGATACATGCTAGTAATGCTGCATTGAACTAGAGATGAGAAGAAGAGAGCAGAAGAGAACTGTGGGGGAATGGGGCTGGGCAACTGTTACTTTTATATATCAATTATTATGTGGGGACCACTGAGGGGGACACTTGGGAGAGCCTTGTAAGGGGATGGCATCATAAAAGGTGGGGTCCACTGGGGGGCAGCATTTTTAAGGGTGATGAGCATTATATATACTGTGGGGCGGCACTGGGGAGAACAATATATATACTGTGGGGTGATCCACTGGGAAGAGCTATATATCCATATATATATATATATATATATATATATATATATATATATATATACATACTGCATATATATTGTGGGCTTGAAAGACCATTATATACAGTACTTCCCACTAATGAGCATTATACTGTGTGGAGGAAGTGAAGAGCATCATATCTCAGGGGTATTATGGATATCATTATACTGTGGGGGGCCACTGGGGAGAGTATAATATATATACTGTGAGGGGGAGCATTATATACTAATATATACTGTATTTCTACTTTTGTCAATATGCAAATGAGCTCTTTGGACTCCCTTTAAGTACCAATACCACTAATACCCTATTACAAATTCAGAACAGAGTTGATGCCCTGAAAAGGACACAGGTAATAACATCAAACAGGTATTTATGGTTGAAATGCTGTACATTTGTGGGGTGCTTTTGAGCTCCGATCAGGGGTTTTAAACCCTTAGATGTCGCAGTCAAACATCCGCTACAATAATCTCCCCATGGGTTCTGCCGCCGCAAGATCAGGGGGTGCCAATACATATTTTCAGCAGCCTGGGGTCTGACCAGTGACCCCAGGCTGCTTGATTCTGCCACAATGGGAGGAAGTCAGCCTATGCATCTGCATGGTTTGACTTCCTCTGTACACTGCAATACATGTGTATTGCAGTGTATACTACTGAACCAGTGATCAGAGCATCGCTGGTTCAGGTCCCCTAGTGGGACATCACAAAAAAACTTTCTAAATGAATAAAGCCCCAGAAATGCCTCTTACCTATATAAAATTAATTATATATATATACTAATATATATATATATATATATATATATATATATATATATATATGGGCACAACTAAAATGGCATATTTCTTTAAAAATTTCAATTTTCACTTTGTACATTAATTGCTGGGGAAGCACTTTTGGGTCAAAATGATAATACTCCTTGAGGGGTGTAGTTTCCAAAATGGGGTCACTTTTTGGGGTTTCTATTGTACGGGTACATTAGGGGCTCTGTAAATGTGACATGGCACCTGAAAATTATTCCAGAAAAATCTGATCTCCAAAAACCAAATAGCTGTCTTTCTATTCTGAGCCCCACCATGTACCCATACAACAGATTATGACCACATATGGGGTATTCTGTGCTCAGGAGCAATTGTGTAATAAACTGTGGGGTGTTTTTACTTCTTTAACCACTTGTAAAAATTAAACATCTGGGGCTAAATTGATGGTTTATTGGTAAAAAAGTCATTTATCATTTTTACGTCCCAATGCTAATCTGTAAAACAGCTATGGGGTCAAAATGCTAACCATACCACTTAATACATTCCTTGAGAGGTGTAGTTTCCAAAATTGGGTCACTTTGGGGGGGCTTTACATTATACTGGTAATTTAGGGGCTCCGCAAATGCGACATGGCATCTGAATACTATTCCAGCAAAATCTGCCTTCCAAAAGCCAAATAGCGCTCTTTCCATTCCGAGCCCCCAAATGTACCCATACAGCAGATTATGACCACATATGGGGTATTGCCTTATTCAGGAGAATTTGTTTTGTGTAACAAACTGTGGGGTGCTTTTTCTCCTTTAACCCCTTGTGAAAATGAAAACTGGGGGGATAAAGTGACGTTTTAGTAATTTTTCATTTACACATCCCAATGTTAATAAAATCTGTGAAACAGCTGTGGGGTCAAAATGCTCACTATACCCCTTGATAAATTCTGTCAAGGGTATAGTTTCCAAAATGGGGTCACTTTTTGGGGGTTTCCATTGTATTGGCACTCTAGGGGCTCTGCAAATGCGACATGGCACCGAAAACTATTCCAGCAAAATCTGCTTTTCAAACACCCAATGTCGCTTCCTCTCTTGCTGTAGTGTGCCCAAACATCAGTTTAGACCCACATGTGGGGTATTTCTGTTCTCAGGAGAAATTGTGTAATGCATTTTATCCTTTACCCCTTGTGACTGTGTTAATTTTAGGGCTAAATACATGTATTATTGAAAAAAAAAATGTTTAAATGTCTAAATTTCACCTCCATGTTGTTAAAATTCCAAAGTTATTGCCATACAAAGTGACATATGTCAGTTTTGAAAAATGAGGCCATGTCCTTAAGGTACTTTTATGCTGTGACCCTAAGTGGTTAACAACTGACAACTGCACCCATATCACATGCTAGGACAGTCCGTACGTGATATTATAGATCGGCCATGATACAATAATTTCAAACCCATATAATATCCTACACATCTGCCCAGTGCCTTTTTACAGACACCTTCATATTCTGTTTGTGTGGAAATCTCTTCTCCATCAGGTCCAAGTCTGAATTTTTAGCCTGCAATAAAAGGTCGAGGGGATGGTAGAAATGTGTATGCTCCACACACAGACGTGCTTCACTTTCTCCATTCTTTGGCAAACCCAGGTAATCCCACCAGTAATATTGACCCATCAGACCTTCGTATATTACAGGCATAGAAAACCTCTGGAATTCAGTGGGCGAAGTGCCATAAATGTAACTTGAAGATATGGACTTCTCAGTCAAGTCAAGAAGGCAAAATGCTTGGTAAAGCACCAAGGTCCTCATTTTATTGAATACTCGAGGTGCTCACTTATGTTATCATGTGAAATATCTCCATGACAGGTGGTATGTAATCTCACTGCCCCCACAAATTCCATATAAAATAAAACAAGACCCACCTAAAACAAGCAGGATCACAGCTATAAATGGAGCGTAGAGGCTTCTCGTGAGTTCCTTGAGCTTCATCTTCATGAACTTGATGTCCGCTGTGGTGGAGACTTAGGAAATAAATAGGGTTGTGAATGACGTCAGGGAAGTGACAGTAGAAACCACACAACCTTACAGACTGAGAAGTGAAGGGGGAACATCCAAAACATCTTATTTTCTTTTTCTGGAAAAAGATGTGTATAGAGAGGCAGCCGAAAAAGAAATGGACCCTTTGATAAACCCTGGCTCCAATCAACTTGTATACAGCTCTGTACCATGCTATGGGGTGCCCTAGCCAAGACGCATTGTTCAGAGATTGGGCCAGAGTCTTACAGAAATATGAACGCATGGACCACTTGTTGAAGGGCTGGGCTAGGGTCAAGAGGTCAATGGTCTGCAAGCAAAGGAGGGAGACACACTTTTGTCTACCACATTGGGTGACCTTTGAGACTACTAGTTGAGCTAGCCACCTGGGGAAGGGAGGGGGCAGAGAGGGATACAGGGTTTGGGGAGCTGACTATAGAAACCTATGTATAAAACATAGTGTAGAATTATCTTAGGGCTCCTAGGAGCCTATCTATAAAACATAGTGTAGAATACTCTTAGGGCTCCTAGGAACCTACTATAAAACATTGTGTAGAATACTCTTAGGGCTCCTGGGAACCTATCTATAAAACATAGTGTAGAATACTCTTAGGGCTCCTGGGAACCTATCCAACTTCAAGCTCTCGATGGCAAACACAGCCAATGTTATGTCAAAGTAAAAGTGACATTATTATACTCTGGGGTTTCGGTTCAGACCCCAGAGTATAATAGATGGAGGCCCAGGGGAGGTGTAAAAATAAAAAAAAACATTCATACTCACCTTCCCTTCCCTCATTTGGAACTCCTCGTTGCATCTGACGCTCTCTCTTCCTTCTTGGTGACATTCGGTATGTCCATGTGACCGCTGGTGGCCCAATCACAGGCCTCAGCAGTAATCTCAGGCGAATGACATCACCAGAAAGCAATAGACACTGTGAAAAGGCCCAAAAGAGGTAAGGGAAGGTATAAGGAGTATAAATTTTTGTTTAATTTTTACACCTCTCCTGGGCCTCCACCTATTATACTTTGGGGTCTGAAGAGACCCCAGAGTATAAGGATGTGGCCATTTTAGTTCATAAAAACAATTTGGAACATTTGGGTCAAACCCGGCTTGTTACAAATCAATTCCCCCATCTCTATTTACAATGAACAAATAAAAAGATATTAAAAAATATCCCGAAAACACTTTTTCAAGAACCTGATCTCTGTGATCACTTGATGCCACCTAGCGGACTGCAGTGGAGTTACTGCATGCTACCCGTGCGATCTTGGATCTGGTAACTTTAGCTCCTCTAAGTTATTGCTATCCTTCCACTTGGGTAGAAGCTCTGTAGGCAGAGGAGCTACATTCACTGGTATGGAGGTTGTCAGGCTTACAAAACCCAACTTAAAAATCTACTCTGACGCAAAACAGAAGCCACCACACGCACCAAGAGAAACAGTAAGTTCTTCTTTTTATGAAAGTTGTGGTCACAGAATACTGAGAAATGAGAGTAGGGGCGTATTGCATGTTCCCACGCTATGTTAAGGGTCTTGACTGTGTGAATGAACTCTTGTACTTTATTCCGTGCTCAGCACCATCAGATTCTTTTAGCAGGGAATCGCCAAAAGAATAACTTTAAAAACTTAAATGGAATCACAAAACGTAGAGCCCCCGGGCGTCCTAAATGTGACAACTGTAGATGAGTCTCCATAGCTGATACCAAGCACACGATGAGAGAAAGGAAACTCAAACTGTATCTCAAGAATAAATATCTGTCTTGTGGTTTTTTAACCATATGCTTCAGATGTGATGAGTGGTTTCCTATGTCTACAGTGTGGTCATCACCTCTCCTCCCCACACAGCTTATCGATCAGGATGAGGTGTATTCAGTGGTGTAAATACCGGGGTAGCAGCGAGAGCGGCTGTCACAGGGCCTGGGACATTAGGGGGCCCAGCGGGCCCCTGATATTTTTTTTTAATAGGCCATTACCTACGCGTGTAACCCCAGCAGGTAACGGGCCCTATTTACTTACCGATCCCCGCTCCTGCTCAGGGCCGCCTCCGCTTCCTATTCTGCAGAAGCGGAGGTGGCTGTGAGCAGGAGCGGGGATTGGTAAATAAGGCCGCAGGCCCACGAACCCCACAAACACTGCTATCATTATATTTTGGGGTCTTTTCAGACCCAAGAGTATAATGATCGGAGGCGAAGGGGAGGTGAGGGAACATAAAAAACACTGCTACTTACCTCTCCTGCACTTCGGCAGGCTTCGGGCCTGTTTGGTGACGTCATTATGTGTCGCGACGCTAGACTGGCTCACGTGACGTCTGGTCCAATATTGAACAGAGCCGAAAGTAGCGGAGTGCGCCAGAGCCAGGGAGAGGTAAGTAACATTGTTTTTATCTTTCTATCCTCCCCTGGGTCTCCAATCATTATACTCTGGGGTCTGAAAAGACCCCAGAGTATAATAATAGTTCATGAGTGGTCCACAATGGGGCATAATACTGTGTGCAGGGGCCACTATGGGGCATAATACTGTGTGCAGGGGCTAGTATGGGGCATAATATTGTGTGCAGGGGCCACTATGGGATATTATACTGTGTGCAGGGGCTACTATGGGGCATAATAGTGTGTGCAGGGGCCACTATGCAGCATAATATGTGTGTAGGGGCCACTATAAGGCATAATAGTGTGTGCAGGAATGTGGTTTGTGTGGGAGGGGGCCATGTCAAATGTTCGCCTTGGGGCCCAGCCATTCCTAGTTACGCCACTGGGTGTATTATAAGAGAAAAGATTTGTTCACAGGTATGTAATAACAAGAAATATAAGGAAAACATTCCTTGGTCATATCTAGAGATGGGCTAACTTCTCAAAATTCGTTTTGGGTTCAGTGGCTCGGGTCAAACAAGTTTAGTACGAACTACCCAGTAACTAGTAGCTGATGTATGTCAAAAAATAAGACAGAGGGAGAGGTAAAGTGTATACATGGTGCCGAGAGTTTGTCAGGGCTGCAGGGGGTCTAGTGAAGACCTTCAGTCTACTAATTTAGTACAACTATCCCATCCTGCCAAAAGCAGGGGTGGTAACATAGCGCTGACAGGTATAAATCTACTAAAATAAATCTTAAAAAATACAATTAAGATTGTCACATCCAGAACATTCGGAACTATTAACATAGGTTATTAATCCTGAGGGTTGAACCCTGTAACAAAATCTAAAAAACTAAATGAGAATTGCGGTCACCTTGCCTTCCAAAAAAAAAAAAAAAAAGTAATAGTGATAAAAAGCTGTATTAACCCAAAATGGAACCAATAAAAACTAAAGCTTACTCATATAAAAAACAAGCCCTGACAAAAAGCTCCACCAACTGTACGGTTAAAAAGTTATGGGCCTCAAACTATGTTACACAATGGAATTACTGGTGAATCATAAAAAGAATATCAATTTTGGACCACTGAACTCTAATTAACCCATTGTGGCACTAATGGGTTAATCCATCCAACCTCCAATCTGTCATGAGCGGGTGCTTTGGTGTCTAATGTGTGAGGCAGGGTGCTCGTATGGTGCTACATATGATTTTAGGCAACTGTTTGCAATGGGTGTGGTTGAAACACCTGAACTCAATAACTAAGATTAGTGCCCACTTCCTTTTGGCCATATAGTGTATATACATCTTTAGTTTCTCGTGTCTTCACCCTTCCTCGTATTTAGGGGAGAGGCAGGTTCTAAGGAGTGTTACATGGACAGAGGATGGCAAAGAACATTCTGAAACCTCATCTTTGTGGGTTTGTGGGGCCATCTGGTGTACTGGCTAAGCATGGTGTTATGGCGTCTCCTCCTCCTTCCTGGACACCACTTGCTGGTGGTGAGATACATCACTGACACTGGTAGACGTGGAGTAAGTAGCTGGCAGTGTACGGAGCCGCTATGCTGAGATACATATTGGAAATTCTGTCTATTCTGCTGGCAGCGAAACTCATCATCTCAGAAGGTTAGTACACGTTACAATATCTGTAACCCCAGATGGGCCTACTTTAGTCTAGCTTAATAACTTAAGTCCCCCGTCCCACCCCATAGAGACCCCTCATCTACCCTCTGAGATACACTTACCATAGGTTAGATACCTGGACTCTACCAAGCCCTTCCCCAACACCACACAACACTTCTTAGGATCAGATATCATCGGCTATATACACAGAGCTGTGCGGACCTGACTATAACCCGTACACCAGTAAGTAAATATGTTAGTGAAAGGGAGGGAAAAAAATCACCATTTTCTTTTTCATTCTTCCACGGGATATAAATGTCATGATAACGTAATTCTACAGGTCACTATAAGGAGACCCAAATGATGTTCTTTTTATATGTTTCTGTGTGAAAACTATTAGTTTGGGTGTTGCTACTTTCCAAGACCCATAACAATATGGCTTTTCCATCCACGGAGCTGCTATGGGCTTGTTTTTTGTGGGATGGGTGCATATGACTTTTTCATCATTTTTCTTACATTTTTTACGAGGTTGAGTTAATAAAGGACTTTTTTTAAAATAACCTATTCAGTATGTAATAATAGGGAGAATTTATCATTCAGTGGTGGGTTCTCTCCGCCTTACTCTGCAGACATGTACAGGGCTCGCACGTCTGTCCAGGACACACTGACTGATTTCTTCCTGTCCTGGATGACATAAATTTCTCCAGACTTTGGCTCCGGTTCCCTCTACTGGTCATATTGTAGTAAACACATCGCACAGGCTTTTTATGCAGTATTTCTGATGTTGTGTTTCACTTCTTTCACTGTTGGACGGCCTGATGGGTATGTTTTATGCTTCAGACTGTATTGATAGAGTTTTTATGGCTAGAGATCCGTAACTGTTGGCACCCCTGGAATTTTTTCAGAAAATAAAGTATTTCTCCCAGAAAATTATTGGAATTACATGTTTTGTTCTACACGTTTATTTCCTTTCTTTGTACTGGAACAACACAAGGTCTTGTGTCATTGAATACCTAAGATAATGGCCTGATAGATCAATACTGAGACGGTAGAATACTTTTATCTGGTATTTTAACATGGACGCTGTATATATATATATATATATATATATATATATATATGTAAGATGGACCATTCCTGATCTTATATATGTGTGCAGGGGCCTGACACATTGTCTTTCCATTGTTTGTCTTGTCCTTTGTACTTATTTATGGTGATTTATTGTATTTATTAGATAAGAAAATTAAAATTTTTTAATACACATGTGTTGTACTATCATTTTCTGGCCCACCTTTTCTCTTTTCAGCGGCTTGTGTTAATTTCTTTCTAACCCTGGATTCTGTAGGTTGGTAATCCCTATAGATACATCCCTGGACAGGGACACTTATTTCCCTTTTTCTGTACATACTATTACATATAGTTGATGCTAGGCATCATTGACTTTTTGACTGCCTTGCTCGATTACATACAGGGAGTCTGTACAATGTACTGCAATACAGAATTATTACAGTATATTGTACAGGGGATGAAGCGATCAAGACAAGTATAATGTAATGTTCTGTCCATTGAGCGCTCTGTTTGTCTTATGTTTTCAGGTAAACCGGACGTCCCTCTCCCAGTACATGGAGTAATAAACCAGTCCATGGATCTGATACCGGATGTGAACCAGACTGGGGTTATACAAGAAATCTACTGGACCTTCCAGACCTTTATTCTGGCTCATATCACGTATAATCACCTGAATGTAAAAAATGAGGATTTTGCTAATAGACTGGAGACAGTGAACAGCGGCACAACCCTGAGGATCACTAACCTGAGGAAGGAAGATGGCGGCATGTATACTGTATCTGTACATTTTATAGACAAGAAAATATATAAGACATCCTATAACCTGACTGTATATGGTAGGTTTATCATGGGTCACTCAGAAGATCATAGCACAAATATCAGCAAGATGGTGGAGCAGAGAGAGATGGCGGTCACAGTTTTCTTGCAATGTGACATAAGGGAACAATAATATAGTCATTTGATGTAAAGCAATATATGAGGTATACAGATGACGTAGCTCCCAATGTCAGTGAAGGGTTAATGTGTCTCTTATTGTAAACTAAATCTCTTGACCTGGGATATTTATTAGTTAAACCTTCTACATGATATAGATGGCATTCATCTATGTGTACTAAGGGAGCTTGGCTCAGAAGTTGATAGAACATTATATCTTATTGTCATAGACTCCTAGAAGGACGGGCAAATGACAAAAAACAAAACCATATCATTTCTGAGCCCCCCCCTTAGTAATCGAGCAAGTATTTTTGGAAGAAAACCGTCACCTGTCGAGTTCCTTTTTATCTAGAGGGACGTGTACACACTCGCAGTCCAGATAACCACAAACAGGATGGTATAAAAATTATATAGAAAAAGGAAAATACATCCCACTAAGCAGAATACACAGAATACAGAGAAAGGGATTTTAGACATTTTCTGTGACACCATGACGGTCCCAACTAGCACAAAAACCACATATATTACTGAGGCAAAAATGGAAATGTTGGGAAATACAACTAATCCTTTTTAACAGGAGATTTCCTATTTACTCATTACAGAGCCCGTTCCCTCCCCGGTTATATGGACTGAAGTGAAGGACAAGACCATAGATGGATGTAATGTCACTCTCCATTGTTCTGTCCCATCTTGTACATCAGATTTCTCCTATACTTGGAAATACAGACACCGGGACTCTGAGTATCAGCCGTATAATACTGGAAGCTCCATCCAGATCTCAGTACCACCGGACCAACAGGACATGGAATTACTGTGTATAGTCCAGAACCTGGTCGACCAGAAGAATGTATCTGTTAATGTGCGACACATCTGCCCCCATCTTGTCACTACAAACCATAGGAAATGTGGTAAGAAAGAGATCTTTTATTTTCCTGATGTACAGGGAAAAATTAAAGGGATCATAATCTTCTGCTTAACCATACCTCCCAACTTCTGATGGGGTGAAAGAGGGACTATCTATCTATGCCCACTTTAGCTCCACCCATTCCCACCTATGTCCCTTTGCCCCCATACAGTAACAGTGCCCCTTTAATGGCCCTAACATGGTATCATGCCTCTTTTTGGTCCCCACACAGTATAATGCCCCTCAGTATGGCCCCCTCTGTATAAAGTCCCACTTAACGCTAAGGTTGGATTCACACTAGCGTAGGAGACTCCGCCACTGAATCCACCTAAAATCAGTGGAGAGAAAAGTCCTGCAAGTAGGACTTTTCTCTCCGTCGGTTTCAGTATAAAATTGGCAGAAACCGGGGCGTGGCTAGCCGGAGCAGAGGCCAGACGTGTAATTTACAGCTCCTACTGGCCCTTACCTTGATCCATCTAGCATCTGGAGAATCTTGATCCCACCGGACTCTCAAACACCCAGGGGCTCTCCCCCAAGCTCCAGTCACTTGTATTTGGGTGTCTGGGCCGGGTTTGCAGCCACCTAAACGACGCTTCGGTGTTGGGGCCTACCTCGGCCTTGCTGCACGACCGCCATCTTGGTCGCGCTCTGTTGGCTGGTCCGCGGACTGCATCGCTACGACCCTCCGCTGCTATACCTGTCTCCACTGCCCAGATCTGCGTTCCTGGTACGGGGCATCGGGCGTTCGCTGCGACGGAGGATCCAGCTGGTGCCGGCTGCAGCACAAAGCGGAGGTGCGGGGACCACCCGAAGTGGAGGAATGCCATCTTGGGGCCTTCGCCCGAGGAATCCGGGACGGAGGAACATCAGCGGCAAACAGAGGTGACTGGGTGGCTTTGTATGTCCCGGGCCCTTGAAACTGCTCCTGGTTAGGGGATAAAGAGCCGAGGACGCGGGGAGGGGAGGTGCTGAGACCCTACACGGAGAACGGGGGGACTCCTCACCCTTCCCTGCAGCTACCAACGAAGAGCCAGTACTGTGCACTGTCCGGTGGGCAGCCCGCATACCTTTACCTCTGCAGTGCAGAGGTCCGGCACATCCCGCTACTTCAGCTGCAGGTCAGCGGAGTTCGGGCCCTGGGCTGGCCTACACCCTCACTCCATCCCGAGATCATCTAGGCTGTGAGCGGGTCTTCACCCACACTCCATCCCTACGGTATAAGCCTGGTGCGGGCCTCTGTACATATTTTAGCACAGCGACATATAGGCCTATATCGGCCTCCATCTCCATTCCGACTTAGAGGCATAGCCCACAACTGACGAACGAAAGATTCATCACTTGCACCCCTCCCCTCAGATAATGGCGACTTAAATTTGGGGGCCTAGTGCACCTTCTAGCTATTCTAAGCGACTAACAGCCTGTATTGGAATATTTCCCCTCCGTAACGATATCTTTTGGATATACATAATTGGCACTATGGTGAAGGGTAGGAAATCAGTTAAAAGACCGGATAACAACCTAACAAACTATTTTGAATGGGACCGTGGCGGAGAAGAGGAACCGGGTCTCACAAGTCCAGACCTTATAGAGCTCACACCTCCGTCGCCCACGGCTGTCGCTATAAATATGGCGACGCCTACACTTGAAGAGGCTCCTAACCACTCTACAATAACGGCGGTTTTGCACATGCCTCCAACTCCTGAAGATATACGCTTAGCGGCACCGCAAATCTATAGTGCCCCATCCCAGCACATCAGGGATCTGAACCCACTCCCACGATACCCACTGTCTCCAAGCACAAGTCCGATTAAACAAAAACCGCGTACAGAGTTATCAGGAGACGTAGACCACTCCAAGGATCAAACTCTCTCCAACGCTCCTTCACCAGCCTCCGTGTATGATCTTGACAACTTCCAAACCACTAATGGCCCAGCTTCTGAACACACACTGAGAGGAATGCTTCTGGCCCTCCGCAGCTCCCTTCAAGCGGATATATCGCAATTGCTTCAACCACTTCAGTCATCGGTTAATGCTTTGGATGGGCGAGTGACACATATTGAAAACAAAATGGGGGACTTTGCTACGTCTCATAACAAGGTCATCGACGCACAAAATGATATCGCGGAAGAAGTCGAAACCCTCAAGGCGAAAGTGGCCGATATGGAAGACCGTTCCCGCAGGAATAATATAAAATTCAGAGGCATCTCTGAACAAGTCCAATCAACCGATCTACTTCCCTACGTACAGGAATATGTCAAATTCTTGCTACCTGAATCCCAAACAATTGATATTATAATCGACAGAGTACATAGGCTCCCCCGCCCCAGACACCTGGGAGAGGATGTCCCGAGGGATGTGTTGGCAAGATTTCACTTCTTCCATATAAAATAAAAGTTACTAGACGCCGCTCGCAAACGGCAAACTTGGCCTCCCAAATTCCAAAATATACATCTCTTCACAGATCTCTCAGCAACTTCTCTCCGTCTTCGCAGAGAATTACTCCCGATTACAACTGCACTTCGTCAAAACAAAATCCAATACAGATGGGGGTTTCCTGTGAAACTGCTTATCATCAAGGATGGGACCACCTCTACCATACACAACTTAAATCAGGGCAAGGAATTGCTATCGACTTGGAGGATTCCAATATCTCTCTCTCAAGACGCGGACAACCCTACTCCTCGCCCAACTGTCAGACGTAAATCTCCCACAAACCGCAAATGATGTTCCAAGATTGCTACCACTCTTCTCATATGGTGCTTAACTCCCCTTACATCAGAAGTTTACCCGGCTAGTCTCTGACTATACCCCTCGAAACATACAGTGAACCTGTATTTGTCTTTGAACTGTTCGTTCCTATTTTTTATTTTTTTTGGTTTATTACCTTTAATACTTGTGATACTACTTCCCCCTCCCCAACCGACTCAATTAGATTATAGATATCCTTACTCTAAGGTAGCAGCATGGTGCTCAAGTTGGCATCTCTCAATGTTCGCGGCTTAAATAGCCCCCAGAAACGTTCCTACTTCTGGAAAGAGGCTCTCTCGCTATCCGTGGATGTATTATGTGCTCAAGAAACCCACCTTATACAAAAGGATGCCTTCAGGCTACAGCACCCCTCCTTCACTGCAATATATCACGTGCACCACAGATCAAAAAAGCGCGGAGTTCTTATCGCCTTTAGGGATTCAGTGGCTTTCTCTTTACTGACGCAAAAAGCAGATTCCCAAGGCAGATTCCTCATAGTCGTCTGTCTTGTCAATAACGTCCCTTACACTATAGTTAACATATATGCCCCACATCATAGGACTCTGGCGTTCCTCCGTGGGATCCAAGGGCAACTGCGAGACATTCAGAAAGGCGCACTAATCATTTGTGGAGACTTCAACAATATAATGGACCCCTCTCTGGACTCGACCAACACTAACAGGGATAACACCCCCTGCTTACAACAATTCCCATTTAAAGAAAATCTTTATGATATATGGCGCGCACAACATGCGGGAGAGAGGGACTATACATATTTTTCAGCAGTACATGGCTCCTACTCTCGCATCGACATGTTTCTGGTAGACCTCCATACGCTTATGCGGTCAAAACAATCCACAATTGAATCAATCACCTGGTCTGACCACGCAGCCATCACTCTCACCATAGAAGAGAGGATTTCATCCTCTGTCACTAGACTTTGGAGAAACAACACGTACCTTATGAGCCACCCTAAATATCGCCCAATAATAGAAAAAGACCTACAAGACTACTTCCAGACTAACTCCACCTCCATAGACAACCCATACATTATCTGGAACGCCCATAAAGCATACATTCGTGGCACCCTCATCAAAATTGCACATGGCAACAAAAAAGAACGTCAGAAAAACATTGAAGACGCGATGTCAAAACTTCGCACCTTGGAGGCCGCAAATAAAACCAACCCTAACCCAGTTACTTCTGAACAACTCTACCAAACTAGACACCAACTACGTCTCCTGCTTCTACAAGACTATGAAAAAGCTCTGAAAAGATCCAAACCACGATTTTACTCTCAAAGTAACAAAGCTGGTAGAGTATTAGCTAGACAACTACGAACTAAAACAATTAAATCAAGGATTTCATACATTAAACACCCTTCCACCGGAGTGCATTTAACGGACCCTAGAGATATTGCCAATTCTTTCAAGGATTATTATGAGAAATTATACAATTTACAGGAACACACCCCTCTTCCGTCAGACCATTCTTCCTTGGTGTCCGGATTCTTAAATGACATCTCACTACCAGGCCTTACAGATGATCAGCTCTTGGCCCTTAACGCTCCCATCACTCTCCCAGAGGTGTTTAAATTCATAAAATCCTTACCTAAGGGTAAATCCCCAGGACCGGACGGCTTCTCCAACGAGTACCTACTCCACTTCCAACAAATTCTTGCTCCGTTTCTCTTGGACTTCTTAAACCATGCCATGTCGGGTGTACCGCTCCCACACGAGTCTCTAGCTGCACTGATTGTTACTCTTCCTAAACCCGGCAAAACAGCTGATGTCCCACAAAATTTCAGACCAATTTCATTGTTGAACGCGGACCTTAAACTATACGCAAAAATTTTGGCATCTCGTTTGGCCGCTATTCTTCCGGAATTGGTTGGTGTAGATCAAGTGGGCTTCGTGAGGGGACGTCAGGCTCCAGACAACACTAGACGTGTTCTCCATTTAGTGGACCTACTGGAGCGCAAAAGGATTCCATCCCTCATGGTTGCCCTGGACGCTGAGAAGGCGTTTGACCGGATCAATTGGGCATTCGCCTTCTCGGTACTGCAGAAATTAAGATTCTCTGGCCCCATTCTCAACGCTATATCAAATCTCTACTCTTCCCCATCGGCCAGGGTGTTTACCAATAGCACATTATCGGACAGTTTTAATATCAAGAATGGAACAAGACAGGGATGCCCTTTATCCCCATTGATATTCATCCTCACCATTGAACCGCTAGCACAGGCCCTGAGGCAAAACGGGAGAGTTCGGGGAGTTGAAGTGGCAGACACCTCTCATCTCATCTCCTTATACGCTAATGACATCATACTATCTTTAACTCACCCAGAAACATCCTTGCCAGCCGCTGTCGAAATTCTTAAACAATACGGAGCCCTCTCCTTCTATAAAATTAACGAATCCAAAACACAAATTCTCCCTCTGAACCTCCCCACACCACTTCTAGAACTTCTCAAGAAGAACTTTCCTTATGACTGGAGAGCAACAGAATTGGACTATCTAGGGATTAAGATTACTCCCTCAGTCTTACAAGTGTCCAAAACCAACTACCTACCTCGACTGAAAGACCTGGAAAAGGAGTTTCAGACCTACGTGAAACACACCCTGTCATGGCTAGGGAGGATATCTGCCTTTCAAATGATGCTGCTTCCGAAACTACTATATCTATTCAGAACCATCCCTGTGGCACCTCCCTCCATATTCCTTCAGAAGATTAACACTATGCTAAACAAATTTATCTGGAACTCCAAAAAACCAAGACTTCCGTCCTCCATTATGTACAGGAGACGGGGTGTGGGGGGCTTAGGGGTGCCTAACATTTTCGACTATTACCTGGCCTCTCACCTCTCTACCTTAAAGGATTGGTGGCACAACAATGTATACAAATCCTGGATACCTATTGAGTCTCATATGACACCACATCGCAATCTCAAATCCTGGCTCCTCTATTCCCTCTGGACGGAGGTGGCACCTT
Organism: Leptodactylus fallax; assembly: GCA_947044405.1. NCBI lineage: Eukaryota > Metazoa > Chordata > Amphibia > Anura > Leptodactylidae > Leptodactylus > Leptodactylus fallax. The sequence continues at coordinate 406,541 of CAMRHE010000711.1, read as the reverse complement.
CTCTCTCATCCCCAATTCTGCAACATCTCACGGATACATGGCACCACGTCCACCGTGCTACAGGCAGGACACAGGTGTTACATATCAAACAGGCTCCGACTGAATTCTTGGAACAAGCAATCCTCGATCTTGACTTATCCATTTGGAGAACATGTGGAATTACTTCTCTCTCACAGATATGGAGTGAAGACTCAATAATTCCATTCCAATCCCTTCAATCTACCTTCTCACTACCCTCTAAAAGCCTCTTCACATACCTAAGAATTAAACATTTTCTTTCTTCCAACCACAACAAACAAGTGACTTACAATAAATCTTTATTGGATCTCCTCAAAACACCCAATCCTTCCACTAAAATTCTCAGCTCAATCTACAACGTCATGGGCACCAAAGACCGTTTGATTAAATCTACCCCAATCGTTACTTGGGAAACTCATCTTCAACGCTCATACTCAGTCACACAATGGCAAATAGCTTTGACCTTCACCAAAAAGACCTTCAAGTGTGTGACCCATTATGAAACCACTACCAAAATCCTTCTTAGCTGGTACTATACCCCAGAGCGACTTCACCGAATGTACCCGGAGACCTCGAGTTCCTGTTGGAGGGGTTGCGGGGGGAAAGGATCTCTATTCCACATACTATGGTCATGTCCCCTAGTGGGGCCTTACTGGCAAGATGTCTTCAGATGGATTTCATCCTTAGTTGGATTCTCTGTACCTCCCTCGCCTGCCTTAGCACTGCTGTACCTACAGATCGATTCCTTCCCAACAGTATACAGAGTATTGATTGGCCACGCCTTACTATCAGCCTCACTGGCTCTTCTACGCAACTGGAAATCACCTACCATTCCGTCAAGAAGGGACTTGGTGAATATGATGGAGCAGACCTACCAGTACGAGAAAATCCTCTCGCATGGAGTCTTCGGAGACAACAAGTTTCAAAAGAACTGGTTTCCATGGACATTATATATTCAAAACCATCCATTGTAGAACTGACCCTCTCTTCTCCGCCCTTCCATATAACCCTGCAGTATCACCTTAATATTACTTTGATTACTTTGATTATTGTCAATGTCACCATACGTTGCTATACATTAGCGTTAACTCCTTTAATTGGTCAAGGACTCTTTACCTTTTAGGTAGTAGAGGAAAGTTCCTCTACATGTTAGTCCATTGATCATTCTGTGTTTATTGAAAGCCACACCCACTCTAATTGATTATAAGCAATTACCTTTCTATGTGTTGTTATATTGTCTATAAAATTCAATAAAATTGATTGATTGAAAATTGGCAGAAACCAACGGACCCCATAGACTATAATCCTCATGTAGGGTTTCCGTCTTTTGAGTCCCCATGCAAACCCAAAGGACAGAAACCCGAACACTAGTATGAACCTAGCGTAAGTTCACATTAGCGTCAGCTCTCCGTTGTTCTGGACCACTGAAATAGCAGTCACCTATGGACGCAGTATATGAAGATCAGTATATAGACTATATTAATCCCTGTATACTTCCTGACGAACACTAAGTATATGACAGGGCCTTCACACAGATTCCAGTCCATCCCCCCTACTTACGGGGCGGATAATCTCTGGGCCTAAAACCGGAGCGGAGGAGGCGCCCTCTTCTGTGTGGCACCTGCACTTTTGTAACTCCCCAGCTCTGGCTCCAGACAAGATTTTGGGTAGTGGTGGTGAGCCTTAACCGCTAAAGAGCAACCATTACCCCTAAATATATAGACAACGGACAGTGCTCTGTCTGACCCGTCACCGGCAACTCTTCAGTGCAGTCAAAGGTGACAATAGGTTGCTATGACAGACATAGGCCTAGCGAAGACTCCCATAGCTTCCATCCCAACACTGCATTGCGGCGTTACCTTGCCACAACCCTTTGAGGCGTACGTCTATTAACAATCCATTTTAGGTCAGACATTTTATGCTGATCAATATCTTACTATATTTTACGGTGATCAGAGATTTGTTTTACTAATGCAAAGATCCAAAATCCCATACATGGGCCTAGAGGCAATGGATAAATTTGTAACTGCCTGCGTCCTCCCTTAGGGGGCGCTCAGGAGCACACTGCACACTGTATAACTACTCCAGGTATACATTCATCTGTCCAGCTCACATATATTGCAGTCTATAATACCTTTTCTTACTATTTTAGGTAGAGGACGTCTCTATTACTCACTGTACACACTTGGTGTATCGGTCTTGGTATTGATCCTTGGATGGGTTCTTTATAAAACAAGATAATAGAAGGAAAAGGGCAGAAAAAAAAGAAGAGGTAATTTTACATAAAATGCAAAGGATGGTGTCTTATAGAAACTGTGTATGATAGAGACTGTATATTATAGAGATGGCACCCTCACTGTCCCAGAGACTGTTCCATAACCATCATGCCATTTGCCTCTTGTTAGTGTATGTAACCACTAAGCTGGTCGCCTCTGGTAATACTGTTTGTAACCATCATGCCAGTTGCCTCTTTGCGAGTAAAGCCTTGTTTAAGTTTATTTTATGTGTCACCTGTGTGTTTGCGCCATTCTTGTACCACTGATAGTGCCAAAGGAACCCATAAGATCCAACACTTGTACCTTGGCCTTCCCAACAATCCAGTGTCATATTGTACCTCTGACACCTGTGCAGCTCAAATAAATGTGCTCAGCAGTTGTCGTTTCTCCTCCATACCGGACCATGGGGTTCTCCTATAGTGCTGAGCATAGGAATAATTTCAGTGTGGTGTCTGGTCACAAAGCATCATGGTCTCCAAAATACTTTTCTACCACCATAGATGGTCTGGATGTGGTTACACTAGAAAAACAATTTATGTCCCAACTAATATATTTGCTGCACACGGTAAGGATATCCAATAATAGTTCTATTCAATATATGTTTATTACTGGAATTTATTAATATTCTGACCCTTCTTTAAGAAACAACATTGCAGCTTTATTTCTGAGGGGGGCGGGGCTACCAAACAATTCTACCATTATTATTTTTTTCTCTGTTTAGCAGTCGTTGATTATATTGTTAATCTGTTTTCCCTTAGTCCTAACAGCAGCACAATATGGGGTATTTCTCCCCCTGTGTGTTGTTTAGGACAGGTGGAACTTTTGCGGTGACCAGATGGAAGGTAACGCTGCAGTTGGGATTGCGGGGGTGCAAACAGCGCAGACTTGTCACGGTCTCTGGGCACGAGGGCGCAGCGCTGGTGCTGTCCCACGTTACCACCACTGGTACCGGTGATGAGGGGGCTGCACAAATGTTGGTGGTGATTGTTCCCCCGGGGCGCTTCCCCTATACTGTGCCGACTGGTGGTGTTTGGGGCGCCCTGATGTTGTCGGTGCAGAGTCAGACACAGAAACGGTTGTAAAGTTGAACTTTTACTTCCATGGGTGTGGAGGCACAAATGCTTAAACAGTTTCTTCAATACAAAATAACGGGGTACGCCTGGTGACACAGCAAAGTCCTGGGGTGCAGGGTAGACTTGATGAAAGGTGTTCCTAGCCCTTATACTTCAGTGTTACAGCCCTAAGGTGCATCTGGGCTCCTATTTGGCTCATAGGAGGATGCCCACCATGATACTAGTACATAATATTCCCCACTCACGTTATGTGGTCCTGATAGCTCAGAGTTTCGGGGTGCAATAGTCAGGGTGGCAGGATATTCCACAGGTCTGGCCTTGGCCCCTGGATCCTGTGATACTTGCTATGGAGCACGTGTTCCAGAATGTTCTCTCCACAGTCTCATGCTGACAAGATAATGATGCTTGACTTCCTTCAGGGCGATGGCTAGGCAGACAGGGGACAGGATCTTCTGAATAGCTGGAGTATGTCAGCTCTCCAACCTTCCTGGGCCTGTCTAGGACTTGAGATTCCTGCACTAAACTCACTGCTTTCTTCACAGGACATCACACTTCTCTCCTCACCTCCTCCTCCTAACACTCCACACTTCTAACTCCTCACACGCAGGACCTTCCTGCAGGGGTGTTACCATGGGGACCCAGTGATCAGCTGACTCCTCCCCTTTTCCAAGGCGATGTCCTCCCATTGGACATTTGGTTACTATTCAATCCTATGGGAGGTGTAATGCATGTGTGAGGCTCACTAGGTGGCGCTGTGTTGTGTGAGACTCAGGACCCCCTGCTATGTCACACAGGCTATGAAGCAACAGGAAATAATACAATGCACAGAGATCACCCTCAGCCCAGCCATAGCCATCTCTGGGATGCCACATACTCCCCCTCTTTCAATGAGCCGACCTCGGCGACGGGCTGGGGTGAAGGTGAGAAATGTAACATAACGTTAATAAATACGAATAAAGTGCAAATGTCACTAACAGTTTAGAAAAATATAATACCTAGAAACTTGAGGTAAGACCTCCCGGCATAGTCCTGGAATGTCCATTGGAAGTCTGAAGGGTAACGGAGAGATAATTAAACGTAGACTTATGGAACCTTTTGGCGGTACCATCAGACAGTCCATATAGAAACAACAGTAGTGCAAATGGGTCCAGAGGCTCTCTGGCACAAATTTCGTGAGTGTCCATTATCATGAGAGTCTCTCTGAGAAACAATAAACAGTCCTTTCTGTAAGGAAGAGTAGGCACTCTAGCACGAATGTCCATACCGCAATGGGGTAACAGAACTTCCTTGGCTCGGTGAGCCAGGCACTATGGCTTGGATTGTTGCATATAAATGTAAATACTATATTACATGGCAAGATATTATATATATACTGTATACACACAGGAAAAACATTACTGTAATCAGAGCAGGAATAACATATATACAGAAGCAGAGACAGTTAACCTCTTTTACCCGAGGACAGCCATGGCATCACTATAGCGTGTTGGAGGTATGCCTTTTGTGGTACGCTCAGAACGCCTAAGTGGAACAAGATTTGAATCAGGAACAGAGTCACTGAAATCAATTAAATCATCTGTCGAAGGGTTCTCTTGCACTAGAGCAATTGGTGGATAACAGCTAAATGGTAGTAGTTTAGGCACCCACATAAGCTCAGTTAACGTTGGGGGTCTCTCTTTCGCTTCAGAAGGTGACAAGATCTCTGTACTCGTTGTCTCAGCTGGGGGCACCTCTGTGGGTAGTCCTTCTTTAAGGCACAGCTTCAGACGGTTTCGGTGTACTACTTGGGGCTGTCTCCCAGGTTTAGAGATCTCATACACGTCGGATTCAGGATATGGTATGGAGATGACACTGTATGGTTCTTTCTCCCAGAATGGATCCAATTTCCCATTCCGATGGTTATTCCTTAACCATACACGGTCGCCAACTTTCAGGGGCGCTGCATGGGCGTGATGGTTGTAATCCTCCTGTTGTCTCCTACGAACCTCATCCATGCGCGTTTCAACTATCTCTTTAGCTTCCTCCATACGTCGGCGGTGTTCAAAAACCCAGTCTGTTATGGGTAGTGGATTGATGGTGTCAGGGACCTTCACACCAAGGGTTAAGTCTGAAGGAAGTTGACCTTGTCTTCCAAACATTAGATAAAATGGTGCGTATCCCGTAGATGTTTGGGGTGTGTTGTTGTAAATATAGGCCAAGTCCTTGATACGCTCAGGCCACTCAACACCAGGTGTAACTGCGGCTGTTCTTAGCATGCCGATGATCACTTGATTTGCCTTCTCGCACATACCATTCCCTTGAGGGTGATACGCTGTGGTTCGCAACTTCTTGCAGTCTTGGAACTGACACAGCTCATGGAACAATTGGGATTCAAACGCCGATCCACGGTCGGTGAGGATATGCTCAGGACAACCGTAATGGCGGACAAACTCTGCATAGAAGGTCTCAGCCCTAGTTCTTACTGTAAGATCTCTGACAGGCACGATGACAAGGAACTTGGAGTAATGATCCACCATTGTCAGAGCGTAGCTGTAGCCGGAACGTGTGGGACCCAACTTCACATGGTCCAGAGCAACAATTTCACACGGCTTTTGAGTCTTAATTGGATGTAGAGGGGCCTTCTGATCTCTTCGACCTTCCTTGGTGATACTACAGGCGGGACACTCTCGGCACCAACTCTCAATGTCACTCCTCATCCCAACCCAATAGAAGCGACGACGGATGGTAGCTTCGGTCTTTTGTACCCCGAAGTGACCGGATCTGTCATGATACGCCTCAAGTATCATCTGTGCATCTCTTCTTGGTACGAGGATCTGATGAAGCCTTTCACCTGTGACAGGATCAAGAGTGTTTCTAAGTAGAAGGCCTAGTTGGACAAACAGGCGCTTCCTCTGTCGCCAAAGGCGTTTTAATTCCACGTCATGAAGACCTCTCTTTACACGGGTTGGTATTCTTCCTGTAAGCAGGAAATCTGACAATTCTCCTAAAACTCTGCTCTCTTCTTGGAACGTTTTCCACAGAGATGGCTCCTGGAGGGATTCGGCAGCTGTTTTCGCCAGAGATTCTCCTTCTACAGGGACACCAATAGCAACCTGTTGGGCAAACTTGTTGCAGAATGGTGGCATCTCCACCTCTTCCCAGATATCTTCTCGGGGTGGTTCTTCTCCCACAGGCAACCTTGAGAGTGCATCAGCGTTAGCGTTGGACTTGCCACTGCGATACTTGACAGAGAACTTGTAATTCGCGAGTCGTGAGGCCCACCGTTGTTCAAGGGATCCCAGTCGAGCAGTGTCCAGATGCGCCAACGGATTGTTATCTGTGTACACGGTAAAGGGTGTGGCAGCCAGGTAGTCTTTAAACTTCTCTGTCACGGCCCAGGCAAGCGCCAGAAGTTCGAGTTTGAAAGAACTATAGTTCTGGTCGTTCTTCTCCGCGCCTCTCAGACTCCTGCTGGCGTAGGCGATGACTCGCTCTTTGTTGTCCTGAACCTGGGACAACACTGCACCCAAACCTTGGTGACTTGCATCTGTGTACAAGCGGAATGGCTGACTGTAGTCGGGATAGGCTAGAATTGGTGGTTGCGTCAGAAGTGCTTTAAGTGCTTGAAAGGCTTCCTCTTGACGCGCTGTCCAGTCTACCGGAAGCTTTCGGTTGTAGTTTTCTCTGGGACAACCGCGCAACAACTCGTTCAGAGGCTCGGCTACTTGGGCGAAGTGTGGTATGAAACGCCGGTAGTAACCTGCGAATCCACTTCTTTGACGGTAGTTGGTCTTCGCCAGTTCTGGACTGCAGTGATCTTTTCAGGATCAGGTTGGACGCCTTGTGCGCTCACGACATGCCCAAGGTAGTGAACTTGGGGTTTCAACAGGTAGCACTTGGAAGGCTTCACCTTTAGGCCGTGCTGTATAAGTACCTTGAATACCTCGGACAGGTGACGAAGGTGTTCTTGGTATGTCCGGGAGAATACAATAACATCGTCCAGGTACAGTAGCACACTCTGGAAATTCTCATGGCCGAGGCACCTCTCCATAAGCCGTTGGAATGTGGCTGGGGCATTACATAGCCCAAATGGCATACTATTGAATTCAAAGAGTCCCATCGGGGTCGTAAACGCAGTCTTTTCACGATCTTCAGGCGCCATAGGGACTTGCCAGTATCCACTGGTTAAGTCCAGGGTCGAGAAACAGGTAGCTGATCCCAAAGCCGTTAGAGATTCCTCAATCCGCGGCAATGGGTATGCGTCTTTGTGCGTGACGTTGTTGAGTTTATGATAGTCCACACAAAATCGTAGGGTTCCGTCTTTCTTCTTGACAAGGACTAGCGGGGCTGCCCAGGGGCTGTTACTCTCCCGGATGACATCAGCATCTCTCATCTCTTGGATCAACTTTTTCACCGATTGGTACATCGCTGGTGGTATTGGACGGTGACGCTCCTTGATTGGATGGTGGTCGCCAGTCAGAATGTGATGTTGTATGGTCGTGGTCTTACCAAAGTCCAATTTGTGTTTGCTGAATGCCTGTTGGTAACGCTTGGCCACATTGCGAACCCCATTGATGTGCTCTATAGGGGTATTGGCGTCTCCCACGTTCAATTCATCCCACCAGGACTTCGTGGCTCCATTCTGAATATTCTCAGCAGCTTGGGTGGAACGCTGTGTGGCGGTAGAATCACCAGAGAGAATGTCTTCTGGTGCTAACCGGTGTAGCAGGGCCACAGAGTGGAACTTGTGGAGGTTCACGGGAGCATCGCCCAAGTTGACTAAGTGGACAGGAACACGTCCATTGGAAACTGTGACAAGGCTGCGGGCAGCCATGACAAGTGGTTGGCCATCTACCTGTATGGGTTGTAGCAAGGCCTCGTAGTCCTGATTTTCTATGCCCGGACGGGCACGGCACCACACCATAGTTTCTGTTCCAGGCTGTAGGGTTACTGGACGGGTATCTTGGATCCGGACTCGACCAATTTCACCTTGTTTGTTGGCGAACTTGTGCTGGGCATTGAGTACACGAATGGCCCGCTGAATGGTCTGCTGGTCACTGGGAGAAGCTGTAAGGAGAGAGGCATGCAAGGCATCCAACACTTCTGCAAAGCAATGGCGTAAAACATTCATGCCTAATATTACAACTGCAAACCTATCATCCTCTACATCAGTGACAATTACACCCTGTCTAGGCAGTTTCAAGTCCCCAATCTGGATAGTGGGTTCCCAATAACCCTGCTGTGGTATGGGCTGTCCATTGCTGGCACACAGATTTATCCATGTGTCAGGTGTTCTATTCAACACACCTAAGTCCCAATGTTCAAGGAACACCTGCTTGCGCAGGGTTGTTACCTGAGATCCAGTGTCCACCAACGCTGTCAGAGGGACGCCGTTCACCCGGATTGTGATGTGTGGGCAGGCTGAGACGAAGCGTGACAATGGCACTGAAGATTCACCTGGGCCCTTCTTCTTTCCTCCCGAGGGGCGGCCCGCTGCCTCGGGGGTGGCCCGTTTAACTGAAAACACTGAGGCCTGGTGTGTCCATATCTATGGCAATAGGTACAGTATGGCCTCTCACTCTGCGGAGGTTTCACTGAAGACGGACATCTGGGTGGCGACTCAGGTGAGATGTTGAGACTTCGCAAAGGATCACTGGGCGATGAAGACGGCTGGGTCAGACGACCTAGACGGACGGTGATCTGTTCCATGGCACGGGTCAGATGATCCACTCGGGCCAGAAGGTCATCTCTGGAGTCTGCTGGTGTAGTCTGCGCAGTTTGTGCAGCAGGTGAGGTACCCAGAGGTAGTGGCAGGACAACTGGAGCAATGCTTGTTGAGGGTCCAGGTGAGGGAGCACAGATGACTGGGCTCGGCTGGGGCTGCTCCTGTCCCAAGACCTGGATGGCAAGGGCCTTGAAGTCAGCAAACGTGATGCTGGGATGTTGTGCAGCAAGCATTCGCAACTGACTCTGGAGCAATGTGGTACCCGCCCCTTCTATGAAGCGGTCAAGCAAGATTTTATCAGAGTCCACATTTTCACGTGGATCCACTTGCACCACAGCTCTGAACTCCTCTTGGAGGGATAAAGCATAGTCCCGCAGGGTCTCACCAGGTAGTTGTCGTCTGGAAAAGAAGCGCATCTTTACCTCGGAGACAGATCGCACATCAAAGTTCACCTGGATTTTGTCCAGAATTTGCCCAGGGGTTCTTTTGTCAGAGGCAGGCCAGGATTTGACCTCCCTAGCTGCAGCACCCTCAAGCTGGCCCAGCAGGATCTGTATCTGCTGTTCTGTATTCAGAGGATAGAACTGGAAGAGAGACAGCATCTTCTCACGAAAGTCCCTGAGGGTATGCGCCTCCCCTTTGTAGCGTGGCAGCCATGGTGCGCCAGGGTAAAATGGCATGGAGAATGGTAGGCTCCATAGGATCCATCTGAGTAAAAAAAGAAAAAAAGCAAAGGAAAAAAAAAAGAGGGTAAAGAATTAATAAATGGTCGGCTGGTTATTCTGTTATGTTTGACCCTGAACCAAATGAAACATAAACAAGCATGCATAATAAACTGGTTTATTGAGGAAACACACAACAAATAAAGGGCAGACAAAATAACTGAGAAAGTAAACAGCGTAGGCAGGAGAAAATAACAATAGAAATCGCCCTGCGATCCGCCCTGACTGATCCTGCCTGACGCCAGAGTTTTCCTCTTAAAAGAGGACACCTCACAGGAACCTTACTAGAATCCCTGTGAGATGACCCTGAAATTAAACACACCATAAACCAGTAGTCCCCTGCACTGACCACCCAACAGCTAAATCCCAGAATCCACATACACAGTGAATTGCATACACAACCTGAGACCCAGGCCTCACAGCACAGGTATGGCTGGACACACAAGTATAACCAGCAGAGTGCAAGAGTGAAGCCCAAGTATATATAGCACAAAGGGTGGGGCAGAGGCACAGGGAAAACCCCTCCCTAAGGCAGAAAGTACCGGCAGACACTAATTAACCCCTGCCCGTCTGGACAACTGCCTAACAGCAGGGAGCGGTCTCTCCATTGGAAGTCAAAGTTGGACTTAAGCAACTGCAAGGCCTCGCTTGGGATATTCAGAGGCAAGGCTTCCTGTGATGATTCCGCTTAAATATGGCTATAACTCAGAGCTGTATTTTGGTCTCTGGGTAGCGTATCTCTTTACTCATAAGGTGCGCAGCCATAATCATAGGTATATTGCCAATAGTGGCCGGACTGGAACAATAGGGCTTTGTATCCATCCCAGCAGGGCTCCATTGAATTCCTACACAGTCCTGGCTGATCAAACAAACATGCATTGTGCAGGTAGATCAGACCTGGTTGATAACATTGTATCATTCCACTTGGTCTCAGCTCTTTACAAAGAATCTGGACTTGAGTGCATTAATCCATCAGACTTGCTGTTGCAGGTGACCTCATTCTGGGAGGTGGCATAAAGGGTATATAAGATGAGGTAAGAGGTCAGTGGGAGGAGATTGTCCTGGGACTATGGGGAGTTATTACAGACCATCACAGACTACAGATTTTTAGAGACAGACTACAAGAGTTTACTGAGAGACTGTGATGAGAGCATGCAGGCTGGAATATACTGTGATGCCACATGCTAGGAGTTAATGCCGCTGCCTCCACTGGTGATCTCCACATGCCATGTGTGAGTGTTGGACTATAGAGACACATCAAGGAGATGTGTGGTAAAGTAATTATTTCACTTTTATGCCCTTTTTATTTCATTGCACTGTATCTTGTAACTAGTAACTGTTAATGCTTGCATATATCTGCATATCTTTTCTGAACTGCATGTGTTAGATGTTAATACCGACCCATTTAGGGTTTAATAAATATATAAAATTTTGAAAGCTTGTCTTGTATTTATCTTGTGAACCCAGCACTCACTGGCGGTGAGTGTGGTTTTTATATGAAAGAAGACTCAGGTGTGAGCCAACGCGGTGTTGGCGCACTGAGGATCTTTCACACTTCCATCTTACTAGGGTTGACCCTATAGCCCGAGAGATCTCCATAGTCCTTTAAAACATGGAGAAGGTTTGGAAGGGATATGTGGGGTTTAGTGAGGGTCAACAGGACATCGTCTGAAAACAAGCTAATCTTAAATTCCCTATCCCTCACAAACACTCCAGAAACGTCTGGGATGGATCTAATTTGGTCCGCCAGGGGTTCAATACACAGTGCGAATATTAGAGGTGACAAGGGGCAAGGGAAGGGAGGAAGCATTAGGGAGCTTTACAACTGCCAAGGGGTGAGAATAAAGAGCCCTTATGGCCGTGAGAAAGGCCCCCGAGAACCCGTATTTTTCGAGGGTAGCTATCATAAATGACCAATCAAGGCGATTGAAGGCCTTCTCAGCGTCCAGACTCAGAAGCAAGGTAAGGGTGGAGTAACGGTTGGCCGCGTCAATCAAATCCACTGCCCTTCTAGTGTTATCTCCCCCCTGACGACAAGGGACAAATCCCACCTGGTCTTTTTGGATGAGAGACGGAAGCCAAAAGTTAAGTCTGTTTGCCAAGATTTTTGTGAAGAGTTTGAGGTCTGTATTCAGGAGGGCGATGGGGCGGTAGTTAATTACATCACTTTTTGATAGTAGCCAAGTATAGGAGACGTCAGATGTGTTGTATGGGACAGAACAATGGAGAATAACACTACATCAGTCCGTCGTGTTTTCCTTCACTTCAGTGTATAGGGTTGGAAGAGGAACAGGCTCTATAGAAAGACAATATATACAGTTAACAATAGATATTATATAGCTGTTATATTCATACTTATGCTGGATGGTACCCTGTGCAGTGCCCTCTATGTGGTGTATGGTCATTGCTGCACCATCCGTCATTCCTGCCTACCCAAAGAGATGGACAGGACTGCCGGCTCCCCACTTCTCCATTACTTCTATAACTTAGCTGAAAGCTCACACTCACTCATGGGTGACGTTGTCATCAGTCAGGTACAACAGAGGTTAATAGCATGGGGTAACCTTACAGAATGGGGCAACACACCGCAGCTTTCCTGCTCACACATAGGTCACACTCAGCTAACACAGGTCCTGCTACTCTAGGCTTACGCTAATGCTGTTTTTTGGACATAACTAGGGCTCTAACCCTGAACTGGCACAAACAATCTGCTCTGACAAGTGGCTGCAATGGTCGAACGGAACTCCGAATGGAAGACGCCAAAAACCTCCTTTTATACAGAGACTTTCTTTTAGGGCCGTACACTTTGGGCAAAATCATCTCCAGAAAGTTCCAGAATAGAAGATGAGGTGCAATGACTCAGCACAGTTAGGGTCAGTTCACACAGTGAATTTTGCAGCGGTACTGACCAAATTCCAATGCAGAAATCTTCCATTCACTCCAATCGGAGGTTTGGGCAGAACTTGCCCAAAGTCCAAAGAGGACACTTACCTGTATATTTTTTGCTCAATTATAAAACCAACAGCTGACTATATAACACTTCCATACAGGAGCCTAAAGAACACTATGAGATGGTTCTGCACCCGCCATACAGTACAGAAATAATATACTACACAGTGCCAGTTTTTTGGTATAAGCACTACTAAATGTGTTGGGCCATTAAGACTGTTCCCCCTTCTCCACACAGCCATATCCTGGAATATCCAGTCCACTTTTTTATCCCAGAAATATGTTCTATGGGGGTTTCATAAATGTGCCCCAATGTGAAGGCAGAACTCACCATAGACAGTGACAGTAAATGAATGGTGTTCTAAGCTTCTATTTCTATCTGTAGCATCTATACTGTACACCCCGCTGTCCGCCATTGTCAGATCCTTTATGGTCAATGTAAATAAGTCATCAGACATTAGTAGACGATCTATGAACTGTGAGGCGTAAAAAAAAGAAAATTTCTATCCCTAGGACCTGCTGGAGATGCCTCACCAAGGAGGGTACGTTGTTTCACATTTTCTGGAGCTGCTCTTTGATTCGGCCTTTTTGGGCGGAGGTTGCGGCACTAGCTGAAGGTCTCTTTCTCCAGGGTGTTCCACTTGATCCTTCTGTTTATTTGCTTAACCTCCCTCCTCAACACCTTGGCTGGAAGACGTCTAAGCTGTTCTTGTACCTCTGCACTGCAGCTAAACACTTGTAGCCCTTTATTGGAAAAGTGTGCTTCCTCCTACTGGCCCTGTCCTTGGGGCTCGTTTCAAAGACATACGCAGCCTAGAATTCCTCACGGCTACCCTTAATAATTCTATGGATGCCATCCAGTCTATCTGGAATCCATGGGATACGTATTGCACTCTCCATAGTCTCTGACTCTTCCCCCTTGTCCCTTTTTTTCCTCTTCTTCTCTCTTTTCTTCTCTTTATGTCTGTGTTCTTAGTTCTCTGTCTGGGTTTTAATTACTGACTTATTGTGTATTATGTTATGGTTTAAAAAAAAAAAGAAAATGTCTTATTTCTGCCCAGTATGGAGATACTTTCTCCATTCTTATCAAACTTTCAGGTTACTGACTCCATCATTCCCATCTTCTGTGAAGGAGAATATGGAAGACTGACAGATCCGTGTAGTACGGCCGGCCTGTGGACTTGGTTATTTGCTTCTCCTCCTGCAGACACATCAGAGATTATAATGTCACATGTTATACGGGTTATTCAGACCCTTTGCTCAGTATTGAGTAGAAGCCCCTTCCTTTTGAGCTAGTACAGCCATGAGTCTTCTTGGGAATGATGCAATAAGTTTTTCACATCTGGATTTGGGGATCCTCGGCCATTCTTCCTTGCAGATCCTCTCCAGTTCCGTCAGGTTGGATGGTTGAACGTTGGTGGAGCCATTTTCAGGTCTCTCCAGAGATGCTCAATTGGGTTGAGGTCAGGGCTCTGACTGGGCCAGTCAGGAATGGTCACAGAGTTGTTCCGAAGCCGCTCCTTTGTTATTTTAGCTGTGTGCTTAGGGTCATTGTCTTGTTGGAAGGTGAACCTTCGGCCCAGTCTGAGGTCCAGAGCACTCTGGAAGAGGTTTTCTTCCAGGATATCTCTGTACTTGGCCGCATTCATCTTTCCTTCAATTGCACCCAGTCGTCCTGTCCCCATAGCATGATGCTGCCACCACCATGTTTCACTGTTGGGATTGTATTGGGCAGGTGATGAGCAGTGCCTGGTTTTCTCCACACATACCACTTAGAATTAATGCCAAAAAGTTCAATCTTCGTCTCATCAGACCAGAGAATCTTATTTCTCATAGTCTGGGAGTCCTTCATGTGTTTTTTGGCAAACTCTATGTGGACTTTCATATGTCTTGCACTGAGGAGAGGCTTCCTTTGGGCCACTCTGCCATAAAGCCCGGACTGGTGGAGGGCTGCAGTGATAGTTGACTTTGTGGAACTTTCTCCCATCTCCCTACTGCATCTCCGGAGCTCGGCCACAGTGATCTTTGGGTTCTTCTTTACCTATCTCACCAAGGCTCTTCTCCCACGACTGCTCAGTTTGGCTGGACGGCCAGGTTTAGGAAGAGTTCTGGTCGTCCCAAACTTCTTCCATTTAAGGATTATGGAGGCCACTGTGCTCTTAGGAACCTTGAGTGCTGCAGAAATTCTTTTGTAACCTTGGCCAGATCTGTGCCTTGCCACAATTCTGTCTCTGAGCTCCTTGGGCAGTTCCTTTGACCTCATGATTCTCATTTGCTGTGACATGCACTGTGAGCTGTGAGGTCTTATATAGACAGGTGTGCGCCTTTCCTAATCAAGTCCAATCAGTTTAATTAAACACAGCTGGACTCCAATGAAGGAGTAGAACCATCTCAAGGAGGATCAGAAGGAAATGGACAGCATGTGAGTTATATATGAGTGTCACAGCAAAGGATCTGAATACTTATGACCATGTGATATTTCAGTTTTTCTTTTTTAATAAATTTGCAAAAATATCTACATTTCTGTTTTTTTTTCTGTTAAGATAAGATGAGGAGCTGAGTGTACATTAATGAGAAATAAAATGAACTTTTTTGCTTTTAGCAAATGGCTGCAATGAAACAAAGAGTGAAAAATTTAAAGGGGTCTGAATAGTTTCCGTACCCACTGTAGATCTATTACAGGCTGCCATAGGCATTGTAGTATATTGTGCTAGTGATCAGACCCCACTATCAAAAAATAACATTATTTATCCCATATGGTGAACGGCAGAAAAAAAAAGATATACTGCAATGTGCAAATTAATGAATTTTGGTCACTTCGCTTTTCCCAAAAAATAGCAATAAAAAGTAATAAAAAATCATACATATCAAATATTGGTACCAATAAAAACTATAACTTGTCCCGCAAATAAAGAGCCCTGACATATCTCCATCAACAGTACAGTAAAAAAGTTATAGGCGTCAGAATGCGGTGACCCCAGGAAAATCCTTCATTTTCAAAAAGTAACGTTTTATTTGTAAAAGCTGTAAAACATAATAAAACCAATATAAATCTGGTATCGCCGTAATTGTAACGACCCCCCCCAGGACAAAGCCGCCATGTCATGTCTAATGCAGAGTGAACGCTGTAAAAACAAAATGCACAAAATTATGATAGAATTGTGTGTGATTTCACATGGACCCCCAAAATACGTTAATAAAAGCAAAGCAAATCAAAACATTATACACACGAGGACAAAATTGTTGGTACCCCTCATTTAATGAAAGAAAAGCCCACAATGGTCACAGAAATAACTTGAATCTCACAAAATTAATAATATATAAAAATTCTATGAAAATGAACAAATCAAAGTCAGACATTGCTTTCCAACCAGGCTTCAACAGAATTTTAAAAAAAAGAAAACTCATGAAACAGGCCTGGACAGAAATGATGGTTCCCTTAACGTAATATTTTGTTGCACAACCTTTTGAGGCAATCCCTGCAATCAAACGATTCCTGTAACTGTCAATGAGACTTCTGCACCTCTCAGCAGGGATTTTGGCCACTCCTCATGAGCAAACTGCTCCAGTTGTCTTGGGTTTGAAGGCTGCCTTTTCCAGACGGCATGTTTCAGCTCCTTCCAAAGATGCTCAATAGGATTTAGGTCAGGGCTCATAGAAGGCCACTTCAGAATAGTCCAATGTTTTCCTCTTAGCCATTCTTGGGTGTTTTTAGCTGTGTGTTTTGGGTCATTATCGTGCTGCAAGACCCACCTGCGACTGAGACCAAGCTTTCTGACACTGGGCAGCACATTTCTCTCTAGAATCCCTTGATAGTCTTGAGATTTCATTGTACCCTGCACAGATTCAAGACACCCTGTGCCAGATGCAGCAAAGCAGCCCCAGAACATAACAGAGCCTTAATATCTGAGATGTCCCAGTAACGGACAGTAAGTCATCTCCCTGCTCCCATAAGTTCACTTACAATAAAATAAATCAGTACCTACCTAACACCAGCAGAATGACAGCTGTAAATGGAGCGTAGAGGCTTCTTGTAGGTTTATGCAGCTTCATATCGATGAGAGAGCAAACACTGGGGTGGTGAATGAGACGTCTGTGATGTGAGAACAATGACTGGTGTAACTATACAACCTTACAAGAGTGAGAAGCTCCTGGGAGCCTGTGCTCTAGAGGTTTTGGTCTTGAGGAGGTGTGGGGGGAGGGACACCAAGAACATTACAGATTTTGGTCAATTTTCTATTATTTCTCTGAGTCCTCTAGGTCTATGACTTTACTACCAGTGTCTTTCTTCAGGTGCTGTAACTCGGCGACCTCCTGCTTGTAAATAGTTACTGTGTTGTTAGGAGTTAATACTTCTTTCCGCAGCTTTGTCTAGTCCCCATGATCTTAGACAGGGCATGTTTTTATTGGACTGTATACTCACCCCCATCCCCAACCTACCTGGGTAGTGAGATCTCTAACTGATCCCTCCATTTTTTTTAAGTCTTTCCACTATTATAAGTCAATGTCTCTGCTCCTAACTTTGCTATTGGAAGCCTCATCTAAATTACTTGATGTAATTACTTGTATCTTATAGGAAGACTACCACCTCCCCGAAGCATATCCAGCTGCCACCACCATGTTATAGAGCACATTGCAGTGATATACTACAGACCTCTGTTATATATATTACTTCTGTAGATTTGGCGATAAAAGACTGACGTCTTATGAAATTGAGGCAGGCGGTGCACTGGGGGCGGGCCTTCAGCCGTAAGAGCACTGCTCTTACTGCTCAAGTAGGAAGGGCGACGTCATAACAAGTTGGAGGATCACTTCTCACACCATGCGGTGGTGCAGATAGGAGATGGTAGGGGTCTGAGTGGTAAGAGAAATGCTCAATATCCCGCCCCCAGTGCACCAACTGCCTCATTTACATAAACTTCTAAGTTTTTTTTCGCCAAATCTACAAAAGTGACATACATAACAGAGGTAAGTTGTATATCACTGTAATCATACCTTCCAAATGCCCCAGATTCAGTGGGACAGTCCCGTATTCCACATCTTGTCTCACTGTCCCGGTCGGCAGGAGGTATGTCCCAGCTTCAACTCATCTGTGTCGGAGTTGAATACAATGGTGAAGCGGGAGCCATCCACCCCCTGCTTCACCATTTAGCCCCTGTATGCTTCAGGAGCTGTAGCCACCATCTTGCCCACAACATATCAACCCAAGCCCTGCAGATACATAGGTTATGGTCACCTGAATATACAGTATTTTTGGTTTGGGAATCAATGACTCGTTGCTGAGTTGTTGTTTTTGGCAATATGCAAATGAGCTCTTTAGCGCAACGGGGGCGTTGTCTGTGGCCTCTTACCTATTTGGAAAACCTAACCAATCTGCTGGGCAGGATTGATATGTTGGGTTTTGGTAACAGACCATTGAAAATTACTATCTCCCTACTTACTAGAATATACGCCAGGTGAGGATCTACTTACAACTGAGCTTCTACAGCTGGCATAAAGTATTAAAAAAGGGGCACCATGTGGTATAATTGTACATTCAGGCCTTGGGTTCCAGGGTCCAGATGTAGTTGGATATACTGTATGCTAGTTGCACTCCATGTGGTGAACATGTTGATGATGTCTTGCAGTAGGATATTTGGTTTTCTACAAAGCCTCTTCCACGTTCTTATTCTTTATCCCTACAATCCATAAACAACTTAACACTATCTATGTACCAAGAGTCTCGATATGGAAATTGTCCAATTTGTACAAACCCTTTTCAGTAGTGAGGTCTACCATCATTGGGCTGGGTGAGGGACCTACCGCCTGCTTGGTGTTGGTATTGCCAGAGGATGCATGAGATATGAAGTACTCACATTGTAGGGGAACTCCTGATAAATTGATAGGGGTCCTAATATATAGCTCCTACCTGTAATGCTGGTATCCTGGTCTCCCCATTGTACCATCTCTTGCAGTATTTGCAACCACCTGCTTGCCTCCAGTTCACACTGTGTGAATTCTGAATCTCCTGCTGCTGCTTCTGGTTAGGCCCACAGGGTCACAGGGTGGGTGTGCTCCTCCTCTCAGCAACCTAAGAGGTAATAAATTCACCTGTGAACCCTGCCCAGCCAATCCAAAGCATCTCATGTGCACATAAATCTGCTCAGCCCTCTGCCCGATTGACATAAGTCTTTAGATTTCCAATTTCTGCAAGGGGTTTTGTGTTTGTTTCTGGTTGATCTTAGGTTTTATGACTTTGGTTTGATTTCTGACTCTGTTCCCTAATCTGCTGCTCTCCCATGTTTGATTTTTGGCTTCCTACGACTCTGCTTCTCCGCTGCCTGTCCCTGACTTTCAGATCCACCTTAAACACGATTTTGCCCGACCCTCTGGTGCTTGGCCGTGGCGTCTCTCTGGCAGTGGTGAACCTAGCCTCTTTGCTGCCTGAGGCGGACTATCGAAAGACGCCCCCCCCCAAAAAAATATATATATAAAATTGTGTTTCCATGCTGTTAGCGTCACACGCTGTTATTGTCGTACAATAAACATTCACAAAGTTATAAAACAGTTTTTAAGAATTCTTCTTCCTGTATTACTTCAGTATCAGATCAACAACACGGCATTAACAATGAAAGTAACTTCTCACATCTTCTGCTTGGTGGATGGACGAGCCCACGTGGCCCCCATTCTCTATAATAGGAGCCCCGCAGATAGCTGAGTACTGGACTTCGGGTATCTTTGGCACTCCCATTGAAGTGAATGAGAGCCACGCGGGTTCGTCCATCCACCAAGTGACACACCTATATATATGGCTGCGGCCAGGCTGAATTCCCACCTAGTGGGGGAAAAACCCAATTCTCAGGCTCAGTGGGGGTCTCAGCAGACAGACCCCCATCACTCAGGTATTTATCCTCTATCATTTAGGTGAATACAGGGCAGTAACATTCTGTGACTTACAGGTGACGTCTCTGACTAATCGGTCACATTTCCTTTCTCTTCCCTCTGGTCTGCCATGAACACTTCTTCCAGCTGTGACTTGTCTCTGTAAAGTTTATAACACAGACATCTTTGGCTCCTCAATTTTTCCAGGCACCCGACCCACATTGTGCTCACCTGCACACCCATCCTGCTGCTACCCCCAATTATATATATATGATATAACCCCCCATAATGAATAATACCCCAAGTGCATCTTTATATTAATAATGTCCGTGTGTACCCTGTATAAATAGTGCCCCTTATTAATAATGCCCCAGGTGTTAACTAATTAAAAGGTTTTCCAGGTCATTAATAAACTAATCGGTGGGGCTCAAAAACCCAGGACCCCTACTGATCAGCTGTTTGAATGAACCATGGTACCTGTGTAGGCGCCGTGACCGCTTCTCTGTTTACATAGTGTCATTCATCTCATAGCGGCCATGTAATGTAACTACAGCCTCGTCCTATACATGTCTATGTGACAAGGCTGTAATGACATCACACGGTCACTATATACAGACAGTGTGTGATATAAACAGATGCCATAGCCGCTTCATACAGCTGATCAGAGGCGGGGTCCACTGATCTCTTATTGATAATCTGTCCTAAGGATAGAACATCAATAAAAATGAGCTGGAAAGACCCTTTAATAAAGCCCAAGTGCCACCTTAAAGGGGTTGTCCAGGATAACCACTTTTTTAATATGAGGCTGGGGAAGGTGCTCCAGTGTCTCTCAGCGCATTCCACTCCTGCTGCTCTGGTGTTTTCTTCCTCTCAGCGGTCATGTGCAGTGGGGGCTTCCGCCAGAAGAGAACACCAGAACAGCAGAACCAGACTGTGGTGGGAGACATCGGAGCACAAGGGACAGGTGAGTAGGTGTTCTTTTTTTTAATACAGTATTACACGGTATTATGGCCCACAGCGGCCCCTGCACACAGCATTATGCCCCGCATCGACCCCTGCACACGGTATTATGCCCAGCAGAGGCCCCTGCACACGGTATTATGCTCCATAGTGGCCCCTGCACACAATATTATGCCTCATAGTGGCTCCTGCACACGGTATTATGCCCCGCAGCGGCCCCTGCACACGGTATTATGCTCCATAGTGGCCCCTGCACTCGGTATTATGCTCCATAGTGGTCCCTGCAGACAGTATTATGTCCCATAGTGGCCCCTGCACTTGGTATTATGCTCCATAGTGGCCCCTGCACACGTAGTTATGCCCCATAGTTGCCCCTGCACACAGTATTCTGCTCCATAGTAACCCACCCATGAACTATTATTATACTCTGGGGTCTAAAAGATCCCAGAGTATAATGATCGGAGACACAGGTGGTGACAAACATAAAAATCAGTGTTACTTACCTGGGCTCCGATGCGCTCCTTGCTTTCGTCCCTCTTCCATGTCGCACAGACCGGCGTCGCCACATAAACACGTTTGCCTGGCTCACGTGACGCCTGGGACGTCACCAAAGAAGGCCGAAGTCAGCTGGGAGTAACATCGGATCGCAGGCGAGGTGCGTAACATTGGTTTTTATGTTTATCACCTCCCCTGGGTCTCCGATTATTATACTCCGGGGTCTTTTCAGCCCCCGGAGTATAATAATAGTAGTATTTGGCCTCACTTATCGATCCCTGCTGCCGCTCACAGCCGCTTCTGATTCCCTCTTCTGCATCCGATAGCAGAAGGGGAAGCGGAGGTGGCCACAGCAAGCGTGGGGATCGATAAGTAAATAGGCCGTTACCTGCTGGGGATATTCCATGATGGAGCCGCCGCCTCCTCTTCTTGTCCGCGACGTTTGCTTCTCAGCGTAGGAGGCGCGATGACGTCATTGTATCGCCGCCTGTGCTGACATGCAGAGGTCTCATAAACCAGCCCAGGACAGGCCCCGCTCAGCTTTGTTTTTTTTAAAAAAACATTAAATGGTTTACATTAAATAAATGGTAATAATGCCGCCCCCCAGACAGTGACAGACAGTGCCGCCTGAGGCGGCCGCCTCACTTCGCCTTATTAGTGGTGCGCCCCTGCTCTCTGGCCTTTGGGTCAGCTGCCACCTATACTGGGACTACTGCTAAAGTAAGCAACCTGGTGGTCCCCTGCAGCGAAGACCACATAGATAATGCCCTCAGGAGTAGCCAAAAACCAAACCAGGGGGTTGTCTAAACTGGGCAATCTGTTTAATATAACATATAAAGTATAATATGTACCAGCCACTGCCGTACTACTGTAAATGAGTCTCCAGAGCTGATGTCAACCACAAGACGAGAGAAAGGAAACTCAAATTACATCACAAGAAGACAAACCCGTCCTTTGGTTTCCACCATATGCTTCAGACATGATGAGTGGTTTCCTATGTCTACAGTGTGGTCATCACCTCTGCTCCCCACATAGCTGTCTTATCGACCAGGATGAGGTGTATTACAAGAAAGAAGCCGCCCCACATGTAATATGCAGAATGGTATGGTGCATGTTTGGTGCAGGAAAGGTCCTTGCAACAAATGAGCAGTACAAAATTACCTGAAAAAACTGGCATAGTGGGATTGATAAATTCCCCTCACCATGTCATATACAGTACATGTATGTACATAACTGAGCCGCAGGACCTTGTGCTCTTCACATGGGCTCTGGAGATTTTATTGTACATTTGTCTGAAGTGTAAAATCCAGTAGGTGTGAATCCTTCCTAACAATTCAGGTGTAGTTAGCTGAAATTAACCCTGATATCTATGCCGCAACCCAGTCGGATGAGACCGGAGGATGGGAGTAGTAGTGGCGGATGCTGTGTCACCTAGCAGGCCGAGCACGCTCCCAAACGGCTCCAGTCCCACTCCTAGGCCGGACAAGGTCAAGGGGGGTCCTGCAGCACTACCAGATGGTGGTGGTAGTAGTTCTTTCCCCCGGGGCACTTCCAGTTGCAGAGGAACCTCTCCTACCTGAGCCGGTGTGGTGTTGGTCGGAAGGGCCCTGATGGTGATGCAGGCACGACTCAGGATTCAGCGTTGCAGGTAAACCAAACAGCCTTTTATTTAGGCAACTTGAACAAAAGGACAACGGCAGCTTCCTGATGGGGGTAGTAGTCCTGCAGTGTCCTAACCCCAGCCTTGGTTCTAGGAGGGCGCCCAAAGACAGTATCGGCTCCACAAGATGGCTTCCTCTACTCCACCTCTGTACCTCTCCCAGCTAACTATACTGGGGATAGAGTTACAGGGAGTCCTGACAGGGATCTGGTTACCTGGATACTAGGCCCGAATGCGACTCTCCTGTCAGGGTCCTCTCCTGCTCCTCCGGGCACGACATGAAATAAGTCCAGCCACTCAGAAATCTCTACTCTCTAGCTCTGAGCTGTCTTGAGATGAGCCTGGGGCTGATGTTATCCCTCCTGAGGCTGTGGTAGCGGCGGTAGGCCTTCAGTCCAGTCTGGTGGCAGGTCGGCTCTGCACACCTTGTCTGGCTTGCTGCATGCACTGAACTGAACTCCAACCGTCGCCAGGGAGATTATATCTCCTCACAACCCCGCCCAGTGGCCTGTGATAGGCCAGGGCTGAACCTAGTCTGGGTCTGAACACTGCAGGGGGAAAAATACAAAGGGAAAGCTGCACAAAAATACACTTAACATAGAACAAACTTACAGACATAAAACCCAGAGGCACACAGGACAAACACATAAATGCAGAAGCACTCTGGGATGCTGCACACCCCCCTATTTTTACCTGAGCCGCCCTCGGCGAATCTTTGCCCAGGCTAGGGAAGGCAATACAGCGGACAGACAACATAACAGATAAGCACATAAAGTATATACAAGGCATATATTTGTCATGTTGTTTGTTTCGACATAAAAGTCCACATTTACACCTGGTACCTGAGGCACAAAACTAGGAGTGTCCCTTCTCAGGCACCAGCAAAACTCCAAGGAAAAAAGGGGAACACCAGATAAAGGTCCCTGAGGCACATCCGTAGTAGCGTCCACTCCCAGGGCCTCGATTTAGATGAATAGGGACTTCCAGGGCACAGATAAGGTAGTGTCCATCCTGGAGCATGGGGACTGGTGAACCTAAGTAGGGAAAACTGGGGCAGTGTCCACAAGTCCGCACTGGTCGAACAGGGGACGTGTCCAAAAGTTCGGCACAAAATTGTAAAGGGGCAAAAACTTGGGACTATACACCAATGTATGAGTTCAAAGAATTCGCTCCAGGGGGCGCCCTGGAGGGCAAAGAAACTTGATCTCCCCAGTCAGGTGTAGACTGGGGGGCACAAAGCTTACAGGTGGCTACCTTTTAATCCTCAGCTTCCGTGGAAGAAGATCCCGATGTCTTGGGACGTGAAGCTGGTGCAGATGTCAGGGGTGCAGCCTCAGGCAACCTGGACAGGTGTCGGAAGTCCAGGCCCTTCTTCTCCATGGCTATGTAGAAGGCGGTGACGGTAGCTGGATTCATGCTGCTCTTGTAGACAGGTGGCTCTCCTTGCTGTGCAGCTGCAGGAGTTGCAGAGTGACCTCCGATACAGATGTGGTCACCTCCCGAGATGATGATAGTGCTCAGGACAGCAGGTGGCGATACAGCAGGAGCAGGGTGTGGCGGTGCTGCGGGTGCAGCCCCGGAGGGAAGTTGGCCGTAGGCCAGGCCTGCGGCTGTTGTTAGCAGGCGGCCAGGGGTGGCTGTGGCAGAGTCCTCCCAGACCTCGTGTCGTGGTGGTGACATAGGGATCCGATCAACGTCAGCTGCCCAGAAACCCTTAGGGCCTACCTTCAGGGTAAACTCCACTCTCTCACCTGGGTGCAGATTGTGTAGATGGTCTGGCAACCCAGGTCTCTTCACCGACCTCCGGTTAACAAACACGTTGGCGCGCTCAGAGTCCTCCGCGATGTATCCACAGCCATTTCTCCAGTCAAAAGCCATAATGGTACCTCTTCTCCGGTCAGGCACCTCGCCCTCCACAGGTGGTTCTAGGCCAGCTCGTCGACGAGAATAAGCCTTCTCTTCCTCCACTTTAAGTTGCTGGCGCCCGGCAATGGTAGTAGGCCTTCAGGCGCGAACAGCAGTTGGCGGGACAGCAGCAGGTGAAACAGGGGCCCCGGCCGGAGTCCCCGAAGTAGTCAGCACCGCAGCCACGGGAACCTCTTCCATAGCCTCCTCAACATCCATCTCCTCTCCCCAAGTCCAGGCGCTCGGATCAGGGTTAATACCTCGGACAGATGGGGGACGTGACATGATGCAGCAGGACAAATTACTCTGCGTGCACACAAACCGACTAACGCACACTCTCTGGAACTTTCCAGGACTTCTCCTCAAGATGGATGCTGGTGGGCGGTGCTACTACGCATAGGACAGGTCTAGGGTTGGACTCACCCAAGATGGCGGCGCCCAGGAGGCTCCGATGACGCTGTCCTGTAGAGAGGGCTGTCCCGCTGACGTCAGCGGCTGCTGATTCATCCAGTTCAAAGCAGGAGGATGGAGCTTGGCTGATGCACTCCTGACGGCAATCTTTCCCGCCTGAGCGCTGGTTTTGGCGGGCTGGCGGTTAACCTCTGCGGAGCTGTAGAATTTTGAATGACGCAGCTCCGTCTGAGGCTGGAGTTAACCCCTCGTGGGCTGGGCTCACATGCACCGGTGATGTCGCAGCACAGTATACAGTCCGGTAACGGCTGGCAGTCCTCTGGCTCGCAATAAAGTGGCTTAAACATGCAAACAGTTGCAACAGTCCACAGTCTTTGCAAATATCCAGGGAAATAGCGACAAACATCTCCGGGCACACAAACAGAGTCCTCAGTATAAATCCACAAAAGTCTCTCACACAGCCAATAAAGGGTTTCAGATCACCCGTTGTAGAGATGAAGAAATTAGGATCTTGACACCGTAGTCTGAAGATGTTATTGGACATGGGAGTCACGATCCTGCTGACTACGCCAAAAATCGCCTTGCCGCAACCCAGTCGGATGAGACCAGAGGATGGGAGTAGTAGTGGCGGATGCTGTGCCACTTAGCAGGCCGAGCACGCTCCCAAACGGCTCCAGTCCCACTCCTAGGCCGGACAAGGTCAAGGGGGGTCCTGCAGCACTACCGGATGGTGGTGGTAGTAGTTCTTTCCCCCGGGGCACTTCCAGTTGCAGAGGAATCTCTCCTACCTGAGCCGGTGTGGTGTTGGTCGGAAGAGCCCTGATGGTGATGCAGGCACGACTCAGGAGTCAGCGTTGCAGGTAAACCAAACAGTCTTTTATTTAGGCAACTTGAACAAAAGGACAACGGCAGCTTCCTGATGGGGGTAGTAGTCCTGCAGTGTCCTAACCCCAGCCTTGGTTCTAGGAGGGCGCCCAAAGACAGTATCGGCTCCACAAGATGGCTTCCTCTACTCCACCTCTGTACCTCTACCAGCTAACTATACTGGGGATAGAGTTACAGGGAGTCTTGACAGGGATCTGGTTACCTGGATACTAGGCCCGAATGCGACTCTCCTGTCAGGGTCCTCTCCTGCTCCTCCGGGCACGACACGAAATAAGTCCAGCCACTCAGAAATCTCTACTCTCTAGCTCTGAGCTGTCTTGAGATGAGCCTGGGGCTGATGTTATCCCTCCTGAGGCTGTGGTAGCGGCGGTTGGCCTTCAGTCCAGCCTGGTGGCAGGTCAGCTCTGCACACCTTGTCTGGTCTACAGCATGCACTGAACTGAACTCCAACCGTCGCCGGGGAGATTATATCTCCTCACAACCCCGCCCAGTGGCCTGTGATAGGGCAGGGCTGAACCTAGTCTGGGTTTGAACACTGCAGGGGGGAAAATACAAAGGGAAAGCTGCACAAAAATACACTTAACATAGAACAAACTCACAGACATAAAACCCAGAGGCACAGAAGACAAACACATAAATGCAGAAGCACTCTGGGATGCTGCATCTATTTTCCCTCCATCTCACACTCATAGGTTTTCAGGAAGCTGAGCTATGAGGAGCTGTTTGGTGGATCTAGCTGTCTTTTGCTACCTGTGACATGGAGGAAGCGCCTTGATTTTGTGGCCGCTGTTCTTCATCCACATTCATAAAAATACAGCAGCTCCACAAGATGGAGACCAAGCCAAACAGCCTCTCATATCTCAGCTTCCTGGATCTTTGTGGAGGTCACATCTTCACAAGCAGGAAACTGGTCAAATATCCCGAGATTGCAGGAGCTGACCTGTTCTTCCAACAGCCGGGAGCCTCATGAAGGCTCTCAGGCTTGTCAAAGCAATATTACCATTGCGGCTGGTCTATGACCAGCCTCAATAGCTATGAATCTCCCATAGATTGCAATATAGTTGTATTGCAGTCTATGGGACTTGCAACCAAATGATTGCAGGTTCAAGCCCCCTAGAGGGGCAAATAAAATAGTAAAAAAAAAGTTAAAAAAAAAAACAAAACCTAAAAGTTTAAATTACCCCCCTTTCCCTAGAATACATATAAAAGTAAAATATTACTGTGAAACTCATACACATTAGGTATCCCTGTGTCCCATAATGCCCGATCTACAAACTTGTACAAACTTTCGCCATAGCGAGGAAAAAAAAATCAAAAGTGCCAAACCGCTGTTTTTTCACCTCTGATTCAAATTTGAATAAAAAAGTGAGCAAAGCAATAGACATTCCCCAAAATGGTATAACTAAAATGTACACTTGGCCCCGCAGAAAAAGACACCCTATGTATCCCCGTACACAGAAATATAAAAAAGTTTCGGGTGTCAGAATATGGCGACTTTTAGAAAAAAAAATTTTTTGCAAAGTTTTAGATTTTTGTTAATTGGTTAAAATGTAAATAAAACCATATAAATTCGGTATCCCCAGAATCGTATCGAAACATAGAACACAGGTGACATGTCACTCTGGCTGCAGAGTGAACGCCCTAAAAATGAAGCCCATAAGAAAGTCGCACAAATGTACTATTTCTTCAGATTCACCGCATTCTGAATTTTTTTCCCAATACATTGTACAGAATAATAAATGGTGCCATTATGAAGAACAATTTGTCCCGTAATCATTAAGTCCTCATGTGGCTCTGAGAACAGAAAAATAAAAAGGTTATGGGGTTTGGAAGGCGGGGAGTCAAAAACGAAAAATCAAAAAATGTTCCCGGTGGGAAGGGGTTAAAGCAATCCTCAGAAACTTGGTCTATGCAATGAATATTAAGCAATAGGTGAATGACTTGCCTCCACCTAGTGGAATGAAGTGGTATTTCTGCTGCATGGGGTCACATATATTTATTAATATCTTATATAGCATTGGGTCATGTATTAGTTTTTTACCCTTCCATTAGGGGAGCAGCCCTGTACTGTAGGCAGATGACGGACTTAGATGGGGATAGGGGGACGTCAGGTTTAGAAAACCCAACTTCAGATACAGTCCGATGAAGAACAGAAACCACATCAGACACCAATGGAAAAAAAATCACTTCTATTTATTAGAATTGTGGTCAGAGAATAGACAGGAATAAGGTTACAGATGTTTCGCCTGTTCCCACACTTGACTGTATGACTGAGCTCTTGGATGCTACTTACTGCTCAGCACCGTCTGATTCTTGTGGCTGAGAGTTCCTGGAGACGACTTATGTTGGGGTTAATATGGCTGTCGGCGTATCCTGCACATGGAGCAGTGCCAGACTGGCTTTACATTGTATATGATCCCTAAGTCAGCTATCCCTTTCCTTGCCAACCCCGGGCATCTGCACCATTTTTTGAATGTCTCCTCTGGACGCAGATACTATATGTGCCAAGAAGCCTCACCATTTTTACAAATCCCTCCTCTTCCTCCTCCCGGATTTCCCAGTATAACCAGTCCATGTCTATTGCTGTGTACCGAAGATTGGTCATGGACAGTACATGGACCCGCAGTAATGGATGCTGCAAGTGACACGAGCCACACAAATATAGTCCATATGGGAAAAGATCACAGCATGCACTAGTTCTGATTGGGGAAAAGACAGACTTGGAGACAATTGGATTTAGGGGTCTATTCTGGGGGCACTGTATTTAGGAAAGTCTGAAATCAGGGGTCTTGGTCTGTATTTATGGGGTCTGTATTTGAGGGGCCGTGTCTATAGGTCTGTGTTTATTTAGAAGGTCTGTAATTTTGGATAGAAGGATGGTCACTGCTTACTATATATCAGGTGCAACTAGCTCTGACAGAAATCATTCCTAAAACCCCAAAAAGTTACACAGCCAAAAAAAATGCACCCCATATCCTAAAATGATCCCGACTTTATTAATACACTAAAACAATATATATCTAATACATAATAATCCATACTAGTAAACTCACTTGTATGCAAAAAATACACATAAAGTGATAGAACACCAAAAATAGAAAACCATCTAAAATTCCCAAAAACTATAAATGCAGAAACAAAATAATCGCACTTTGTGGACAAATTATCATTGAAGAGCCTTCTAACAACATGGGGTTGACCAAAGCAGACACTTAAGGAGTTTTAGAAGTAAGAGAATGAGGCCGATTTCTTCCAAAAATCCTTTCTTCTCTATTGTCAGTGATCTGCAAAGTCCACAATTCTGGTTATGGCATCTGTAGACGCTGGTACAAATCGGGATGTAGAAGGGTATTAGGTGGAAGGATCCACAAAGCCAAGCTTGTTAGTCATATAGATAGATGGTCCTTTAGAGGAGGATCAGTATACAGTATTGTTGGTCCATCATGGTAGGTTGGAGTTGATGGACCGTGTAGGGGGATGGAGAAATGGCTCAGATACTAACACAGTACAGGATCTAAGGTCTTCAGTCCAAGTGTATTCTAGTTGTCCTGCCATGAAATTTGCTTGAGCACCTAAACCTTTCATGGGTTCTTTTAAGCTACTCATTGAAGACTGGTCCATCACTGGTGAGAACGTTATCTTAGATATATAAGATAGAAGATAACTCACTCCGTCATTGTTGATCTCATGTCTTCAGATAATGCACAGCCACCACCGATAAGGATAGAATAGCGAGAAGTGGGAGATAGATGGAGAATTTTATCCAGCACGTATTGTCTACAATAACAAAGGAGAAGATTTAGAATGTGATTTAGTAACAGAATTGCTTATATTATATTATATTATATTATATTATATTATATTATATTAGTGCATTAATGTTGCACATAGGATGGAGACTGGAGTCCTATCTATATCCATGGGTGGCCGGGTCTATACCTGTCTTATTGGCCATGAGGACTGACTGATATGTAAACCTTTCTTACATCTTATACTGTTTTGCTGCAGACTGTCATGACGGCAGAGATCTCTTATATTGACAGAGACATTCTTCTGGTCGATCGGGCTGTGGACTATACACAGTAATTCCATGTCCTGTTGGTCCGGTGGTACTGAGATCTGGATGGAGCTTCCAGCATTATACATTCGATACTCAGAGTCCCGGTGTTTGTATTTCCAAGTATAGGAGAAATCTGATGTATATGATGGGACAGAACAATGAAAAGTGACATTACACCGGTCTGTGGTGTCCTCCTTTACTTCAGTCCTTATACTTGGAACTGGAATGGGCTCTGAAATGAGAAAAAAAGTAACATTACATCCGTCTATGGTGTTTTTCCCTTCAGTCCGTATAGATGGAGAGGGAAGAGGCCCTATAAATAAAATACATCAGTCATAAGATGACTATAGACATTGCCTACATGTTGTAGTGCCATTATAGTGACATCCCCCCCCACACTATACAACATACAGTACACAGACATGCCGTACATTATATGGTTATCGGTGTCACATTGTATAACATATAACAAAGGCCATAACCTTGGCCTAATAACACTAGGAATAAAGAGCTGGTCTAGGGAAACATGGAGGAAAGGGCTCTACATAGGAGACTGCATGTGTTATACACAGTTATAGAAATCTATAGAGGGCAGGTTGTATTTCGAGGAAAGCTCTTGAAAGTTGCACAATTTTGCTTCCTTGTATAGGACCCCTATGGTAATACAGCCTATCGTCTCCCAAGTGTCTATATTAATGAAGTGGAGATGAATATGGATGGAAAACTGAGATGGAGACATAGTCATGGTGTATGGAGGTCTGGAGAAGATACTGCCATGACTTTAGAGAGGCAGAAAGGCAGTAGTGAGGATAGAAGGACATCGTCTGCATGGAGCTCCTTGGAGAATGGGACTGGCCCTTCTGAATTCAGGACACTTGGTGGTGGTCGAGATGGCGGAGGGGTGGGGGGCAGTAATAGGTGTTGTTTAAATGACCACAGAAGTCAATGTGAATACGTACCATAGACAGTGACAGTAAATAAAGAGTATTCTGTGTTTCCATTTCTATCTATAACTTCTATACTGTACACCCCGCTGTCCGCCATTGTCAGATCCTTTATGGTCAATGTAAATAAGTCATCAGATATTAGTAGACGTTCCCTGAACTGATAAAAATAATATGGTTTTTTAGGGGGGGTCAAGGAGGGGGGGCCGTTCTAATTTTTTTTTTTTCCGGGCGAATAATTTTACTGTCCCCTTCTTCGGGGGGGGGGAAAAGGAAGGACGGGCGGGCCGGGGGGGCCCGGCGGGGTGGGGGGCTGGCCTTTTCCCCCCCCCCCCGCAGACCCATCAGAGACTATTATGTCACATGTTATGTATATTAATACATATAAATCATTATATAATAATATTCTGTAACTTCCTAATATATATTTATTCCATTTCTTACCATTTCTCACACCTCTGCTTACTGTCAGTGAATGGAAACCCCCCCCTCATAGTTATAGGGGCACAGGGCTTATAGTAATAGTCAGACTTGGTTCCCCATCCCAAATTTACTATGAAGTGTCTGATTTCAATCGCTTTCTTCATGTGTAAACTACATTATATTGGAATTTTGGGTCAGACTGGGCACCCACTTTTTCTATAGCCTGGGACCACGGCACTGACTCTTGGCTCTGCTCTATCACTTTCCTCTATGTAAATCTTTGGCAAGGGTCGGTGGCATCAGTCACAAAGGCGCCATGTCTGTAAATTCATGTCACATTATGTAAATTCTAGAGCACACCCAACAACCGCGCGCCCACCGCCGCACCACCTAGAGCCCAGAAATAGTACAAAACATCATCCCCCAACACATGACGAGAGTCCTCACCATAACCAATGCCAAAAGAGCGCCCCCCCCCCATAAACAATACCGAGAGAGTGCCCAACAAACACATTACCTTAATAGTGAAGGGGTTAGTGCTTGGTACACTATTGGCCCAGGTAACTATACCCTACATGCTCCTCTCCTAGACTGGTCCTAGACATGTGAGTCGTAGGATACAGGGCACCTGTCCATCTGACCATTTTGGCAATCTCTAAAGCTATGACTAAACGTGGGTAAAATTCCCAAGATTTCAGGTTCGGCTGGCTCGTGTCCCTGATTTGTTTCCGGTAAAACAAGTTCGGATAGAACCGGAAGTGAAATTATTGTACTCTGAGGTTTCTTCAGACCCCAGAGTATAACAGGTGGAAGCCCAGAAGAATATCGGATGCTGCGGGGAGGCCCAAAAGAGGTGAGTGAAGGTGAGTATAAATGTTTTTTAGTGCTTTAACATCTCCTGGGTATCCAAGACGAATCACCAATTTTTCAATTTTGTTAAAAAACAAACAATTTGGAATATTTGGATCAAACCGGACTTGGAACAAATCGGATCATCCAACTCTAGTCATGATCATAACAATCGAACACCCAAAGGTAAAAAGTGAAAAAATCAACTAAAAGAAAATTTCCCCAATATTGTCTGCTGTGATATGTAGCATTGTCCATGTTGTGCACAGATCTCCACATCTTAGTGTGGCATCCCAGAGCTGGCTATGGCTGGGCTGAGGGTGATCTCTGTGCATTGTATTATTTCCTGTTGCTTCATAGCCTGTGTGACATAGCAGGGGGTCCTGAGTCTCACACAACACAGCGCCACCTAGTGAGCCTCACACATGCATTACACCTCCCATAAGATTGAATAGTAACCAAATGTCCAATGGGAGGACATCGCCTGGGAAAAGGGGAGGAGTCAGCTGATCACTGGGTCCCCATGGTAACACCCCTGCAGGAAGGTCCTGCGTGTGAGGAGTGAGAAGTGTGGAGTGTTAGGAGGAGGAGGTGAGGAGATAAGTGTGATGTCCTGTGAAGAAAGCAGTGAGTTTAGTGCAGGAATCTCAAGTCCTAGACAGGCCCAGGAAGGTTGGAGAGCTGACAGACTCCAGCTATTCAGAAGATCCTGTCCCCTGTCTGCCTAGCCATCGCCCTGAAGGAAGTCAAGCATCATTATCTTGTCAGCATGAGACTGTGGAGAGAACATTCTGGAACACGTGCTCCATAGCAAGTATCACAGGATCCAGGGGCCAAGGCCAGACCTGTGGAATATCCTGCCACCCTGACTATTGCACCCCGAAACTCTGAGCTATCAGGACCACATAACGTGAGTGGGGAATATTATGTACTAGTATCATGGTGGGCATCCTCCTATGAGCCAAATAGGAGCCCAGACGCACCTTAGGGCTGTAACACTGAAGTATAAGGGGCTAGGAACACCTTTCATCAAGTCTACCCTGCACCCCAGGACTTTGCTGTGTCACCAGGCGTACCCCGTTGTTTTGTATTGAAGAAACTGTTTAAGCATTTGTGCCTCCACACCCATGGAAGTAAAAGTTCAACTTTACAACCGTTTCTGTGTCTGACTCTGCACCGACAACATCAGGGCGCCCCCAAACACCACCAGTCGGCACAGTATAGGGGAAGCGCCCCGGGGGGAACAATCACCACCAACATTTGTGCAGCCCCCTCATCACCGGTACCAGTGGTGGTAACGTGGGACAGCACCAGCGCTGCGCCCTCGTGCCCAGAGACCGTGACAAGTCTGCGCTGTTTGCACCCCGCAATCCCAACTGCAGCGTTACCTTCCATCTGGTCACCGCATTAGTAACTATAGAGACAAAACCAATTCTGTCCTTTCTAATAAACCACCAGGTCTATATATATATATATATAGTCACTGAGCCAACGAGACAGGAAATGTGAGGGTGATGGTAATAGGAAGTAACCACTCTCAGACTTTTATATATACACATTTATTTTAAAGAATCCTCCTCCTCTAAGAGATATTGCAGACAATATGAAGATCCATATGACACTATTTGGAGTACGGATTTAACAAAACACTTTAGGAAGACTTGATAATGTCCCAGATATTTGCCCCATGCCTACATCTTAATATTCTGGTATTGAGGACATCTGATCTCCACCAGCATTGATATGGCCATCACTAAGGTCTATGTATGATCACTCAGCCTAGAGTAGAAGGGTTAGGGGATGGTAATACGGTGGCTTTAACCCTTCATACACAGACACCCTCCATATTATCCTTCTTTGGCGTACCCAGGTAATTCCTCAAGTAACAATGACCCACAGCAGTGAACCGAGTATTACAGATGAATTTCAATGGAAGAGGAGCCAACAGAATTGACATGGACTTCAAGTTGACGGGGCAAAATGCTCAGTAGAGCATCAATGCCCATTCTTTTGGTTGTTTGAGGCTTCCACTTATAGTATGGTTATGACATATCTCTTTATAAGTGATATGTATTCATCCTGCCCCTATAAGATCCAATATAATAAAATAAAACATGACCCACCTAGCACCAGCAGGATCACGGCTGTAAACAGAGCGCAGATGCTTCTCGTGGGATCCTGGAGCTTCATGGCGATGTATAGAGAACCTCTGTGGTGGTGACTGAAGACGTAAATGAGATGTAAGGTTGTAAGAGAGAAATGACTGCAGTCACCACATGATCTCACAAGTCTGAGAAGGTGTTAAAAGTCTTGAGAAGGTGTGAGGGGAAGGACATCATCTTCACAGGAGAGACAAAATATTTTTTTCATCTAGAGAAATTTTTGTTCACTTCTCCATTCACAGAGCCTTATGAGGGCTTCATTTTTGTGGGACAAAATGTACTTTGTAGTGGTATAACTTAATGTTCTATACGCAGCCATATTACTTGTGTTCTGTGGATCATTACGATTACAGCAATACCAAATTTGTGGGGTCAGATGTACTTTCTATTTATACCATTTTGGGGAATATCTGATGTTTTGATCGATCTGTAAGCAAATTTTTTAGAATGCGAAATGTTAGAAAAATGTCGGTTTGGCTCATTTGATTTTTTTCCAGTTACGACATTCATCGTATGGGAAAAATATTTTAATATTTACAGATTAAAAAATCATTTTAATTCTTTGGGAATTTTCAGATGCAGCAATACCTATATACAGTACAGACCAAAAGTTTGGACACACCTTCTCATTCCAAGAGTTTTCTGTATTTTCATGACTATAAAAATTGTAGATTCACACTGAAGGCATTAAAACTATGAATTAACACATGTGGAATTATATACTTAACAAAAAAGTGTGAAACAACTGAAAATATGTCTTCTATTCTAGGTTCTTCAAAGTAGCCACCTTTTGCTTTGATTACTGCTTTGCACACTCTTGGCATTCTCTTGATGAGCTTCAAGAGGTAGTCACCTGAAATGGTCTTCCAACAGTCTTGAAGGAGTTCCCAGAGATGCTTAGCACTTGTTGGCCCTTTTGCCTTCACTCTGTGGTCCAGCTCACCCCAAACCATCTGGATTGGGTTCAGGTCTGG
The DNA here is from genome assembly GCA_947044405.1 of Leptodactylus fallax. NCBI lineage: Eukaryota > Metazoa > Chordata > Amphibia > Anura > Leptodactylidae > Leptodactylus > Leptodactylus fallax. The sequence goes on along the minus strand of CAMRHE010000711.1, from coordinate 371,210 downwards.
TGACTGTGGAGGCCAGGTCATCTGGCGTAACACCCCATCACTCTCCTTCTTGGTCAAATAGTCCTTACACAGTCTGGAGGTGTGTTTGGGGTCATTGTCCTGTTGAAAAATAAATGATGGTCCAACTACACGCAAACCGGATGGAATAGCATGCCGCTACAAGATGCTGTGGTAACCATGCTGTTTCAGTATTCCTTCAATTTTGAATAAATCCCCAACAGTGTCACCAGCAAAGCACCCCCACACCATCACACCTCCTCCTCCATGCTTCACGGTGGGAACCAGGCATGTAGAGTCCATATCCTTCCCCTTTTTTGCGTCGCAGGTTGGAACCAAAGAACTCATATTTGGACTCATCAGACCAAAGCACAGATTTCCACAGGTCTAATGTCCATTCCTTGTGTTCTTTAGCCCAAACAAGTCTCTTCTGCTTGTTGCCTGTCCTTAGCAGTGGTTTCCTAGCAGCTATTTTACCATGAAGGCCTGCTGCACACAGTCTCCTCTTAACAGTTGTTGTAGAGATGTGTCTGCTGCTAGAACTCTGTGTGGCATTGACCTGGTCTCTAATCTGAGCTGCTGTTAACCTGCGATTTCTGAGGCTGGTGACTCGGATGAACTTATCCTCCGCAGCAGAGGTGACTCTTGGTCTTCCTTTCCTGGGGCGGTCCTCATGTGAGCCAGTTTCTTTGTAGCGCTTGATGGTTTTGGCCACTGCACTTGGGGACACTTTCAAAGTTTTCCCAATTTTTGGCGGACTGACTGACCTTCATTTCTTAAAGTAATGATGGCCACTCGTTTTTCTTTACTTAGCTGCTTTTTTCTTGCCATAATACAAATTCTAACACTCCATTCAGTAGGACTATCAGCTGTGTATCCACCTGACTTCTGAACAATACAACTGATGGTCCCAACCCCATTTATAAGGCAAGAAATCCCACTTATTAAACCTGACAGGGCACACCTGTGAAGTGAAAACCATTTCAGGTGACTACCTCTTGAAGCTCATCAAGAGAATGCCAAGAGTGTGCAAAGCAGTAATCAAAGCAAAAGGTGGCTACTTTGAAGAACCTAAAATATAAGACATATTTTCAGTTGTTTGACACTTTTTTGTTAAGTATATAATTCCACATGTGTTAATTCATAGTTTTGATGCCTTCAGTGTGAATCTACAATTTTTATAGTCATGAAAATACAGAAAACTCTTGGAATGAGAAGGTGTGTCCAAACTTTTGGTCAGTACTGTATATATATATATATATGTATATATATATATATATATATATACAGTCATGGCCAAAAGTTTTGAGAATGACACAAATATTCTATTTTCACATGATCTGCTGCCCTCTGGTTTTTATGTGTGTTTGTCAGATGTTTTTATCACATACAGAAATAGAATTGCATTCATATTATGAGTAACAGAAGCTTATATTGACAGAATGAGTTAATGCAGCAAGTCAATATTTGCAGTATTGACCCTTCTTCTTCAGGACCTCTGCAATTCTCCCTGGCATGCTCTCAATCAACTTCTGGACCAAATCCTGACTGATAGCAGTCCATTCTTGCAGAATCAATGCTTTAATTTTGTCTGAATTTGTTGGTTTTTGTTTGTCCACCCGTCTCTTGATGATTGACCACAAGTTCTCAATGGGATTAAGATCTGGGGAGTTTCCAGGCCATGGACCCAAAATCTCTATGTTTTGTTCCCTGAGCCATTTAGTTATCCCCTTTGCTTTATGGCAAGGTGCTCCATCATGCTGGAAAAGGCATTGTTGAGCGCCAAACTGCTCTTGGACGGTTGGGAGAAGTTGCTCTTGGAGGACATTCTGGTACCATTCTTTATTCATGGCTGTGTTTTTTAGGCAAGACTGTGAGAGAGCCGATTCCCTTGGCTGAGAAGCAACCCCACACATGAATGGTTTCAGGATGCTTTACAGTTGGCATGAGACAAGACTGGTGGTAGCGCTCACCTCTTCTTCTCCGAATAAGCTGTTTTCCAGATGTTCCAAACAATCGAAAAGGGGATTCATCAGAGAAAATGACTTTACCCCCAGTCCTCAGCAGTCCACTCCCTGTACCTTTTGCAGAATATCAGTCTGTCCCTGATGTTTTTTCTGGAGAGAAGTGGCTTCTTTGCTGCCCTCCTTGAGACCAGGCCTTGCTCCAAGAGTCTCCGCCTCACAGTGCGTGCAGATGCACTCACACCTGCCTGCTGCCATTCCTCAGCAAGCTCTGCACTGCTGGTAGCCCGATCCCGCAGCTGAAACACTTTTAAGAGACGGTCCTGCCGCTTGCTGGTCTTTCTTGGGCGCCCAGGAGCCTTTTTGGCACCAATGGAACCTCTCTCCTTGAAGTTCTTGATGATGCGATAGATTGTTGACTGAGGTGCAATCTTTCTAGCTGCAATACTCTTCCCAGTTAGGCCATTTTTGTGCAGTTCAATGATGACTGCACGTGTTTCTTTAGAGATAACCATGGTTAACAGAAGAGAAACAATGATGGCAAGCACCAGCCTCCTTTTAAAGTGTCCAGTGGTGTCATTCTTACTTAATCATGACAGATTGATCTCCAGCCCTGTCCTCATCAACACCCACACCTGTGTTAATGGAGCAATCACTGAAACGATGTTAGGTGGTCCTTTTAAGGCAGGGCTGCAATGATGTTGAAATGTGTTTTGGGGGATAAAGTTCATTTTCTAGGCAAATATTGACTTTGCAAGTAATTGCTGTTAAGCTGATCACTCTTTATAACATTCTGGAGTATATGCAAATTGCCATTAGAAAAACTGAAGCAGTAGACTTTGTAAAAAGTAATATTTGTATCATTCTCAAAACTTTTGGCCATGACTGTATATATATATACTATACCATATATACCAGAGATATGTGTGTATGTGTATTTTACTTTATTTATTTTTATATCTGATCTATGTAAAGGGTATTTTGAACTTTTTATATTTGAAATTTTTATATGTTTTTTTTTTAATTTTCTTTTTTTTTTAACTTTTCTTTTTAGACACCAGGGGGTTTCATCACTAACTGAATAGGACAACATCTGCAAGGCGTTTGTATGTTCTCCCCGTGTTTGCTTGGGTTTCCTCCGGGTACTCCGGTTTCCTCCCACACTCCAAAGACTGATAGGGAATGTAGATTGTGAGCCCTATATGGGACAGTGACTGACAATGTCTGTAAAGCGCTGCGGAATATGATGACGCTATATAAGTAAGCATAATAAATAAATAAATAAATAAATAAATAACTGAATACACAAATGCATTGCAGTTTTTTGTAAAATCCATAGACTTCTATTATAGTCTTCCTAGAACAGCCTGTAATAGAACTAACACTGATGACAAAATGGGAGCCATCACGAGGCTCCAGGCTGTCATAGTAACAGATCACCACCCCTGAATCTAGTTCTGGGGGACGGGGCAATAATCACCCCCATTTCTATGGCCCCATACACATAGTGGTAGTGTTTGCGACTGTGTGTTCAGGCTGTAAAAAAAAGAAAAAGAAAAATACAGTGGGGAAAAAAAGTATTTAGTCAGCCACCAATTGTGCAAGTTCTCCCACTTAAAAAGATGAGGCCGGCCTGTAATTGTCATCATAGGTAGACCTCAACTATGAGAGACAAAATGAGAAAACAAATCCAGAAAATCACATTGTCAGATTTTTTAAGAATTTGTTTGCAAATTATGGTGGAAAATAAGTATTTGGTCAATAACAAAAGTTCATCTCAATACTTTGTTATATATCCTTTGTTGGCAATGACAGAGGTCAAACGTTTTCTGTAAGTCTTCACAAGGTTGGCACACACTGTTGCTGGTATGTCGGCCCATTCCTCCATGCAGATCTCCTCTAGAGCAGGGATGTTTTGGGGCTATCACTGGGCAACACGGACTTTCAACTCCCTCCAAAGGTTTTCTATGGGGTTGAGATCTGGAGACTGGCTAGGCCACTCCAGGACCTTGAAATGCTTCTTACGAAGCCGCTCCTTCGTTGCCCTGGCGATGTGCTTGGGATCATTGTCATGTTGAAAGACCCAGCCCCGTTTCATCTTCAATGCCCTTGCTGATGGAAGGAGGTTTGCACTCAAAATCTCACGATACATGGCCCCATTCATTCTTTCATGTACACGGATCAGTCGTCCTGGTCCCTTTGCAGAGAAACAGCCCCAAAGCATGATGTTGCCACCCCCATGCTTCACAGTAGGTATGGTGTTCTTTGGATGCAACTCAGCATTCACTCTCCTCCAAACACGACGAGTTGTGTTTCTACCAAACAGTTCTACTTTGGTTTCATCTGACCATATGACATTCTCCCAATACTCTTCTGGAACATCCAAATGCTCTCTAGCAAACTTCAGACGGGCCCGGATATGAGGACAGAGGAGCCTCTTAAAGAAGAAGTTACAGGTCTGTGAGAGACAGAAATCTTGCTTGTTTGTAGGTGACCAAATACTTATTTTCCACCATAATTTGCAAATACATTCTTTAAAAATCAGACAATGTGATTTTCTGGATATGTTTTCTCATTTTGTCTCTCATAGTTGAGGTCTACCTATGATGACAATTACAGGCCGGCCTCATCTTTTTAAGTGGGAGAACTTGCACAATTGGTGGCTGACTAAATACTTTTTTTTCCCCACTGTATATAGCAGGTCCTATACCTGTTCCTATTTGCGGCTCAGTCCATTCATTTCAATGTATGGGTCAGTGAAAATTACGGATGACACACAGACACTGATCCGTGTGTCATCCATGCTGTCTTTACTGACCTGTACATTATATACAGTCATGTGCAATGGGCCTTAGAGGGAGAGGAAAAGAGAAAAGAGAATGCAGGGGAGGGGGGAGGGGGCAAATGACATCAATAATATTGTCACATCCAAAAAATATATGATTAATCCCGAGGTGTGAACCCTGTAAAAATCTGCATAAATAACAAAGTAACAATTGCTGTCACCTGGCCTTTAAAAAAAAGAACTAAAAAGTGCTAAAAAGTTGTATTTACCCCAAAATGTAACCAATAAAAACTAAAGCTCACTAGGAAAAAACAAGCCCTTGCACAACTCCATGAACAGAAAAATATCAAAAAGTCATGGGCCTCAAACTATGGAGACACAATGCATTAAAAAAAAAGTTAATCTTCATATAAAGTATTATTTTTGGAGTGACGTAATCAAACTGACCCATTTGTGACACTAAGTGGTTAATCCAGCCTACTATCAGGCCATTATACGTTATGAAAAATATTAGTTTTGGTGTCGCTGCTTTCCCAGACCCATAACCATATGACTTTTCCATCCACGGAGCTGCTGAGTATGGGCTTGTTTTTTGTGGGATGGGTGCATATGACTTCATCACCATTTTTATTATATTTTTAGGGGATTAAATTAATATAAAGCTTTTTTTTAACAACCTACCCTGTCTGGGGTAAATAATAGGGCATTTATTATTCAGGGGCGGGTTCTCTCCACCTTACTCTGCAGGCATGTACAGGGCTCGCACGTCTGTCCAGGACACACTGCCTGATTTCCTCCTGTCCATGACACAGATTTCTCAGAACTTCTCCAGACTTTGGCTCCGGTTCCCTCTACTGGACATATTGTAATAAACACATCGCACAGGCTTTTATCCAGTATTTATGATGTTGTGTTTCACTTCTTTCTAACCCTGGATTCTGTAGGTTTAGCAGTCCCTATAGATACGCTCCCTGTGCTCACGTCACACACTGTTTTCAAAATCCAGCGCAGACTCTCTCTTCGTCTCCTGACGCCGCTCCATATCATTCGCCAGAAACTGCGCATGTCCATCGGCCATTTTCATGTGGCCTGCGCAGTACGGCTCGTGTAGTTCTAAGGAGTACAGAGCATACTGAGCATGCTCAGTAGCTCTGTACCTCCCTAAACCTGGAAGCCATCCTGGCTTCAATGGGTGTAGATAGGCGGCCATAAACAGGTAAGTAACAGCAAGCTCTTGTAAGAGGCCGCATGAAAATGGCCGATGGACATGCGCAGTTTCCTGCAAATGATGTGGAGCAGCGTCAGGAGACAAAGAGAGAGGCGGCGCTGGATTTTGAAAACAGCGCGTGACGTGAGCACAGGGGACGCCCCTGTGCATTTTAAAGACTGATAGAACGCCCCCTGTGCATCCTATAGAAAACGGCGGCGTGGATCACAAAAAGAAAGGTAGCAGATGAATACGACGTGCTGTTATTTAAAAATGGGGTTTCCCAATGATAGAATAAGGCTAATGGACACTGCTTCCATTGAGGGGAAGTAGTGAACCTGTCTTCTTACGCTGCCGTAAGGTCTTGGCCACCGTGCTGCAGCTCAGGGTCAGGGTGTTGGCCATCTCCTTATAGCCTAGGCCATCTTTATGTAAAGGAACAATTCTTTTTCTCAGATCCTCAGAGAGTTCTTTGCCATGAGGAGCCAGAGTGAACTTCCAGTGACCAGTATGAGAGCGATAACACCAAATGTAAGACATCTGCCCCCATTCACACCTGACACCTTATAACACTGACCAGTCACATGACACTGGGGATTAAGGATGGATAATGGGGCACAATTTGTCCATTCGCTCTTAGGGGTGTCCTCACTTTTGTTGCCAGGAGATTAGACATTAATGGCTGTGTTTTGAGTGATTTTCAGGGCATAACAAGGGTTAATAAATTCTCCAATGGCCTCTAGGATAAGATGCTGCTGACAATGAATAAATGCCCCCATTTACCTATTATTAGGGTTAGAAAATAAGACGTTTGTTCTGGTTTTTTAAGTATTTGTGCTAAAAAAAAAATTTGGTTCTTACTGTGTGAAGTAGAAGGACTGACACAATTTCCTGACTGTTTATGCTATTGAGAAGAACAATACTGCCCCCCAGAGGGCTGGTAAAAATAGTCCAGCCAATGCATAGGGTTGTATGTGAATGAAGCTGACTATAAATGTCAGACACAGACCATGGATGGGGTGGAGCTATTTTTGGGGAAAAAAAACGTTTTTTTATTTAACCTCTTTACACAAAATCACATACATATACGTGATTAGACGTGAGGCAGCGTGTAATAGAAGTGAATGGATTTTACTATACATTGCAATATATTAGTATTGTAGAGTATTGTATGCGTGATTCAAGGTCCCTAGGGGGTCAGAAAATTAAAGTTAACAAAAAAAATTTTTTTTTTGTTAAGTATAAAAAAAAAAAAATATATATAAAAGTTCAAAACCCCCACTTTCCCTAGATCACATATAAAAATAAATAAACATAAACCCTTTAGGTCTCCAGCATCTCAAAAATGCCCGAACTATTAAAATCGAAAAATATTTATCCCATATGGTGAACGGCATAGCGGGGGGAAAAAATCAAAATGGCCAAATGGTGCTTTTTTTCAACTCTTTGCCTCCTTTAAAAAGTGGAACAAAAAGAGATAAAACCATCAGAACTTCCCTAAAATGGTGTCAATAAAAACACCATCTTGTCCTGCATAAAAAGACACCTTACCCAGCTCCATACACATAAATATAAAAAAGTTACAGGTGTCACAATATGGCAACACAAATAAATTTTTCTATTTTGCAAAGTTTTTAATTTTTTAAAAGGTGTCAAAACATTACAAATACTATAGAAATTTGGTATCACCGTTATCGGACTGACCCACAGAATACAGGTAACTGGTCATTTTTACCACAAAGTGAATGCCGTAAAAATCAAACCCATAAGAAATTGCTGCAAATGCGTTTTTTTTTCCAATTCCACCTCATTCAGATTTTTTTCCAGCTTCATAGTACATTGCACAGGATATTGAATGTGGCCATTACAAAGTATAATTTGTTTCGCAAACAATAAGCCATTATGTGACTCTGTAAAACGAAAAATGAAAAAAATTATGGCTCTTGTGGGGAGGGAAAAATGGAAATGTAATAACGAAAATTGGAACAGGATGTGGTTAACTACTCTGAGATTGCTTTTTAAGTTTTTAAGTGTTTTAAGTCACTTCGAGACATGGTTATGGAATTTCTCTCACCCTTATAAACCCAACATTTATTAAGCTGATTCGGTGGTCAGAGTAAAGACCGCAAGTGGCAGACAGGATGTTGTCTGTATTACTCGGCGTATTACTCGGCGTATTATTGGGCTGTGTTATTGGGCTGTGTTATTGGGCTGTGTTATTGGGCTGTATTATTGGGCTGTGTTATTGGGCTGTGTTATTGGGCTGTACTAGTCACTACAGGGATTTATCTGAACAAAAAGGAAGCTGTAGTCTACAGATTACGAGAGATCAGGAGCGGAGGCCGGCCGCTGATGTGTCCATACAAGAGGGGGCTGCCTGCAGGATTGGGCACATTTTAGAAGACCAGGAAGAGAAAGGACGGGAGCGCCACCCCAAGGCCACACACCGGCGACCCCCACCTCTAACACATATACAGACGCATATACATATGTAGGGGGTCTGGAGTCTGTATTTATGTAGAGGGTCTGGTCTTAGATCTGGATTTGTGTAGGGGATCTAGTCTGAGATATGTATTTGTCTAGGGGGTCTGGTTTGGGGTCTGTATTTGTGTAGGGGAACTTGTTTGAGGTCTGTTTTTGTGTAAAGGACGCATCTGGGGTCTGTATTTAGGTAGGTTTTGGTCTGGGGTCTGTATATGTGTAGGGGGTCTGGTCTGGGTTCTGTATTTCTGTAGGGAGTCTGGACTGGAGTCTTTATTTGGGTAGGGCGTTTGGTCTGAGATCTGTATTTTTGTAGGGGGTCTGGATTGTGGTCTCTATATGTGTAGAGGGTCTGGATTGGGGTCTGTATTTGTGTAGGGGGTCTGGTTTGGGGTCAGTATTTTTGTAGGGGGTCTTTTCTGGGATCTGTTTTGTGTAGGGGGTCTGTACTTGTGTAAAGGACTGGTTTGGGGTCTGTTTTGTATAGAGGGTCTAGCTAGTATCTGTATTTGAGTAGGGGGTTAGGTCTGGGGTCTGTATTTAGGTAGGGGGTCTGGGGTCTATATTTGTTTAGAGGGTCTGGAGTCTGTATTTATGTAGTGGGCCTGGTCTGGGGTCAGTATTTGTGTAGAGGATCTGTATTTGTGTACAGGGTCTGTTTTGGGGTCTATATTTGTGTAGATGGAATGATTTGTGGTCTATATGTGTGTAGGGGTCTGGTCTGCAGTCTGTATTATGGTAGGGGGTCTGGTCTGGGATATATATTTGTGTAGGGGGTCTGACATGGGGTCCATATTTTGATACGGTGTCTGGTCTGGGGTCTTTAATTTGGATAGGGCGTCTGGTCTCAGATCTTTATTTGGGTAGGGAGTCTGGTCTGGGGTCTATATTTGTGTAGGGGGTCTGGTATGGGGTCTGAATTTGGGTAGAGGGTCTGTATTTGGGTAGGGGATCTATATGGGGTCTGTATTTGGGTAGGGGGTCTGAAATGGGGTATGTATTTGGGTAGGGGTCTGAGGTCCATATTGTGTAGGGGGTCTGGCTGGTTGTTTTTGTAGGGGGACTGGTCTGGGGCCATATTTATTGCTCCTTTTTCAAACTCTGAAGGTTGACAGTCGATTCTTATATACAGTATATATATATATATATATATATATATATATATATATATATATAATATATATATATTAGTTAGACAGTTAACATGTTGTGTGCCAGTTTGTGAACTCCTCTGTAATATTACCTGTACCAGGATCCATCTACATTACAAGCTGCTCTCACCGCTCCTCAGGGGAGAAACTTCCAGGGAAGCCTCATCTTTTACTGGGGACGTCATCCAAATCCTTGTTCTGTCATTCATGAACAGTCCTTTTGACCTGATGACTTCATAAGAGATATATATATAATGGTATCATAAGCCTATCACATAATGGTCAATCTGTCCAGATCAATAACAGATAAATGATACAACATTTTGGTTGATATAGAACCTTATCAAGTATGATCTGCAGAAAGACAACATTGTATAAGTGAGATATAACATAACTCATGTATAATAGAGAAAGATTAAGCGGCAAATGAATCACAATAAAACAAAGAGAGATCAAAGGAAATATGATACATAACGGGAAGACCTTTCACATCCTCTAACATTGGCTTTGTTATATACGGCTGCAAAGCTGGCAGTGTGGTTTTCCGGTATCTATCTTGCTTGCAGAGATATTGGTGCTGTTACTTTCGGTACTGATATCCCTGCACTGCCTTACAGTGCTGACGCTGAGAATCAGTGCACGTGTGTCATGTGCGAGTGCCGAATTCAGGGCATGTACAGGGGCTGTAAATAAGGAATGACAGAGGCAGTGTATAGAAATGGATGTGGGCACTAGGGTAACCCGACAAGGTATGTAGAAAGATATATAAGGCACACTAACAAAAATATTAAGACAAAATAAAAAATGTAGAGACAGGTATTCTGGGAGGGGGGAAGCATAGAAAATAGGAATAGAGGATTATATACAGAGCACAGGGTAAATAAAGCTTTCTCCATTATACATGGTTATGTTATATGTCACTTATACAATGTTGTCTTTCTGCAGATCATACTCGATAAGGGTCTATATTGACTGAAGCGTCATATCATTGATCTGTTATATGGACTGTATCTATTATAGCTCTGGACAGATTGACCATTATGTCATCTCTACTTACTTGTGTACATTGAATATACCTCAATAAACCTTGTCTAGGAATCTATAGAGAAGTGTGCGCTGTGGTTTTCTATTACATGTCTGTATGGGTTGGAGAACCTTTCTGTAGGGCACAGGCCATGAGTCCGTTACACTCCGCAGATTGGTAATATAGATTTTTCTCTTATTGTTTCCAGAATTTCTACTAGTCATCTTGCAAATCTTGACCAAAGGTGAAGAGCTCAAACGTGCAGCGGTTTCTTCAGATATATCATTTTCCTTTAAGCCTTGTGAACCAAAGAACATCCACAAGATTGATCACGATAGTGAGGTGATGATCTTCATTCGCTGCGGTTCTACAGATCAAATACCCGTTAAGTATAAAGGAAGAATAGACATCAATAAATCCGCTGGCTATGTCACTATACAAAACGTAACCAAGAGCGATGGCGGCCTCTATACCCTGGTACACAAGAACGAAAATAGAACTACAGAGACAAAGCGAGAGATCAGATATGTCATTCATGGTAAGTGATCCTCAATGTATCCTATGGCGAACTCTCTTGTGTAGGGATCTCTTGTGTCCCTCCATGCTAGCTCCATCTGTCATTAAAGAGGTTTTCCCATGTCAGCAATTTATCCTGTATGCATAGGATATCTGCCTCCTGACTATTCAGTCGGCTGCAGCAGGAGCCTCCCCCCTTCTCTGTCTGAAGTAGAACACCAAGATTAAAGGGGTTATCCGGTTTCTAACATTTATGGCTATCAAGATTAGATCCGCGGGGGTCCGACAACCAAGACCCCCACAGGTCACCAGTACCAAGACAGCGCAGTTCACAGTATTGTTTACACTAGCAACAGATCCGCAGAAGCTTTGCCCCTGTGTTCCCTGTAGGGTTTCTATGACGTGCCAATACTACAGGCAGATGGTGGTTGGAGACTTGCGGTGACTACTTGTTGAGGAACTGGGCTTTGTAGTACGCCCTGCCTGGGTCAGTAGTGAAATGGATACCTGCAGTGACTACTGGAGAAGTGGGGAGTTGACACATTTTATACTATGGGGTTGGGGTCACTGCCTATAGGGCAGAGGACATGTTAGATCAGGCTCTCCCATCCCCGCTCCATAACTGGGTTGTTTGGACCTTGTACTGGTTTGTGCTGGCTCCTAACTTGGGCTGTTGTTTGCTCTGGAATATTTCAGATATTTATTGAAAAAAAAAACTATAGAAATGTTCTTCTTTCCTCCAGATAAAGTCTGGATCAGTGAACTATCCCGTAATGACACGGATGACACCATATCCTTCACCGTGGGCTGTGCTGGAGATCCGGAGAGAATCGTCTGGACCATGGATGGAGGAGACCTGCCTGGTGGACACTGGCTGAGCGAGGGAAACCAGACACTCACTATTCTGTACAATGTCACAGGAAACCTAATGGTTAATGCCTCTAACCTAGTCAGCGCAGAGAGTAAAATTATCACTGTGATAAAAGGTAATGGACACCATTAATATCAATATTCCCTGTATATAACCCTTAGAGCACTGTCACATACATGTACATGGGAAAATGATAATAACCACATGGGGCACGGCTAAGGGCGGTTCACAGGGGCGGACTGGGTCTGTGAGATGCGGACCGGATACAGGGCCAGTGTCAACACCTGGGAAACTTGGGAAGATATCAGGACTCACTACCCAGCTGAGAACTGAAGACATCAATTTTATTAACAAAACAGCCTTATAGTCAGTCACTTGTCTTGCTAAGCTTGCCATCATCTGTCCACAACCCCTTGTCTGCTAAAATTTCTGACCTCTGATCCCTCTATGGCTGCTGTCTTCTCCAAGTGATATATAGTAATTCTGTAACTGACCTGCACAGGCACTGGACAACTGGTAAATGAGTGGCCGGAAGATAAGAGATAGATAAACAGTGAAAGTTTTAATCATGTTAATTTTCTAAAGTTTATAAATCAGTCCACTGTGCATTTTTTTGGGGACTTGTAGTACCTCAGCCTTGTTACACAGCTGTGTAATATTAGTGAGTGTGTATATCTGTATCAGGAGGAATCATTACAACAGATGTCCTGTGTAAAAGCATGAAATGATAAAACTCAACATGCCCCACTCTAAGTCAATGAGACCTGTTGAGTAAAAGCTGTGTCTCTCATGAGATGAAGTCGACACTGTCATGGTTGTCTTTATAACAGAAGCCATAATGCAGATGTGAACTGTGCCTTAAATTTGTGTTTTTTGCATTAAAGGTTTGTTAAAAAAACGTATGGCTATACTTAGGACTCTGCCTGTTGGTGTTTGGAGGGAATGGAATGGTTTAATGTCTAGACAGGAAGATGGTGGTGGGGGGGTAAGTTAGATGAAGGGACCCCCCTAAGAGAAAAAGCCTTCAAAGCAGCCATTACTTCTAGGAGGTCGTGACAAGGGACAGTGCAATGTCTCGTCCTCCGTGATAAACAGAATTAGTGATATTGATTTGGTTTGTGTCGGATGGACAGGATTGGCCGCGTGTTGGATGCGGAGCTTGTTGTTGGGGGGTCCTCGGAGTTGTCGTGATGACATACGTTCTCTGTAGGTTGGGGAGGAGTCAATAAGGCTCGGGAGTCACTCTGGAATTCATTGCTGCAAGGACATTTGGTTTGACCAGGTATCCAGGTTTGTGGAAGGGGAGAACTCCTGGCAACCCGGGGAGGGGGGGGAGATAGATGCCTCCGAGCCGGCATTAAAATAACTGGAGGTAAGATGAAAGGTGAATTTAGCTGTCCACGAATTTTAGAACTCAGGGAAGAGGCCGGGGAAGGTGAAACATACAATAAAAATCATACTCACCAGCCCCTGGCGCTCTGGTGTCCGCCACCACTGACTGGTCCAGCATGTGCTGTACCATTGCTGGTGGAAGTCCTGCCCTGCATGTGACACAGGAAAAAACCTGGTGATATATATGAGTAATGCCTTTGGTTTCTGTGGCCGCTGAGGTCTCACTGGTTAGATGCAGCGCAGAGCTTTCACAAGGCGCTCATTGAAATTCAAGGATAACCCCTTTAAGCCCGGACAACCCGTTTAATGGCACTATATAAATACATAAGAATAATCTTAAACTACACCAGATTTATCACAGTGTCTAGTCCTGTTTCAAAATCTGGGTTACTTTTAGACTATCTAGTCTAATTTGATACCACTAGTTGGCTTAGTTTCCACCAAAAATTTGCCAAAATTTTGACTCATCTTTCTCCAAGCATATTAAGTCCTGCCCCCTTTTTGATAAGCAAAAAATGAGGTATAAAACATGTACAACTTTTTGTTTCACAAATTCAGACAAAATTCTTTTACATTCCCATTAGTTTATCTGCCCAGTGTGTAAATTCACTTGCAGAAGTTTGTTTCCAGAGATCTTGTGCCTGTCCTGTTTACCTGAATGGGATTTGCAGATCTTCAGGTGCTTGCTGCCAAAACAACATGGACAAATGAATGAACTGATATTCCTACAGGCTTGGACTGGTCCACAGGTGAATCCCTGGTGGGCCCCTGAGTCAGGTGGGCCCACAACTCACTCTGGCACAACACAGTACACTCATTGCACTTCATACAGATACTCAACGTATATACTGGGTGGATTATTTAAGACATAGCCCAGTTTATTTTTATATACTGTAGACATACTGGACGGCTGAGATGACATCTAGGTGCACAGTCAGGCCAACCCATATCCTTCTTCTTTCCTGGGCCCCATCTTCTCAACCACCCTGCAGGGGCCCCAATAATGTAATATCTGTAAGTATCCTGTGACTTGATACCTGCTGCTGTGTGTGCACATACGAGCGCTCACAGAGGGCCCTAGCCCAAGGCAAATGCCAGGCAGTAGACTACGGACACGACCCCAGGACAGAAACAATCTCAGGCAAGGGCCAGGCAGAAAGAAACTATGGGAAAATAAATTTATGTTGGCAAAATTTTAGGAATTTGGGAACAAGTATCAGGTAATCCTAGTTGCTTCGTGGGCCCCGGAATGAATAGTACTGGTGGCCCCCGGAATGAATAGTACTGGTGGCCCCCGGAATGAGTAGTACTGGTGCCCTAGGCAGTCTGACACTGTATCCATACAATGGGATGTCAATGAATATATCTATATTTTACAGAAATATCTCCGGATCACAAGTCTAGAGATCGTATATTCCTCCTCATGCCTATCCTTGTCATGCCTGCGGTGGTGAGTTATTATAGTGATGTTATATTGTATATTGTGTCTGCAGACACCGATCTAGTTAAAACGTTTCCTGCAACTTGACTGTCTTGTAAACTGCAAGTCACCGATACCACAGACAGAAGATGTCTGCTTCTTGGCACAGGCGGGCACAATGACGTCACAGCCTCGCACCTCCTGTGCTGAGACACAGACGTCTTGTGCGTGGACAGGGATGAGGCGGCGGCTCCATTCATCAAAGGATCGCAGGTAGGTGAGTATAACTTTTTTTTTTTGCACAGTATAAGGGGTCATTAGGAGGGGGCATTATGACAATAGGGGGGTAATTTATATCAGAGGCATTATGAACATAAGGGGGGATAATTTATATAAGGGCTATTAGGGGGCATTATGAATACAAGTGGGGAGGTTATGAATATAAAGGACCACTAGGGGGCATCATAAGGGGGTGGACATTTATATAAGGGTGTGAAAGATCCTCAGTGCGCCAACACCGCGCTGGCCCACACCTAAGTCTTCTTTCATAAAAAAACCACACTCACCGCCAGTGAGTGCTGGGTTCACAGGATAAATACAAGACAAGCTTTCTAAATTTTATATATTTATTAACCCCTAAATGGGTCGGTATTAACATCTAACACATACAGTTCAGAACAGATATGCAGATATATGCAAGCATTAACAGTTACTAGTTGCAAGATACAGTGCAATAAAATAAAAGGGCATAAAAGTGAAATAATTACTTTACCACACATCTCCTTGAGGTGGTTCTGTAGTCCAACACTCACACATGCTCTGTCATGTGTGAATAACCAGTGGAGGCTTCTTAGCATGTGGCATCAATACAACAATCCAGCCTCCATTCCAATATTGAAACTGGCGGAGAAACAAGTCCTTTGTGTGGTTTCTGCGTTGGGGGGCCTGGAAGACACAGCGTTGGTTCTTCCACTTTACAAATCACACATGGAATATCGGGCACAGTTTTGGGCCTTCGTGTATAAGAAAGACCTAGCAGAGGAACACAGTGTCTAGAAAGATGGTCAAATTTAGGTAGCATTTAGTTTAGATAAGGCTGAGGGTCGACCTAATGGCTATGTAGAAATATATCAAAGGTCATGACAGAGGTCTCGCTAAAGCTTGACGTACACCTAAATCAAGCTCAGCTCCGAGCCTCCATATGTTCTCCCCAAAAATGAAAGATTTGCGTACCCAGTCCTTATAGAGATCACTCACCATTGTCCCTATAGTTACTAGTTTTCTCGGGATGAAAGGCTTATCCTGGGATTTGGTTTGGATTGATCCAGTTTTGGCTAGGGATAGGCGAATCAAGATTTGTTTAGTCAAACAAGTTCGGATAGAACCGAAAATGATATTATTATAATGTTGGGTCTCTTCAGACCAAAGAGTATAATAGGTGGAGGCCCAGGGGAGGGGTGTAAAAAATAACATACAGTTATACTTTCCTCACCTCTTCTGGCCATCCTTGTGTCCTCTTCCAACCTCCTAGGTGAAATCATCCCACCTTGTGTAGCGCCATGATGTCATCATGTACCGTGTGACCAGTGAGGCTCAATCACAGGCCACAGTGGTGATCCCTGAATACATGATGTCACCCAGGAGGCCAGAAGAGGACCCAGAGAGAACGCTGGATGCCACAAGGATGCCCAGAAGAGGTGAGGGCTGGTGAGTATAAATATTTTTTTTTTTTTTTTCACCTCTCCAGGTCCTCCACCTATTATACTCTGGTGTCTGGAGAGACCCCAGAGTATAATAATTTCACTTCTGGTTTGTGACCAACTTGTTCGACCCGAAGCGAATCTTTGGGCCAAACCATCCAAACTCAAAACAAAATGGATCTTAAGGGGTTCGTCATCTCTAGTAAATACACACGTGCGATGGTGGAGTTGGGTCCTCTGGGATGAGCACAGAGGAATTTTAAGTACCAGGTCCGGTGGTTCTGGTGACCTCAAAAAGGCATTTGAGGTTGAGGGTAAGAATTGGAACCCCATAATGGCGACTCCTCTCGCTAAGTGAATGTATTGTTTCTGCACTCTCACATAATGAATGTTACTTTATGCTTCTACAATATCTGCACATTTCTTATTGTATAATGAAGGAGGGATTTGCGGTGTAACTACAGTCATGCAGTGATGTGGTTTTATTTCATTGTTAATCCCTTTAAGGCTGTAATAGACCATAAGGTTTTTATGCCGATCACGACGATCAGCGCTCCTTCTGCACTGACCTATTACACAGACTCATTCAGGACCTAGGATCACTATGTGATTGTCCCCCCCAGCGTGCACCTGTATTGTTATCCGCCAGCGCCGCCCTTATTGCACAGAACAATCCACTGCTAGAGAACTATTTCTTGTCCTACAGAAATCACTTCTGAGGTGATCAGCGGGGCCATTACACACGCGGATCATCAGGCCCGAGCATTCATTGCCGAAAACTGCTGGGTTTAATAGGACCCTTAGTCATATATGATGTACAAATATCCATAAACATGGAGGTTTTATTTATTTAATACTTGGGATCACATATGCCAAATTAACCAAACCCATCAACTAATGTCTATTGACCCCTTCAGGTGGTTCAGGAGCAAGATGGCCTCCATCAGACCCCCTGCGATGAGCCATGGGGATGAGTGGTTGCCATGGTAGCCAGTAGACCAAGCTATGGCTTCCTGACTGCTTTTCACTATTACACATAGGGAGCCGATGTGCAATATACTGCTATACAATGTATTGCAGTATATTGCACTGGGGATCAGCGGATCCCAGGTTCAAATCCCCTTGTGATACAGGAAAACGTTTAAAAAAAAAAAATGTTGAAAAAATTAAAAATGAAGAATAATAAATAAATAATAAAAAGTTAAAAACAAACCATTTTCATAAAAAAAAAAAAACCACATAATTTGAACAAAATAAAATAATCAGACATGTTAGGTATCCCCATGTGCGTATAAGTCCGAACTATCCAAAAATAATATTATCCCGAATGGTGAATAGTGTAAACAAAAAACACACGATGTGCAAATTAATGTATTTTGGTCACCTTGTTTCCCCCAATAAAAAGTGATCATAAAGTCATACATACCAATAAAAACTACAACTGGCCCCGCAAATAAGGAGCCCTGACATATCTCCGTCAACTAAACAGTAAAAAGTTATAGGCAAGTGCACCATTGGCTCTCGTGGTTACAGCAGCCCTGTGTAGGGCACTTTTGACCAGACAGATGCCAAATGTGTCCTGCTGAACCTAGTGTGAACAGGGCTTTACAGGTGTTTCTGGCTATGTTTTTTTGGCAATGGCCAATCTAGATGTAATTTTCAAGCAATGCTCCTCTTAAGATGTAAATTTTACCTAGCAACCATCCATTATGGTGCAAATTGGGTAACACCTACAGACATGTCAACTCACCTGAGATTACCTGGAGTTCCCAATTTTCAGGTTCCCTCACCCAGTCAGTACTCTCTTTCACACAGCTGCCTGCTCATTAGTATTCACTGCACTGTGACATCACCTCAATGCAGTGAATATTAATGAGGAGGTTTAATATTAATGAGATCCTTTATCTATTTTTACTCAATTTTTTTATCTAAGTTTAAAGAGGTTTTCCGGCCAAAAAAAAACTTAAAAAAAAAAAAAAGGCATTTCAGTGCTATTAATGGGTTAATAAGTGCACCAAAATACCTTTAGCAGTATTTTGAGTGATTTCTGGGTTTCTCTGGGAGCTCCTGCCATCCTCTGAATTTGTTTACATGGAAAGCTTCCTGCTGCCTTAGCCTACAACTACCATGATCCCCTCTCTCACTCCCTCCCTCCCCTCCCTCTCTCACACCCCCCTCCCTGTTTCCCTAGCTAGCCCGTGGACTACTAGTCCTACCTACCTACCTACCTACCTACCTACCTAACTAACTCAATGTGCATCAGAGGAACAAATAGGAGGGCTGCGCTCCAGAGGGGAGCACATAATTTAACAGTAAAGTTGGCAGTAAATTATTTAATAACATTACATTACACACATGCTCATTTTGAAACATAGGGGGGTTATTTACTGGGTGATCCTATAACCCTTTTACACGGATATGAACTTTATTTTCTGCGTCTCCTCCCTTAAAGGGAGTCTGTCAGCAGCCAATTGGTGATAAACCTAATCCCAATACCTTGTAGAGATGATTCTACAGCTTCCAAATTTATCTGTTATTCATCTTTGTGGCCCCATTTTCATTTAAATTGACATTTTATGCATATGCAAATGAGAAAAAGAGTGCACACCTCCAAAGCATATAAATAAAACAGCTATTTACATGAATTTGGCTCTAAAGCTAAATAAAAGATCCCTTTAATCCCTCAATGTAAGCTTAGGGTGAAATGGATGGATTGTGTCCATATAATACAGGGAAAGCTGGAATCCTCCAGCATGGGTGCACCCGGGGTATGGACTTTCCTATATATGTTGCTCTCACTGGTTGCAAATATAAATTCACATGACCTCCCTCTAGTGGTCGAAGCAGGCAAAACAATTACTTTATTAATATAATTATATGTATGAATCACGTCCAAAAGATGGTAATGAAAAGGTTAGTGCCCCAGGGAACATTTTTGTCCCAATATACAAGCAGAAAATCAGGCAACACTCCAGAGCTCCAAGTGAAAAAAAGTGAGGTTACGTAATTGCCTCATAACAGCAATGTTTCAGCTCATGCGCATGAACCTTTCTCAAGCAATGTGATAGTGACACAACCAGATATACAGTATAAAGCAGCTAAATTCAATCAATGCAAAATATAGCAATGATATAAAATGAATAATAAAGATTATAGTGACAGTGCACATAACACTCCAAGTCATGTGCAACCAAATCCAAATAAATACAGTCAGTGTCATAGTAGTGAGTATATACGTATCAGTCATACATACAGCTCCATTATATACCATAGAGTTATAACTGATAAATAAGTGCAGCTATTACTAACTATTAATTCCACCTTAGAAGATCCAGAATGCCGTAGTTATGCATTATCACATATCTTTGTGTCCTTGTTACATGGCTGCGCATGCGCAGATCTAAAAACGACTGTGCCAAACATACTGTATAGGAAATGGACACCTGTGTCCTAATCTGAGTGAATGTAATCATGGTAATACTAGTAAAGTTAGCGCATGCGCATAGGAGCCTGCTCAATAGAGGATAGGTGCATGCGCAATAGATAAATAGATGAGGCCACGGCCATATTGGAATAGGTTGCGCACGCTTAGAAGTAATAGATGTGCTCTCTCTCATGCTGGCAATAAATTAAATTATGAAGGAGTTTATCCCTACCTGTGTTCATAACCATACTGTAAAAAGCCAAGTTATAATACGAGCCTAAGGTTAATGTATATGTCAGGTAAGTATACATTATATTATAGTGTGTCAATATCATGGCCAGAAAGTCCAGTGTCTTCCATCTACATTCATATAGTGAGAAAATGCTGTAGAGCATGCCCGCCTGGTCGGGGAAAGTCTGAGCCATTTGTTTTCCTAATGTAACCACAGATCCCAACTCCTCCTAACAGCTAGGTCAGAATGGCCTAGATGGCGGTCAATGCATCCTTATTCTCTCAACCCAATGATGTCTTCCTCTCAGAGTCTGACAACTGAGCAAAATGTCTTCAAGTGCTTTGTATAGGCATTTCTAGCAGTTAACAATTTCTCACCAAGAGGTACACTACCCAAAAGTAGCCTCTAAAAATCTTTTTATAGGGCAGTGGGGGAATGACTTTTATGTCCTCTTGTGGCAAGATCCAGTGTCTTATCAGACCACACCTGTAATAATTTATATATCTGTCTGCGACATGACTGTAGTGTTTTGCAGAAATCTGACATTTCTATCTGGGTGCGGTATTTTTTTTGTCAATGATTTGTGCCCTTCTGTACCTGTTATTATCTCAGTGGGGCTCTGTATGATTTGATGCCATGATAAATCATCAAGGGGTAATATATTTCATTAGGAAGTTGTTGCCTCTAACAGACCATGCATGCTATACTAAGTATTCTGAAAAAGGAATATGCAAATTAGTCCTTCCTGGTGGAAAAAGAAAAACTCACTCTAGCACCACCTTTTGCAAGGTACCTCCCTATAGATCAATGTCTGGATTTCTAGAGACAATATGGCAGATTTATTAAGACTGCCATATCGCACACCAGTCTTAATAAAGGCTCTGACTGGCATAGTGAATGGGTGATTTATGAAGAGGCTTCGGCCTCTTTATAAATCACCTGCACGTCCTAGCGCCGGAATGAAAAACTACACCAGAAACTTGGCGTGAGTTATAATTAGAGATGGGTGAACCTTTCAAGATTCATATCGTTTCGAGTGCCTCAGGTTCCAGATTTGTTTTGGGTTGAACAAGTTCAGATAGAACCGGAAGTGAAATTATTATACTCTGGAGTCTTCTCAGACCCCAGAGTATACTAGGTGGAGGCCCAGAGGAGGTGTAAAAAATAAAAAACATTCATACTCAACTTCTCTCACCTTTTCTGAGCCTCTTCACGACATCTAGTGCTCTCTTGACATGCCCATGTGATTGGGCCTCAGTGGTGACCCTGGGTGCATGGCATCACCGAGGAGACCGAGAGAGAGCATCTCCATTTGTTTGGTTTCATTAAAAACCGAACAATTTGGAATTTTCGGGTCGAACCCAGCTCAGAATCTGGTTCGCCAGTCTCTAGTTTGAATATGTTGGTCTGAGGCCCACTCTATCTATCTATATCTATCTAATATCTATCTATCTATCTCCTATCTATCTCCTATCTATCTACTATACTATCTATCTATCTATATCTATCTAATATCTATCTATCTATCTATATCTATCTAATATCTATCTATCTATCTATCTATCTATCTCCTATCTATCTATCTATCTATCTATCTATCTATCTATATCTATCTAATATCTATCTATCTATCTATCTATCTATCTATCTATCTATCTACTATCTATCTATCTATCTATCTATCTATCTATCTATCTATATCTATCTAATATCTATCTATCTATCTATCTATCTATCTATCTATCTATCTATCTATCTATCCTTCAGCCACACCTTTGAGTGGGTGGCGTGTAACTCCAGAAGTCAGGAGTATCCTGCATGGAGCAGGAGGTGGTGGACCAGCGGCACAGATAGACGGTCTGTGTCAGAGGGGCTGGGGCCACAGGTGACTTTTGCTGAGTGGAGCAGCTAAGGACAGAGAGATAGGCTTTGTCCCAGAAGGGCTGGCGTCCACAGAGGACTGTTGCTGGAGTTGAGCAACAGTCAGGACAGTTAGGGGCTCAAGGAGTGAGTTAGGTCCTAACTGTGGCATAGGTTTTTTTTGTTGTTTTGCTGTGTTGCAGTTAAGCTGAATAAAGCCACGTTTTATTTTACGCTTGGACGGTCTGAAAGCTATCTTTCCGGCGCCCAGTACCATGAACCACCGCTGTCCGGACCAGGACAAGCCGCCATTTTGAGTGTAATTCCCCCAAGCTGTCACACTATCTATCTATCTATCTATCTATCTATCTATCTATCTATCTATATATCTCATATCTATCTCATATCTATCTATATATCTATCTATCTATCTATCCATTCAAAATAAACAGTCCTAAGCAGTATATAATACCTTAATGGCAATGGATGCAAATCCCGTGGGAACAAGCAAAAATATCCACCAATCCAATATCCAATAATTTAGGAAAATATAAAGTGAATCTTTAATCCAAAGCGACACAAGCCTTGAGAAAGGTTCCTGTTGGGTCTGAAATGTTGCTTTGGATTAAAGATTCTTTATATTTTCTTAAAATATTGGAGTGCTGCCTTATTGTTCTATCTATCTATCTATCTATCTATCTATCTATCTATCTATCTATCTATCATCATATATCTATCTATCTATCTATTTCATATATGTAATGACTTCTGCAGTACACTTACTTATAGGGTAAAAGGAGGCTTTTTTTTTCGTGTCACTAGCATGATATTGGCAGATGGTTTTGTATATCTTCTGGGGGCTGGAACATTCATGCCGTAGTGTACAGATGTCTATTGGCTGGTGATGTCACAGTATACACAGCCTCCTCCTCCCCCCAGCACATTCAGTCTTTTCTCATGCTTCTGATTTTCTTGTCGTTCCAGTTTTTACCTCTTCGTGTGGATTGTTTCTTTCGCTCCTTTCTATGTCATCCTAGACGCCTGCACCTCATGATCCTGTTATATTGCTATTATTGTTGTACCTGACATTACCAGCAATGTCGGATGACCCAGATCCAGATCCAGATCACTGATCATTTTTTCGGAATAACTTTGGGCTGGTCCCTGGTATTGTACAGAGCCGCTATGGTGGGATGTACCATAGAAGTTCTGTGTATTCTGCTGGCAGTAACAAAACTCACCATCTCAGAAGGTAAGTGTCCTGTAACATATCTGTAACCCTTCATGGGTCTGATTTTACTCTTTGTTTCAGCTGCCAATGACACTTCTACTGGCAAAGAGACTCGTGATACCCACAGTAAATCTGCCCCTAAGTGAGCCCACAAGTCTAGCACAATGGGACAGATTTACTATTGTGGGTACAACTAGTAAAATGCACTATATTGTGGCACATCTTGGTGCATCTCTCCAATTCCCCCCATTCTGAATGTTATTCCAGCTCCCCAGTACATCATACAGAATACTAAATGGTACCTTTATGAAGTACAACTTGTCTTTCAAAAATTAAGCCCACATACGGCGTGTAGAGAAATGCAGCTGAAAAACACTTCTATCTATCTATCTATCTATCTATCTATCTATCTATCTATCATAGAGAAACGCGTCTTTTACTGCAACAATTTTCATTGCATTTTTGCTGTGTTTTTCTCTGCATTTTTTCTTCCCCTATTAATTATATAGGGAAACGTTCGCCATTCCACAGCTAAAATGAACATGCTGTGTTTTTCAAAAATGCACAAGTTTTGGATAAAGCAGCTTTTTTCGTCCCCACAATGCTCGGGGGAGAGTAACCAAAATCTCATTCACTTTGCTGGTGCTGTAAAACGCAGCATTTTTTGCAACGTGGGGCTGAGCCTAAAACTGATTTTGTTTTTATCTAATATAGTTTTAACTGCCCCCCATCTACACCGTATGACTACACCGTGAGAGTATATGTTTTGTTTTTTTGGAAATGATATATATTTTCCTTTGATTTTTATGTAGATTATAATGAAAAACAGGTTGAGACAGAGAGGTGGGCGCAAACCTGGACCACATAGAAGCAATTTATCTTCTATGTGGTCCAGGTTTCACACAGGACTGAAATACTGGGAAAAACTGCTGCACAAATGCAGTATAAAATTTCAGGATAAACTTGCACCCTGTGGACATTCAGCAGTGTTTACCCTGTACGTGTCACTAGCCTTCCATTGTTTTTGGTTTTGCTTTTTTCTTTACTTCCATTAGATGGGCTTGAGGTGGACATGTTCCAAGTTATTTGGCTTGCTTTGGTGTAGACCCATGTACTGCATGAAGGTGGGATGTAAAACTGTGATGAATTTATCGCAAAGCCAGGGAGTTAAGATGAAAGGATTTCCTGCACATTATACAGTAACACGTGTACGTACGCCCGTATGATAAATGTGTAATAATAGATGACTAAAGTAAAGAAAATAACTAAAGACAAAAAAATTTACGTAAAAATTCCAGCCATAATAAATCTTCTCCCAGGGCTTTCATTAAAAGAGTGTTCTTACCAAAGTGGTAGAACCATTTAAGAAAGTCATGGGTGTAACTGTTCCAGTTTTCTGGCTCTCCAGGCACAATTTAAGGTCTCGTATACACCCTTCTCAACTTCCTACACATTGCAGCAAGAACATTTATACCTAGACTTTAGAAGAACACCAGAGCCCCCATCACTGAATAGTTTCAGGAGATCCTCCATCTTCAACGCATGGAGGAGATGATGACCTCAACCTCGGACACACTTTCCCATGTTGGAGACATTGGTTGGATTTCCAATTCTCCATAGACTTTCATGCGTCCACATGAACTACAGTTCTAATCTGAGATGAATTATAAAAGTCCTTGCCAAATCACCCCCATCATTGAGAGAGCGAGTTTAGTAATCCCGCTTGATATGGAAGTACCCCTCTTCTTGAACCCCTTTTCTTCCTCACTTGGATCTCACATTATGGATATCCTAAATTATGTTAGATGTCATATCTCAGCTGACCTCACCACATGGGAGTGTTTAGTGCAGGGTGCCCAGGTTACTTCTCTAGAAGGGGCCACCCCCATGGCACTCGCAGGCACGGCATGCAATGTATTAAAGCTTCTGTTTCTTGGTTATGCACCTATTATGATCATCACCACCGGTACACTAACTGCTTTACACTTCACCAGTCTAGTGCTGTTAGCAGTTTTGGGGAAGATGTCAAGAACGCTGACAGATTCCCGTTAAATGCCCCATTAAAAACATCCAAGAAATGACGTGTGTGTGTTTATTTTTTTTTTTTATTTGGTTTCTTTGAAAACCAACCAAAAACAATTGCTGAAGCAATTCTAAAAAGTTAAAGGTGTAGAGACAAGAGTGCCAAGTAGTGTGGGAAATGTAGTAGGGAGGTGGTGCCGAAAGCATGGCATGTAAGAATACCAGAGATCATACAACAATCACAAAAATATGGGGAGAGAAAAGATATTTGGGGACCATTGTGAAAGCTTGTGCTAGTGCAGAAAAAATATATACGACACCGAGCAAAAACCTCGTGTTATACCATTTAAACACGTAAATTCCAAAAGTCATATAAAAAAATGGCCGCTCACCTTAAGAAGTTGTGAAAGAGTAGGTCACAACTCCTAAATTATAAGATATATTGGATAGAAACAGCAGCTGGATCCACGCCAACGTTAGCGAGATGCAAATGAGATAAAAGGACCTTGCTATTCAAACTTTGCCTCATAATAACAATATAGTTATAAGAAATGCAGACAAGGGTGGGGGGATTGTCATACAGAATAGGTCATGTTATTTAAAGGAAGCATTAAGAATTTTATCTGACACTAATTACTATATCAAATTAAAGTCAGATCCTACTAGTAGACATCTTGAAGAATACTTAGTTCTTATACATGAAGGTTTTACCTCAGGTATCCTAACTAAAAAAGAAAAAGAATTTCTAACAGTAATAAATCCTACCTTGGCATTGTTTTATCACTTGCCAAAAATTCATAAAAGCATTTCTAACCCTCCAGGAAGACCTATTATATCGGGGATGAACTCCATTACAAGAAATTTATCTGAGTATATTGATGTACACTTACAGAAATTGGTCTCTATTTTACCTTCATATTTACGTGACTCGACTAGTGTAATAACTCAATTAACCCCACTAATTTGGAAACCTAATTATATATGGGCCACCCTTGATGTGGCCTCTTTGTATTCTAACATTCCACATACTAAAGGATTAGGAGCTATAAAGCAGACATTAAATAAAGCCACTTTGATGCCTGATATTCAAAAAGATTTTATAATAAGGGCGATACGCTATATTTTGGAACATAACGCTTTCCAGTTTGAACAAGAAACATATTTACAGGTTAAAGGCACAGCTATGGGCACTCGTTTTGCCCCCAGCTATGCCAATGTATAGATATATTTACCAGCAGCATCCATAGTCTAAAAATATTATATATTTTAAATGATATATTGATGATCTCCTATTTATATGGGAGGGATCAGTTCAAACATTTGAATCCTTTACAGATTATCTTAATCAGAATAATTGGGGTCTTTCCTTTACAGGAAAAACCAACACAAGTGAAATTGAATATTTGGACTTAGTCCTTATAGGCAAAGACAATCGAATATCTACTAAAACACATTTTAAAGAAGTAGATTGTAATAGCCTTTTAGACTTTAGAAGTTTACACTATAAAAAGTGGAAACAGAACGTCCCGTTCAGGCAATTTAAGCGGATCCGAAGGAACTGCACAAGGGATACTGATTTTAGAGACCAGAGTGATATATTGGTTGGTCGTTTTCGTAATAAACACTATCCTAATGAGATCATAGAGGGGGCTAGAAAAAAAGTGAGCTCACTTACACAAAAAGAATGCTTAGAACCTAAATGAAAAATTAAAAAAGATTCATTTAAGAATAATTTTATCACAACTTTCAATGGAACTCATTTGCAAATCAGAGCAATACTTACAAAATATTGGCCCATATTATTAAAGGATAAGTATTTGAAAACTACTCTCCCAGGACATCCAACAATCACTTTCCGCAGAGCCAAAACTTTAAAAAATATTCTAGCCCCTAGTCGCCTCAGGACGGTTAAGATTCAAAAAAACAAAAGTGGAAATCTTGAGGGACTTTTTGGTAGTTATAAATGTGGACATAACCGCTGTAAATGTTACCTGAATATTAAGCATAATGTAACAGAAATTGTATGTAAATCTACGAATGAGAAATTCAAAATTAGATCCAGATTAGATTCCTCATCTAACTTTATAGTGTATCTCTTGGAATGTACCTGCGGGCTGTAGTATGTCGGGCGCACTATAATGGCTCTGAGGGATAGAGTAAATAAACATCGATCAAATGTCCATAACGGTTACTTGAAACACAGTGTTTCCAGACATGCTGCAGCCGCACATGCTTGTAGTTTTAAAGATTTCACAATTATTCCAATAGATCAAATAAAGGCCAATAAACATAATCGTTTTGAACTTCTAAAAAAACATGAAATGTATTGGATTTATAAACTCAATACCCTAAGTCCTGTTGGTCTAAATGAGGCATTGGAAGATGTCACACAATAATTTTTTATTGGTTATATACTAAGTTTTTGTGTTATATGGATTACTTATTTATGTTTATTTATGTGTATGTGTATATGGATGTATATATATATATATATATATATATATGTGTGTATATGATTGTATACTGTATGTGTGTGTGTATATATATATATATATATATATATATATATATATATATGTGTGTATATGATTGTATATGTGTGTATATATATATATATATATATGTGTTTATTTGTGTATCTATTTTTAACTATTTATTGTTAAATTCTATATTATACATGAATAATTGATATATGTTGATATTTTAAAGGAAAAAGAAACATTGGGTGGGTATGGTAATTACTTTGGTACGTACCATTATTTTCGAATTGATTTTTTTTTTTTTCTTTAATGTAGTCTATATATAGTATGTATGTATTTCGTCATTTATTATATTATGTGTTATTCATGTCAAAGTTGTTTTATTCCTGTAGCATTTATCATTATTTTTATATGGTAACATTCATGTGTTGATTTTTAAAGCTAGCGTCATTTTGACATTTGGGAAAAGCACTTTGCCCTCTCAATACACCTTTTTATCATCTCTGAGACACTATAATAGTATATAAGGGCAGTTATCAGTGCATATGCGCGCTTTAGAAAGACGCAGAGCAGGCACCATATAATATGGTGGGAAATTAGCTGGGGGAGAATACAACTCTCAACAGACCCAGAGCATCTGGAGCTGCTGGGGGTTGTGGTTATCAGAGTGGTCAGTGAAATTGAAAGATTTTGGGGAAAAATAGGGGGAAATGTTTTTTGTTTGTGTGGTTAAGTTGTACTTACCTTTCACATTGCTGATCTGGGCTCCTATGCAGAAACCCAACGCCGCGCACAGCATCAGTACGTCAGTGATGCTTGCAGCAACAAGCATCCAACCAGAGGTGTAACTAGGGGTTTGGCACAGGAGGCGCAAACATGTCCAAGTGGGCCCCCAACCCAAGTTATACCAATATTATCACTATACAGTAGTAGTATAGTATAGTAGTAGTATATACCAGCTCTACACAGGGCTCTGCAGACCATTTAAGTGAATACAGGGCAGTTACATGTAGTGACTTACAGGTTTCTGACTAATCGGTCACATTTCCCTTCTCTTCCCTTTGGACCGCCATGACCACTTCCTCCATCCATGACTTGTCTCTGTAAAGTTTGCAGCACAGACATCTTTGGCTCCTCACTTCTCCAGGCACCTGACCCACATTGTCCTCACCTACACAAAGCCCCCATCCTGCTGCTACCCCCAATTATATAATATATAATATAAAAATCTCCTATAAATGAATAATATCCCTGTATGTATTGTGGTAAGGTGTACGGCAGAATAGTAGACGTGGTGTATATCTCGCCTGGTTTTCTCAGACAGGTGAGATGAAGGAAAACCGGGTTTTGGATTTCTTAGCAGACCATAGTCTGCTAGGGTTTTGTTTGTTGTTACATGGGCTGTTTTTTTTTGGACTGGAGGGCAGGTTTGGTAGTGGGTGCTCTCCAGTCCACACCCCTAGTCCGCTACGGGTTTTTCTCCCTAACCCCAGGCACTCCCAGGTGCGCCTTCCTGGGTTGTGTTTATTGGGAAGTAAGCCTGATAAAAGGGATCTCTGAGATACTGTGAGTGGTGAGGACAACACCACTCGTAATGTGTGAAGTTGGCACTAAGCCAATGTGTTTTGCTGCTATTTTCAGTTTGTACCTGCACGAGACTAGACAGGTATGCGGAGTGTTAGCCAGCGGCCGGACAGGCCTAGGTATTGTTGTTTTGTTTGGAGACCGTTTGTTTTGTGTTTATTTTGCTAAATAAAGCACCATCACCGTTTGAGAAAAACCTGCTGTGTGTGAACATGGTCTTTGCCGCCCCCACCGTATGAGCTGATCCCTACAGTATCTTTAAATGAATGCCGCTGTGTGCCACTTCAGTTAATAATACCGCCTGTATGCTGTCTTAGAGTTTGTCCAGGATCAGACATTTTACTGTATGCAGCAGGGGAGAGTTATAAAATAAAAATGGGCTATCAGTTACCTGTATCCTCCCCTCTGTTCCTGTGCTGGGCCGCCTGTCACCTTCACTGCTCTGTATATGGAGCAGCTTCAGCAGTGACGTCAAGTGAACAGGACCGCTACAGCCAATCCCTGTGCTCAGGAGTATACGGTGTTTGGCTGCCCATGGTCTTGTCGACATCACTGCTGCAGCTGCTCTGTATACATACAAGGTGACAGCCAACCCAGCGCCGCTAAGGAGGGGAAGATGCATTATAACCCTTCCCTGCTATTTGCATTAAAAGTTTATACCTTTAAATTAAGAGTTCCCATCAATTAATAATGCCCCTTGTGTTCCCCCTAATACTAATAATACTCCTGCATATCCCCTTAAAGGGGTTGTCAAGGCAAAAATGGACTCAAAAATTTATTTTTAAAATCAGCCGGGAGTGGTGGAAAAAAAAAAACATACTCACCTGTCCCCAATGCTCTGGTGCCTTCCTGCGCAGTCTGGTCCTGCTGCTCTGTTGTTGTCTTCTGGCGTAGTATCCGCCGGAATTGACCGCCGCACGTGACCGCTGAATGTCCCAGCCGGCAACAAATTCCAGGACTGGACCACTCTGGGAGGACACCAGAGCACCGGGACAGGTGAGTGTGTGGTTTTTTTTTTTTTGTTTTTTGGTTTTTTTTTTTCACCTCCCCTGGTCTAATTAGAAATTTATGTTTAGAATGGACAACCTCTTTAAAGGGGTTGTCCAGGAATTTCAGAGTGGATACCGAGGAAGGTGAAACATTAAAAAAAAAAAAATCATACTCACCTGACACCAGTGTCTGCCGCCACTGTTTGGTCCAACATGTGCTGTTCCTTTGCCGGCAGAAGTTCTGCACTGCTCCTGACTGCTGAGGCCAATCAACGGCCACAAGAAAGGAACCGGTGATGTAAGTGACGTCATCAGTTCCTTTCCTGTGGTCACTGATTGGCCTTAGCAGTCATATGTGGCAAAGGGGCAAAGCCGCGGTTTGCACTGGACCAGTCAGCGGTGGCACTGGTACAGGTATGTTTGTTTTCACTGTCTCCTCCCTGACTTCTGAAATTCCTGGACAACCCCTTTAAATCAATAATGTTCACCATAAATTAATATAGCCCAATACCCCATAAGTTAATATCCCTTTACATCAATGCTGCCTGCCAATATCCCCCATTGTATTAATAATTCCCCTTAATGAGCTGTTTTTAATACCACTGCCTGCCCCAATGATCCCTTTATATTGTTATTTCCCCCTAATATTAAGGCACCCCCCTGACCTCCTAACCAAAAAAATAAAAAAATACTTACCTGTCTTTAATCCCCTGATGCACCTGACTTGCCACCGTCACTTCTTCACAACCCGCTTCACGCGCCATCAGCGTCCCGGCTCAGGAGACGCAATGTACTGACATCATTGCGCCCTGGCTCAGGACGCTGACGTCTTCAGTGGTTGCCAGGAGCCCCTGAGACTGGAGCCCCCGAGGTTACCGATACGGCCCCTGACCAGAGCATCCGTATTGGAAAAATGAGGACTAATAGTCGGGCCCACTGGGGGATTCACCGGTTTCCCGATGGGCCAGTTCGACCCTGCTTACATGACACCCTACGTAGGTTGTTGGCTCCACCTTTCTATTTCCTGGCACTACACTGAAGCTTCTCTTCTCATCCAATGTTTATCTGGTTTACATTAGTTATGCAGATAATAACATTATGATAATATATAAAGTGAGCAGAAGACAGGTTACTGCAGTATCTAGGCCATGTCCAGAGGGTAAATAAACAGCGACTCTTACCCTAGCATGTAAAAGCTTTGAAACTGGGTCTGCCACCCTCTTGTATAAGAACCTTCCCTGTGAATGAAGAACTTGTGTGCCCAGCAATCCATTTATTTCTATGGGGCTCCTGTAGATTGCAGTCCTGCAGTCATCTGGCCCCTATGCAGTAAGTGCCCCCTTTAAAGGCCCCCATATAGTAAGTGTTAGTGACTTTAGGCTGCCAACTGTCCTAGGCCCCTCTGGAGTTTGTCCAAATTTTTGACAACCCCTTTTATAATAATGTCTCATAGTGCACAAAGTATAATGTCTCACAATTGGCCCTTCACCAAGTATAATATCCCACAGTGTAACCTTGCACACAGTATAATGTTCTTAGTGGCACCTACGGTGTTCACTAAGATTTTTGAAAAATTTCAGTTTTGACGAATCCGAAATTTATGGGGTTCACCACCCACAAACTATTATTATACTCTTCAGACCCCAGAGTATAATAAACTGAGGCCCAGGGGAGGTGACCAAACATAAAAAAACAGTGTTACTCACCCCTCCTGGGCTCCGTCGATGGTCTTCAATGACATCAGAGACCCCTGAGGCCCAATTAAAGACCTCAGATGTCTGTGGCTTCATTGAAGAGGCCCAAAGACCCCTGCCGGAGCCCAGCAGAGGTGAGTAACACTGTTTTTTATGTTTGATCACCTTCTCTTAGCCTTCGATCATTATACTGGAGAGGTAGCACGGGTGTAGCACTGTTTTTCAAAGGTCAGACCTCCAGCGATTGGACACTTATTCCCTATCCCCGATCTTTTGCCTGGAAAACCCCTTAAAACACCTTAAAGAGGATCTTTCACCAACTCCACCTTTTTGCATCCTTCAATAGGTTCTGCTGCACTGATTCTGGAGGGAGAAGGAGAAGTATAAGGAGAAGGAGAAGAAGGAGAAGGAGAAGGAGAATTCTGTGCTACATTTGTACTTAAAATAGCTTTGGAGGGGATTGGAGGTCTTTTTACTGTAGCAGAGCTCCAAATCCCAGTCATACAATACGTTCCAAATTATTATGCAAATTTTATTTTTTTCTGAATTTCCAAAATAATTTTCCTGATTTCCTGTATTGTCCTGTTCAATATACAGTACTGGACAATGGCGTCATGGTGAGGCAGGGGCTCCTAGCGTCATAGATCACTGGGCTGAGTTTTGGCAAAGAAATCTGGCTGATGTATGTACTAGATTTCCCGATCTGGTTTTGTCCATGTGCATGGGGCCTAGCTCCCTCTAGTGGCAGTGGCATGAAGCCCATTAATCCCCTATAAAGATATAATCTTTTGGTTTATTTTTTCAGACTACTGAACCACAGGATGGAGAAGGTGAAACAGTTGTATAAGGTGCAGTCAGCACCGTATGAAAAATTTGGGAAAATTTGGGGTGTCCTAGGAACTTCCACCATGTGAGTAGAAGGTAGTTATATTAAAATCCCACCTCTTCCATGGACGCAGTATTGTCTGGGGTGACAGTGACATCATGACCATCTGACAGACACATCCCTCTTAGTACAGAAAAGTCCTACAAGTGACAGGAATGGGAATCGAGCCCGAAAATTACAACAAGACGCAGAGCTGAATATTGGCTTCTTAAAGGGACACTCCAGGCAAAACTGATACTGTGTCATGTCTGCAGCAGGGGGAGGAGCATGATATAGATTTCCAAAGCAAATACCCCTGCTTCGTGCTCCACCCCCCAGGCCTTGCATTGGGTATAACATAGGATATATATATTTTCCCTGGTGTGTTCCTTTAACCATTTAAGAACTAGTGTTTTATGGGTCTGACTCAGCTCCATAGCCAAACCACAGGACGGGTAGTAACAAGGAGTTCTAACAAAAAACAAACAAGATGGAAGTGGCAAAGCTAAAAGTTCAGCCATTAAAGGGGGTTTATCATCTCAGGATTTCATCTGCCCTCTTGTCTCCTCTCCCCTCCACATCCTGGTTTTCAGCTCATTCCAGCATGGTGGCCACAGTTATCTCTGGATTTACATACACAGATACCAAGTAACTGTACTAGCCCTTATCAGAGATCTAAAACTAAAAGCTATAGGGGCAGATTTATTATTCATTTAATATCCAAGGTTTGTAACTTTTTCAACACCAGTTCCAACAATAATTCCCACACCACTTTTATGAAGCTGAAAGTAGTGTGGGAGTTGTGCTACATCTAATATAGTTTACTGGTGCAAATAATAATAATAATTGAAATCTAGGCCAGCCACAACCTGGTATAGATTACAGCAGAGACGCACAGCGCGATAGAGGAGCCGCCATGTTTATGAAGAGGCATGCTCCTTGCCATAAATGAGACAGCTCTTCCGCCGGAGCAAGGAATATGAAGAGTGGTTTATTGAGCACCATATACCCCATAATATATTGTCAGCCCTTCCAGAATGGCAGAACCCAACATGCAACTCAGACCCAGACCCAGACCCAGACCCAGGAACAAACAGCCAACTAAAACTTCAGTCCAGATACAGAATCCCAGAATCCAGGCAGAAACCAAGTCACTAGCCAGTACACACAGACAAACATAGGGTATCCTCAATGAAATCCCTGAGGCTAGTAAACACATAATTCACATACTGTACCTAGTCTACCAGTCTGACTGCAGAACAAGGTGAACATTTAATTAGGTACCTGGATGGGAAGGCTTTAATTAATCAGAGCCAGCACGGCTTTATGCCTAATAAATCTTGCCAGACTAATCTTATTTCCTTCTATAATAAAGTCACTGAATGGTTGGACCAGGGGAATGCAGTGGACATAGTATATCTTGACTTTAGTAAGGCCTTTGATAAAGTATCACATAACATTCTTATTGAAAAAATGATCAAGTATGGCTTTGATAAAATATCAGTGAGGTGGGTTCACAATTGGCTTAATGATCGGGCACAACGAGTAATTCTAAATGGCTATACATCAAACTGGAAGAAAGTAAAAGCGGGGTGCCGCAGGGCTCTGTCCTGGGCCCAGTACTTTTTAATATTTTTATAAATGATCTGGATGATGGGATTAATGGGGAACTAATAAAATTTGCAGATGATACAAAGATAGGAGGAATGGCCAACACTAGAGAGGAGAGAGAGTGCATCCAAAAGGACTTAGACACACTGGAACAATGGGCTGAGGTGAACAAAATGGTATTCAACAGGGACAAATGCAAAGTCCTACATCTGGGTAACAGAAATGCAAGAGGCATATATAGTATGGGAGGAATAGTACTAAGTGAGAGTACAGGGGAAAAGGATCTGGGCATAATAATAGATCACAAATTCAACATGAGCCAACAGTGCGGTGCGGTGGCTAAAAAGGCTAATAAAATTCTAGGATGTATCAAGACGAGCATTGTAGCTAGATCAAGAGAGGTAATTATTCCGCTGTACTCTGCCCTGGTCAGACCCCACCTGGAATACTGTGTACAGTTCTGGGCGCCCCAGTTTAAGAAAGACATCGATTTATTGGAGCAGGTCCAGAGAAGAGCAACCAAAATGGTGGAAGGTCTACAAACCATATCCTACGAGGAGAGGCTAAAAGAGTTGGGACTGCTTAGTTTGCAGAAGAGAAGGCTAAGGGGAGACTTAATAGCGGTATTTAAATATCTGAAAGGTTGTCACAGTGCAGAGGGATCTACCCTATTCTCATTAGCAGAAGGAAGCACGAGAAGTAATGGGATGAAACTAAGGGGAAGGAGATTCAGATTAGACATTAGGAAAAACTTTCTAACAGTAAGGGTAGTGAGAGAGTGGAATAGGCTGCCACGGGAGGTGGTGAGTTCTTCATCAATTGAAATCTTCAAGCGGAAACTGGATAGGTATATAGCTGGGATGTTTTAGGAATTCCTGCTTTTGCAGGGGGTTGGACTCGATGGCCCTTGAGGTCCCTTCCAACTCAAACAAACAAACAAACAAACAAACTCTTTGCGGTGCTGTTCCATAGCAGTTTTGACCTTGAAGACAATTTTCTGAGTCTTGGAATTCTAGCAGTCACAACTTTCTTATTTTGTGTTTTTGGGGTAGTTTTATAAAGCTTTGGATTATACAGGACGGGTTATACTCTAAATTTATATTTTTGCTAAAAGAAAATTATTAAAAGAAAAAAAAGTGTTCTTTATTTTATTATGAACAATGCTATTCATTTAGTGTACAAGTAATAATGTATATTTTTATATTATGTCACGGGACGTATGTCTAATAAAGTTCATTCATTTGTAAAAAGTGTAGGTGTGTTTTGTTTTTTTTTTACTTTTTAATTTTTTAATTTTTTTGTTCCATTAAGGGATTTTTCTTTTATTTTCTAACTATAAGGCTCGGTTTAGACAGTGTTTTTTTTCCTCAAAACCAAGGTGGTGAGAAGGCCAAGGCTCCCAGGTGGTGAGAAATCTAGTTCTGGGGACAAACTCCAGTTCTACAAGCCTAAGGAGCTGACTGACCTTTTCTCTCCACTGGTGGATGGTATGGGGCTCTGTCTCACCCAATTTTAATGGGATTAGCAATTTAGCCACCTGGATGAGCCAGGAAATAAGGCAGGATTTCCTAGCTTTGTAATCTGAAGTAGAGGCCCATAGTAAAATGGTCTCAGGGCGGGACCATCTCAGGTATAGTTCGGGTCATCTTTTTGGATATTATTCCAGGTATAGAAGGGTAACCCCCCCCCCCCCCGGTGTAGGAAATAGACCATAATATATATTAATATATTATGGTATCTTGGGAAGAATATCAACAATATCAGGTATGGTCCCTGGTGTAGAGGGGGAACCATCTCAGGTATAGCTCACTGGTGTGGATGGGTAACATCTCAGTAATGTTCTCCGGATGTTTTCTCCATATATGTCTGACGTTGGGGAATCTTTTTGGCCGATTCACAGTGTGACTGAACTGATATGAATTCATTATCTTTATTGACTTTACAGCTAGTGTGCACAGTACCTTACCCCAGTCTTCCACATAACCGGTGTAGCTTACATAATCGCTTCTCTTACATACATGCAGTGACAGGACTAGATTCAGAATTTGTAAGTACCTCAAAAAATGTTACCTGAGAGCCCAGAAGAATAGGAAATTCCGACTGAACCTGATCAGTATCTAGATAGCAGTCGTGTGAACACTTGTACAGCCTTAGGCTTCACACTGTCAGTGACTTTCATCAGTGATTGTGAGCCAAAACTAGGAATGGGTTAAAAACACAGACCAGGTACAAACATTTCTATTATACCTCATCTCTATGTAGTCTCCACTCCTAATTTTGGTTCACAATCACTGAACAAAATCACTGACCAAACACTGCCGTGTGAAAGCAGCCTAAAGCTAACGCTCCCGACCCCTATATAAACATGCATGCTCAGCTCCAATATTAAGACAGCTGAACCTCCATGCTTTTCTTTGAATCAACAATGCAGAATAATCTCACAGTAACCAACTTTATTCCAAGAGCCGCAAGGAATGTATTTTGGGCAATGATTTTGTTTTATTCTCAACAGCAAATCTCCAATTCCTGTACAGTGTGTTTTTTTGTTTTGTTTTGTTTTTTACTAATCTGGTTAATTTTATTATATTTTATATTATGCAGCGGTAAATATATATAATTTTTTGGAAAATAAAATCATATTTTATGGAAAAAGAAAAAAAAATGTTTGTGTCTCCGTATTTTGAGAGCATTTTTCATTACTTGTAGTTTTTATTGATACCGTTTTGGTTTACATACTGTATAATTTATTGACTAGTTTTGGGTGGGAATGGAAAAAAAAAAACTTTTCTGCGCATGTTTTTATGTCATGCAGTGTGCAATATAAATAATGAGCTTGCAGGATTCTGCAGGTTGTTACGGTTGTGGTGGTTTATGGTGAACTAATAAAAAATATTATAGTAATATGTATGGAAAAACAGAATTATTTTTGGAGACTTTTTTCCATAAAACTATTTTTGTCCTACTAGAGGACCTAGAAGCAGCATCCAATAATTGTTGGCATAATGCTTTGGAATACAGCAGGCCTTACGCTAGGTTCACACTAACTTTCGGGATTCCATTCTTTGGTTGAAGAGCTTGTGGCTCTCTGGATGTTTCCTGTAGCTGTCAGGACATGCTGGGAAATCTCTGTATTTCCATAATGTATTGAGCTGTAAAAAGAGATAAAAATTAACCATTTAGAACCTCATGTTCTACAACATATCCAAATTCTTTCCATACAGCCCTATATACCTACTATGCACCACTATCCCCTCAAAGAAAATAAAAAATGGTGGAAATATCAGTGGAGAATTGGTATTTGCCTCTCTTACCTGATGGATAATATCTAGTTATTCGTGAGCCTCAACATTAATATATTCTGAGGAAACTTGACATCCTGATAAAAAGAAAAGGTGGAGGAATAAACTGACCTGCCATCTTCTCATCTTCACCCCTCACCATGTGTGATATAAAACCGCTGCCTTCTAATGTAGCAGAACGACTTAAAAGAGATAAAAAGAAGAAAAGGCCGAGCGGCACATAGTATAATACTGTTTGGTAACAAATGCTCTATTGTTTTTAAAGTGAAGCGGACAATGATAGTGAAATATGCTTTGTATCAATTCACAATATGAGAGAAAGATACTGCAATATAAAAAATGAGGATGTTAAGGTTTTACCCTCACCTGGTTTAGTTGTGAGTTTGGTCACAACTGCTAAATCCGCTTTAGATGTTGGAAGTAGGATGCTGCAGGACCTCTTGATACCAAAATTCCAAGGAACTGGATGCAATGTTTGTAGATTGTGTTGGATAAAAGTCAGAATCCAAAAAATAGAGGTGCATACACTGCGCTAATCCAAATAGGTTTTCTTTATTAAGCTCAACACACAACGCGTTTCGGAGATAAAAGGTCTCACAACGCGTTGTGTGTTGAGCTTAATAAAGAAAACCTATTTGGATTAGCGCAGTGTATGCACCTCTATTTTTTGGATTCTGATTCTTATGTAGCAGAGGAGCTTTTGTGTTCCTTCAGGCACAAGGCCCAGATATGATAACTACCACTGCACCCCCTATTGCTGTATTGGTCAACTCTCGCAGAATCCCCAGGAGGCTACCAAAATAAATGGGGATCTTTTGGACTACTGGAAAAGCTGGAAAATCTCCTGGACCCAAAGATTATTCTATACATTGGCACATTATGTGCTGGTCAAATCAGAAAAAGGGGCTTGGCTGGCCCATTTTATGTTTGTGTGTCAAAAAGGGGGTGTGACATGTCCCCAACATCCCAACATGGGAGTAATCTCACTGGAAAGAGTTGTGGTCTCACTGAAAGGGGTCATGGGTTGATGGAAGGGGGCATGACCACCCCAACTCACCATTTTCCTGGACCACTGCCAGCAAATGTTGGTAAGTATGCTTATAGCCTATAGTATACCTTGGTCACATAACCAGAGCAAGTCCGCAGTACACAAGAGACCAAGCTATTCCTCCCTTCCCTACAGTTCCTGTACGCAGTCTTAATAAGCACTTCTATGGGAACAGCATCACAAAAAAAATCCTACAATTTATTGCATCTACATTTATCAAACTTTCAAGGACTTTTTGGGGACATCACCGAGTAGTACGACACATGATGTAGCATGACTATAATACTACACCTTATTCTCATTCTAAAAGTGTCTGAACATGTGTCTCACAGCTATTCCTTCAGTCTCGCCTATACTTGTGCACACTTGTTTTGGCTGAGCTTGCATGTGTTTTCAATGGGAAGGGGAATAAGCTGCTGTCAGACACCTTTTTCCCATGGGTTAAAAAAGTTTGAGCATGTTGAAATCCATCTGCCTAATCCTTCCTTCCCCCGACTGCTGTCAGACGAGACTCAGGACACCCCATACACATTAGCTAGGTCATCTTTCCTGTAAAGTGTACGGTTGCATTTAACCTAATTCTCTAGGAGATGTACAGTGGGGAAAAAAGTATTTAGTCAGCCACCAATTGTGCAAGTTCTCCCACTTAAAAAGATGAGGCCGGCCTGTAATTGTCATCATAGGTAGACCTCAACTATGAGAGACAAAATGAGAAAACATCCAGAAAATCACATTGTCTGATTTTTTAAGAATTTATTTAATAATAATAATAATAATAATAATAATAATAATAGTCCTTTAATAGTCCCACAATTGGGAAATTCAGTGTGTTACAGCAGCAAAGATAATATAAGCAGATACAAATACAAATACAACATGTACAGGAATGTTCCAAGGTGAGAGGCATTACATTAATAGCAGACAGACAGATAGGACGTAGCAGAGAGGGGGGGGGGGGATATAACAGGCAGAGAGATATTTCAGTTCTCTGTATGTAATGATCTCCGCTTAGGTCGGTGTTGGTTGTACAGCCTAACCGCGGTGGGGAGGAAAGACTTCCGATAGCGCTCCTTCTCACACCTAGGGTGGAGCAGTCGGTCACTGACAGTACTGCCCAGCGCGATCACAGTCTCATGCATGGGATGGGAGTTATTCTCCCGCATGGAGCTCACCACGAACAGTATCCTTCTGTCACCCACCACCTGCACTGGGTCCAGTGGGCTCCCCAGGACAGAGCTGGCCCTTCTAATCAGCTTGTCCAGTCTATTCCTATCCCTGGATGATATACTGCTCCCCCAGCAGGCCACTCCAAAGAAGATGGCTGATGCCACTACCGAGTTGAAGAAAGTTCTAAAAAGTGCCCCCCGGATTCCAAAGGCTCTCAGCTTCCTAAGCAGGTAGAGCCTGCTGTGGCCCTTCCTGTACAGGGCCTCCATATGATCTGCCCAGTCCAGCTTATTATTAAGGAGCAGACCCAGGTACTTATAGGTGTTCACAATCTCGATGCCCGTCCCCAGGATGTCCACTGGTTTTGGAGGGCATCTGCCTTTACGGAAGTCCACCACCATCTCCTTGGTCTTCCCCGCGTTAATCTTCAGGTGGTTCTGGTGGCACCAGTCCACAAAAAACCGGTTCAGTTCTCTGTACTCCTTGTCATCATCGTCTGTGATGAGGCCTACTATTGCAGAGTCGTCAGAATACTTCTGTAGGTAGCAGCTTAACATCTGCCTCAATCTGGCAGACCGACTGTTTATGACCCGAAATTGACTTAAGCCCCTCCCAGACCCCCCTTATGTCTTTTCTTTCCATTTGCTTTTCCATTTTTTCTTTATAACTGGCTTTTCCCTGCCTGATTTGATGCCTCAGCTCCTTTTGTACTTCCCTCAACCCCTCCTTATCTCTTGTCCTGAATGCCATCTTTTTCTCCTTAAGTAGTGTTTTTATATCAGAGTTAATCCATGGTTTGTTGTTGGAGAAGCACCTCACCACTTTTGTGGGTACTGTGTTGTCCACACAAAAATTAATGTAGTCCGTTATGCAGTGTTTGAGTCCTTCTATATCTTCTCCATACGAATCCTGCAAAACTTCCCATGCGGTTGTGTCAAAACAATCCCTCAGAGCCTCATCACTCTCCTCGGACCATATCCTCACTGTGCGGGTGACAGCTGGTTTTCTACGTACAAGTGGCTTGTACACAGGTCGGAGATGTACTAGGTTGTGATCCGATCTTCCCAGGGGCGGTAGGGCTGATGAGTTATATGCCTCCCTCACGTTGGCAAAGAACAAGTCCAGTGTTTTGTTGTCTCTTGTGTGGCAGGTTACATACTGTGTGAAATTTGCAAATTATGGTGGAAAATAAGTATTTGGTCACCTACAAACAAGTAAGATTTCTGTCTCTCACAGACCTGTAACTTCTCCTTTAAGAGGCTCCTCTGTCCTCCACTTATTACCTGTAGTAATGGCTCCTGTTTGACATTGTTATCAGTATAAAAGACACCTGTCCACAACCTCAAACAGTCACACTCCAAACTCCACTATGGTGAAGACCAAAGAGCTGTGGAAGGACCAGAAACAAAATGGTAGCCCTGCACCAGGCTGGGAAGACTGAATCTGCAATAGGCAAGCAGCTTGGTGTGAAGAAATCATCTGTGGGAGCAATAATTAGAAAATGGAAGACATACAAGACCACTGATAATCTCCCTCCATCAGGGGCTCCTCGCAAGATCTCACCCCGTGGGGTTAAAATGATCACAAGAACGGTGAGCAAAAATCCCAGAACCACAAGGGAGGACCTAGTGAGTGACCTGCAGAAAGCTGGGACTAACGTAACAAAGGCTACCGTCAGTAACACACTACACCGCCAGGGACTCAGATCCTGCAGTGCCAGACGTGTCCCCCTGCTTAAGCCAGTACATATCCGGGCCCGTCTGAAGTTTGCTAGAGAGCATTTGGATGTTCCAGAAGAGTATTGGGAGAATGTCATATGGTCAGATGAAACCAAAGTAGAACTGTTTGGTAGAAACACAACTCGTCGTGTTTGGAGGAGAGTGAATGCTGAGTTGCATCCAAAGAACACCATACCTACTGTGAAGCATGGGGGGGCAACATCATGCTTTGGGG
This sequence comes from Leptodactylus fallax, assembly GCA_947044405.1. Classification (NCBI taxonomy): domain Eukaryota; kingdom Metazoa; phylum Chordata; class Amphibia; order Anura; family Leptodactylidae; genus Leptodactylus; species Leptodactylus fallax. The sequence goes on along the minus strand of CAMRHE010000711.1, from coordinate 329,243 downwards.
CTGTTTCTCTGCAAAGGGACCAGGACGACTCATCCGTGCACATGAAAGAATGAATGGGGCCATGTATCGTGAGATTTTGAGTGCAAACCTCCTTCCATCAGCAAGGGCATTGAAGATGAAACGTGGCTGGGTCTTTCAGCATGACAATGATCCCAAGCACACCACCAGGGCAATGAAGGAGCGGCTTCGTAAGAAGCATTTCAAGATCCTGGAGTGGCCTAGCCAGTCTCCAGATCTCAACCCCATAGAAAACCTTTGGAGGGAGTAGAAAGTCCGTGTTGCCCAGAGACAGCCCCAAAACATCCCTGCTCTAGAGGAGATCTGCATGGAGGAATGTGCCAACATACCAGCAACAGTGTGTGCCAACCTTGTGAAGACTTACAGAAAATGTTTGACCTCTGTCATTGCCAACAAAGGATATATAACAAAGTATTGAGATGAAATTTTGTTATTGACCATATACTTATTTTCCACCATAATTTACAAATAAATTCTTTACAAATCAGACAATGTGATTTTCTGGATTTGTTTTCTCATTTTGTCTCTCATAGTTGAGGTCTACCTATGATGACAATTACAGGCCGGCCTCATCTTTTTAAGTGGGAGAACTTGCACAATTGGTGGCAGACTAAATACTTTTTTCCCCACTGTATGTGATGCCTAATACTCAACTTCAGGGTTGATTTAACCATAGGGCAAACTGTGCACTTGCGGGGGCCTCGGATACGGGCACCAGACTTTCTGCGCAGGACAGCTCTACTCGCAACTGTATTGGTGTGCATATACTTGAAGCCTATGAAAGGGCAGCAGAGGCGTAGCTAGCGGGGGGGCAGCGGCCCCGGGCCCACTCCAGAGCCGCAGCAAGGGGACACAAACATTTCAACTGTATCGGCATCTACAGGACACCGATGCAGTTGAAATACATGGTAGATCAGGAAGCTATTAGCTTCCTGTTCTGCCATTCTATAACCTGTACTTACAGAGCAGTGATGGGGGGCTGGGTCTCCTCCTGCACAGTCTGTGCGCATCTACTATTTTCTTCCCAGTGGTACTGTGAACCGAGAGCAAGGCAGGTGGTTTGGACTCCACAACCAGAAATGAACGCACACGCGGTAGTTCAAGAAAAGAATATATATTTACTATAAGTTAATAAAGGCTAGTTAAAGGTAAAATGACAGGGATAAAGACAAGCAAAATATACAATATAGCATGAACAATTTCAAGGCAAATTCTGCAATGGTTTCTACTTTTACTCTGTCCACTTCTGCAGTATGGACACTGAATGAACAATATACTCAAAACTATCCCTAACTGACCCTGACATCACATTTGGGTGCACCCCCTTTTCCCCAGTGGTCCAGGTGGACTGCTTACAGTCCGTAGAAGCGCGCGGTGGGGCCTAAAATCGGTCCTTTCTTTTATAGTGAAGCGTCCTCCCCTCACGGTTATCAGGATCTTGGGAGAAATGAAGTCCTCTTTAACAGACAGGGAAACCAACTGAATGCAATGTAATCCAACAGCAGATTCCACTCAGCACACTGACAGTCCTGCCGAATCCATACACTGAGCTGGGATGTAAGCCGGGATTTAGCAGTTACTGTCCAGTACATCAACAGCACTGCGAGTCTCTATATGTGGTATCCATATACACAGTCACAATGTCAGTCTCACTGATCAGCCACTGAGCACAGTTCCTTTCACGTGGACTCACTAGACCTGTTGTCTCTTTACACTCTGTTTGTCTCTGGACCAAGATACAGCTTAGCTGTACAGAAAAATCTCCACACCAGTTCAATACAACATAGACACCTGTCTTCTCTCTTGCCAAGATGGCTGCTGCTCTCTGTCTCGTCACTTCCTGCTTCTCTGCTCACACTCTGTCTGCAGAACAGGCAGGCTGACATAAAAGGGGGGGGGGGTCTCACTCCAGCATCATGTCACAATTACAATGGCTGCTGTCTTAAAGGAACAGAATCACAGAAATACATTCAACATTAACAGTTTATACAGACAAATGAAGCTTAGGACAACATTGGCTGTCTCTTACAGTACCATAGAATAGGGGGTCAAGGTTCCAGGAGGAAAGTAGAAGATGCGCACAGGCTGGGTGCAAGAGGAAATCCCGCCCGGAACCTTGACACCTATTCTATGTTTCCAGTGGGAAGAAAATACTAGATACGCACAGGCTGCGTGCAAGTGGAGGCCCGGCCCCCCATCACTGCTCTGTAAGTACAATATAACTATACAGAGCAACAATATATAGAATGGTATGTGGGGGAGGGGGACTATAACCTGTGAGGGGTGCAATTAGCTCACTATTACAGTAATTGTGCCCCCTACAGGTAACAGCATTACTTATGTGTGGGGGGGCTATTACCTGTGAGGGGCACTATTACTGTAATAGTGTATCCCCCCCCCTTCCCCACACAGGTAACAGCATTCCCTAGCAACAACTAAGACATCAACGTCCCAGCGCAGACAGGCACAAATGATGTCACTACATAGCGCTGCCTGAGTTGAGACAAGGACAGTCGTCGGTGGCAAGTCTGAGCAAGGAGATCAGAGGAAGGTGAGTATAATATTTTTTTTTTTTTTTGGAGGGGGGAGGGGGGCTTAATAATATTAAGGGCCAATAACCATAAGGGATCATTAGGGAAAGCAGAGGTATTATTAATATAAGGGCCATAATTAATACAAGGGATATTATTAACCACTTCAGTATCAGGCCAATTTCTGGTCCAGGACCAGATACATTTTCGGGTTTTTTTGTATGTGTGGTTTTGAGGGCTGTAACATTTTTATCATTTGCGCTATTCAACTAATATCTGCGTCTTTTTTCAGTGACACATAGGGCTTTATTTCTATGTTGTTTTTATTTTTGCATGTGTTTTTTATTTTTATTTTTTTTTTTTTATATCCGGGAAAATATAACCAAAAGAGGAGGGAAAACGTGTCTGTTTTTCACTTTTCTTTTTTTTTTTTTTATTTAATAACACAAAGTGCTACTAAAAAACTTTTAAAATAGTTTTTACTCTCCATTACGGTAATTTTTATTTTTAATGGTGTAGTTGGGGGTGGGGCTATAACCTTTAATAACGGCACATTATTGGCGTATTATTTTATTTTTTTAATTATTTTATTTACTTTTTTTTTTTTTTACACTTTTCTTTTGATTTTTGTTCATTTTTTTTTTACATTGTGTCCCCATAAGTTCATAATAGACCTTTGGGGACATCTGATGACTTTTTTTTTGTGGGGGGGAGGCTGATTTCCCCTGTAACTGGGGCTGGTACATTTAGCCCCAGTTGCAGGAGGAATACAGCTTGTTTCCCGTTGCTATAGAGCTTATAGAGCTGATCTGGGTCCTGTAGGGATGGCAGGGAAGGTAATAAACCCTGAAGTTACAGCCGGCTCCCTGTTTCAGCAGCTGCATGATTTTGTGCAGCTGCTGAATTGTGCTTGGACGTGCCGGTAAGTCCTTGCAGAAATAGACAACCATCTTCCAGACGTATATAGTCTATGGGCAGTACGGAAGTGGTTAAAAAAGGTCTGTTAGTGCTATTAATGGGTTAGTGCCAAATACCTTTAGCAGTGTTTTGAGTGATTTCTGAGTTTCTCTGGGAGCTCCTGGCATCTTCTGCATTTGTTTACATGGTGTAGCTTCCTGCTGCCTTAGCTAATGCAATGCATTATGGTAGTTGTAGGCTGTTACACGATCTCCCTCTCACTCCTCCCCCCTCCCTCTGTAACACCCCCTCCCTGTCTCCCTAGCTAGCCTGCCCACTACTAGCCCTTCCCAACTAACTCAGCCCACCCCCCCCACCACATTATACTTACCTGTTTTCTTCCTGTCCAGACTTCCTTCTGCTGGGAACGGCTCCTCCTCTTCCTTGATTCTGCCAGAGCCTGCACAGCAGTCCCTACACTGTCCTGTAGCCTTCATTCCATTGTAAGAGACAGCCAATGTTGTCCTAAGCTTTATTTGTCTGTATAAATTGTTAATGTTGAATGTATTTCTGTGATTCTGTTCCTTTAAGACAGCAGCCATTGTAATTGTGACATGATGCTGGAGTGAGACCCCCCCCCCCTTTTATGTCAGCTTGCCTGTTCTGCAGACAGAGTGTGAGCAGAGAAGCAGGAAGTGACGAGACAGAGAGCAGCAGCCATCTTGGCAAGAGAGAAGACAGGTGTCTGTGCTGTGTTGAACTGGTGTGGATATTTTTCTGTACAGCTAAGCTGTATCTTGGTGCAGAGACAAACAGAGTGTAAAGAGACAACAGGACTAGTGAGTCCACGTGAAAGGAACTGTACTCAGTGGCTGATCAGTGAGACTGACATTGTGACTGTGTATATGGATACCACAGATAGAGACTCGCAGTGCTGTTGACGTACTGGACAGTAACTGCTAAACCCCGGCTTACATCCCAGCTCAGTGTATGGATTCGGCAGGACTGTCAGTGTGCTGAGTGGAATCTGCTGTTGGATTACATTGCATTCATTGGGTTTCCCTGTTAAAGAGGACTTCATTTCTCCTGAGATCCTGATAACAGTGAGGAGAGGACGCTTCACTATAAAAGAAAGGAACGACTTTGGGCCCCACCGCGCGCTTCTACGGACTGTAAGCGGTCCACCTGGACCACTGGGGAAAAGGGGGTGCACCCAAATGTGATGTCAGGGTCAGTTAGGGATAGTTTTGAGTATGTTGTTCATTCAGTGTCCATACTGCAGAAGTGGACAGAGTAAAAGTAGAAACCATTGCAGAATTTGCCTTGAAATTGTTCATGCTATATTGTATATTTTGCTTGTCTTTATCCCTGTCATTTTACCTTCAAATAGCCTTTATTAACTTATAGTAAATATATATTCTTTTCTTGAACTACCGCGTGTGAGTTCATTTCTGGTTGCGGAGTCCAAACCACCTGCCTTGCTCTCGGTTCACACCATCTCTACTGCGCAGGTGTGGGCGGCTCCTTCGGGCTCTCACACTTGTGCAATAGAGATGGAGTGTCAGTTACAGCACAAAGCCGGGACTCTGGTTCTTTTGCGCACGCACATGCAGATGTCACAGAAGGTGGAGCCGTTCCCCGCAGGACGAAGTCTGGAAGGAAGAGAGGTAAGTATGATGGGGTGAGGGGGGTGGAGTAGTAGTGAGGTTCTGTTTCCAGAAACGGGGAAATGGATCGTCACCGGATAATCAGAAAATGTCCCTGGGGCGGTCACTGTGTCATGGATATGGGTAACTATACATTTTTGCTGAATTATGTAATTTAGAAAGTAAGGGGAGAGGTGTTTAGATTAGTGTAGTAATTTATATTTATCCCGGACAACCCCTTTAATAATATATATTATAGGTTTACAATGTATTGGTATATAGAGAGATTCCTTGGTATGAGAAAAAACTTGTCTAATGAGAAAAAATTATTAAAATAAGTTTTTAGCAATTTTTTATTATTAAATGATTATATACTGTACTAGCAGAAGAACCCGGCTTCGCACGGGTATATTTCATTTTTTGTTTGTGTAGTGACCCCATAAGAATTGGACAGTTTTGCACTTGACATCCAGTATGGCAGTCCAGTATAGGTACAGTCTATTTATGGCTGTGTTGCTATGGAAACCTGGTAAATGAAATGTGAACTTATATTGGCTGATACACGTCATATGACTGAATATTTAAAGACCTGCGAACTGCTATTGACTCATACAGGTCATAAATAGCTTGGTTGCTATGGAAACCTGGTGTAAAGCTGTGTGTATGTCAAGACTTAAGAACCTGTGATTTTCCATTGGTCCATAAGCGTCATGTGATCATTTGTATCTCAGTTTGGATATCGGTGAAAGACCTGTGATCGGTTGTTATGGAAAACCTGGAGTAAAGCTGTGTGTATGTGACCTTGTGTAACAGTGTCATCCACAGCGCCCTGCCCCTTTAAAGCTGACCTACAGCAGTGAAGAAAAATGGCTGGGTTGTTATGGAAACCTGGAGTGCAGCTGTGTGCATGTGGCTGACAATGCCTTGTCAGATTGGAGACAGGCTTGGGTCTGCTGGGTTGTTTCAGCAGCTCGCTGTTGTCTGTGCCATATCTTGTCAGATTAGAGACAGGCTTGGGTCTGCTGAGAGTTTTCATTAGCTCGAGCAGCAGCCATGCGTTTTGCTGCAGAGGACATGAGTAGTTTAAAAATGTTTCAATTTATATGAATGCTGAAATCCAGTATGGCAGTCCAGTCAGTGGCGTAAATACCAGGGCAGTAGTGGTAGCGGCTGTCACAGGGCCCGGGACATTAGGGGTCCCGGCGGGCCCTTTTTTTTTTTTAATAGGCCATTACCTGCTGGTGTAACGCCAGCACGTAACGGGCCCTATTTACTTACCGATCCCCGCTCCTGCTCATGGCCGCCTGTGCTTCACCTTCTACAGAGGCGGCTATGAGCAGGAGTGGGGATCATCAAGTAAGGCCTGCGGGCCATGAACCCCAAAAACACTGCTATCATTATACTCTGGGGTCTTTTCAGCAGGCTTCGGGCATCCTTGGTGACGTCCCAGACGTCAGTGGGCCAGTCCGACGTCATTATGCGTTGTGATGCATGCTTGACTCACGTGACATCTGATCCAACATTGAAGAGGTAGCGGGGAGTGCGCATAATACTATATGAAGGGGCCACTATGATACTGTGTGCAGGGTCCACTATGGGGCAGAATACTGTGTGCAGGAATGCAGTTTGTGCGGGGGGAGGCGGTTGCCGAGGGTGGTCCCATGTCAAATGTTCGCCTTGGGGCCCAACCATTCCTAGTTACGCCACTGAGTCCAATATAGGTACAGCCTATTTATGGCTGTGTTGTTATGGAAACCTGGTAAATTAAATGTGAACTTATATTGGCTGATACATGTGATATGACTGAATATTTAAGGACCTACGAACTGCTATTGACTAATACAGGTCATAAAAAGCTTGGTTGCTATGGAAACCTGTGTGCCTGAGGAGACTAAGTGCCTGCAAGCTCTTATTGGCTGATAAGGGACATGTGACCCTGTGTATGGCAGTTGGAATATGAGTGAAAGACTTGCAGGCTTGTATTAGCTAATGTTGGTCATTTTTTGGGAATACTGTATCTCAGGAACGGTACGTCCAAGAGAGCTGAGACCCTGTCTATAATATTCCCGGACACCTGATGTACATGTGTGCCAAATTTGGTGAGGATCGGTCCAGTCGTTTGGTCATGCATAAAGAACAGACAGACAGACAGAAACTCATTTTTATATACAGTCATATGAAAAAGTTTGGGCACCCCTATTAATCTTAATCATTTTTAGTTCTAAATATTTGGGTGTTTGCAACAGCCATTTCAATTTGATATATCTAATAACTGATGGACACAGTAATATTTCAGGATTGAAATGAGGTTTATTGTACTAACAGAAAATGTGCAATATGCATTAAACCAAAATTTGACCGGTGCAAAAATTTGGGTACCCTTATCATTTTATTGATTTGAATACTCCTAACTACTTTTTACTGACTTACTGAAGCACAAAATTGGTTTTGTAACCTCACTGAGCTTTGAACTTCATAGCCAGGTGTATCCAATCATGAGAAAAGGTATTTAAGGTGGCCAATTGTAAGTTGTTCTCCTATTTGAATCTCCTCTGAAGAGTGGCATCATGGGCTCCTCAAAACAACTCTCAAATGATCTGAAAACAAAGATTGTTCAACATAGTTGTTCAGGGGAAGGATACAAAAAGTTGTCTCAGAGATTTAACCTGTCAGTTTCCACTGTGAGGAACATAGTAAGGAAATGGAAGACCACAGGGACAGTTCTTGTTAAGCCCAGAAGTGGCAGGCCAAGAAAAATATCAGAAAGGCAGAGAAGAAGAATGGTGAGAACAGTCAAGGACAATCCACAGACCACCTCCAAAGAGCTGCAGCATCATCTTGCTGCAGATGGTGTCACTGTGCATCGGTCAACAATACAGCACACTTTGCACAAGGAGAAGCTGTATGGGAGAGTGATGCGAAAGAAGCCGTTTCTGAAAGCACGCCACAAACAGAGTCGCCTGAGGTATGGAAAAGCACATTTGGACAAGCCAGCTTCATTTTGGAAGAAGGTCCTGTGGACTGATGAAACAAAGATTGAGTTGTTTGGTCATACAAAAAGGCGTTATGCATGGCGTCAAAAAAACACAGCATTCCAAGAAAAACACGTGCTACCCACTGCAAAATTTGGTGGAGGTTCCATCATGCTTTGGGGCTGTGTGGCCAATGCCGGCACCGGGAATCTTGTTAAAGTTGAGGGTCGCATGGATTCAACTCAGTATCAGCAGATTCTTGAGAATAATGTACAAGAATCAGTGACGATTTTGAAGTTACGCCGGGGATGGATATTTCAGCAAGACAATGATCCAAAACACAGCTCCAAATCTACTCAGGCATTCATGCAGAGGAACAATTACAATGTTCTGGAATGGCCATCCCAGTCCCCAGACCTGAATATCATTGAACATCTGTGGGATAATTTGAAGCGGGCTGTCCATGCTCGGCGACCATCAAACTTACTTGAAATGGAATTGTTTTGTAAAGAGGAATGGTCAAAAATACCTTCATCCAGGATCCAGGAACTGATTAAAAGCTACAGGAAGCGACTAGAGGCTGTTATTTTTGCAAAAGGAGGATCTACTAAATATTAATGTCACTTTTCTGTTGAGGTGCCCATACTTTTGCACCGGTCAAATTTTGGTTTAATGCATATTGCACATTTTCTGTTAGTACAATAAACCTCATTTCAATCCTGAAATATTACTGTGTCCATCAGTTATTAGATATATCAAATTGAAATGGCTGTTGCAAATACCCAAATATTTAGAACTAAAAATGATTAAGATTAATAGGGGTGCCCAAACTTTTTCATATGACTGTATATAAGAGATATATTTGGTATCGCCAAAAAATATTTAAAGTGATCGCGTAAAAATGGCGCAATTGTTTATTTTATTTAACCACTATCAATCTGGGGTCTAATATTATTATATGGGGTCTGGATATATGTAACTGTGCACTTTTATAAAGGCCATGACCCTTAAAAGGGCCTGCTCTATGTTCATCGGAATGGGACAGACCCTCGGAGGAGCCTCGACCTGCACACTCATGTGCATTAGGCCTTATTCAACTGTATGAAATTACATTACCAAAAGGATAGGGGATAACTTCATGATCAAGCCGGGCCACCTTGCTGGTGATATATTACTATCCTGAATGGATACCACAGCCCTAGGACGTATTAAGAACTTTCTCACTAAGAAGGTGTTTGAGGAGGGTTTGTTTACTGTTTGGAGGTGCCAACATGGCCTGAAAAGGATATATATCTCCTGCCGACACCGGTCTTACGCCTAATACACAAGTATAATCCTTTTCATGCCATGTTGGCACCTCCAAACAGTAAACAAGCCCTCCTCAAACACCTTCTTAGTAAGAAGTTCTTAATACGTCCTAGGGCCTAATACACATGACTGAGTGTGCAGGTTGATGCTCCTCCGAGGGGGTGTCCGAGGCTCCATTCCGATGAACATAGAGCAGGTCCTATCCTCCTATCCCAATGGTCTTCTATTGGTAATATTATATGGTCAGACATTAAGGTGTATGCCGAAATTCTGTCCTCCAAATTGTTTCTACTAATACTTGAAATTATTCACCCAGACCACATAAGCGCTGGACAGCCAAGAAAACTAAAACTAACAGGGCTTATATCTTTGGAATGGCTGAACGGATTTGGATTAAAAAAAAAAACAACAAAATTCTCCGATCAGATGATGGATGTCTATTGGCTTTTCAGTGTACCTGTTTAACCCCTTTCGCCGCAGGCGTTTTTTTTTTTTTTTTTTTTTTTACTCCCCGCCTTACAAAGACCATAACTTTTTAGTTTTCTGTTCTCAGAGCCATATGAGGGCTTAATGTTTGCCGGACAAATTGTACTTCATAATGGTATCATTTAATATTGTGTACGATATACTGAAAATTTGGAAAAAAAAATCAGATTGGGGTGGAAATGGAGAAAAACTGCATTTGTGCGATTTGTTTTTACAGTGTTCACTGTGCAGCCAAAATGACATGTCATCTGTATTCTGTGGCTCGGTACGATTTCAGGGATACCAAATTTATATAGTTTTTTTATGTTTTAACCCCTGAAAAAATTAAATAAAAAATAAAATTCTTAGAGTCGCCATATTCTGACACCAGTAACTTTTTTATATTTCAGTGTACGAGGATGCATAGGAGTATTTTTTTTGCAGGGCCAGGTGTACTTTTTATTTATAGCATTTCGGGAGATGTCGATTGCTCTGATTGCTTTTTATCAAAATTTTTATGGGAGGCGAAACAGTGAAAAACAGTGATTCTTTAGATGCTTCTTAGACCTGATGAAGTTTTCTCATAACCTCGCCTAGTATCATCTTTTATTTCAGTTTTCCATTAAAGATATCGTAACCACAAAAGTGCGATTTACTTTCTATTATTGACAACAAGACTTCATTTCACAAGTGAAACTAATTCATTTCACAAGTTTCAGTTGTAAAATCAAAAACTGCACCAAAAACCATATTGAAAGAAAGGGGGTGTCCCAAAAAGGTTAGGAAATACTGCGCTAGTAAGAAAAGACACAACTGCGCACTGACACCTAGTGGTCACTGGTCCACCTGACTTATTTTACACCAGTGTTCTGCAAATACCACTGACACCGTGTGGTCATTACTAGATATTAAATGCTCGGCTTTAAGTTAGATTTAGATTTTGCAGGATGCGTATTACATGGTTGTCCAGGAATTTACAAAGAATTGTCTAATAGCAGGAAAATTGATAAAATAGAATAAATTTGTTTTCTTGTACACTTCCCAGGCTAGGTCTGAGGTTCTCACACAGCTGAGTTCAGGGCTAAGTCAGTTGTTTCAATCTCTTTTGATCCTGGGAGACTTTTTGGAGAAACATTGGATCAGCTTTTGGAAGATAATAAGAAAGCAAGAGCCCCGGTCTTTCCTTAGACCAATAGAAGCTTTAAGCCTTGTCTCCAGTATCAGAAAAGATACGAATTGTTCCTGGAGAGAGAGAATAATAGATGAATTGACTGGAGTCGACCCTATCAAAAATTCAGATCCACTACCTCAGACAAATTAAAGAAAAAACATGAAGAGGCAGGAGTTGTCAAGTTGGAGGTTGTTTGCAAAAAATTTTTCCAACATGGTGCAGCATGACCACAGACAAGTGGGTTCTGGATCTCATAGAAAAAGGTTATGTATTAGAAATTCTCCACAATCCAAAGGATCATTTTCTTCTAAACAGGCAACAGATTCCTCATGTTTTTCCCCTATACAAGACTTCCTGGCAAAGAATACCATAGAAGAGGTCCCAGTAGAGGAACAATGTTCTGGAATTTAGTCAAGAATTTTTCTGGTTCCAAAGGCTGGCAGTTCTTGGAGATTGATCATAGATCTCAGATCCCTGAATCGCTATGTGAAGAAAATTCACTTCAAGATGGAAACAATAAGGACAGTTACAGCAGCCTTACAAAGAGGCCAAGCCCTAGCATCCTTGAACCTAGAAGATGCATATATGCACTTCCGATCAATCCTGTTTCAAGAAAACTTCTGAGGATAGCAATCAATTGTCCAGGATCAATCAGTTAGGATTAAACTTCCTCTCCAAGGATCTTCACCAAAGTGGCAGTAGTAGTAGTAGTAGCTCTGAGGTTGAAAGAAATAGCTGCTCCATCTCCATCTCTTCTACAAGATCAACTCCAAGTAGTCATCACTCTTCGCAGAAAACTTGGATTCCAGATAAACTTGGAAAATTCCCACTTACTTAATTTCGAGGCTTCATAATAGATGCAGAGTTGCAAGTTCTTTATCTTCCTCAAAGGAAAATTCTAAAAATTTACCAAGCTGCGGTAAAAATTCTAATCAAATCTCCAATATCTACGATCCATCAAATCATGAAGACCTTGGGTTTGTTAGTAGCCTCGATTGGCTATAGCACACAGCCAGAGTTTCTAACACAATATGCTTCATTATCGGAGTGGAAATATGAAGAGGATGCGTACAAAAAAAAAGTCTACACAAAGCCACAAGAGAAGACTTGGAATGGTGGCTGAATCTGCGCAACCTGAAGAAGGGAAAAAGTTTCCAGTTCAAGGAGTCAGTCATCGTAACCACAGATGCCTCCCTGAGAGGTTGGGGTGCTCATCTGCAAACCTTTTGGACACCAGGTCTATGGGACAAATTGGATGGATGACGTTCTTCAAATTTTTGAGAGATGAAAGCTGTCGGGTTGTCTCTTCTGAATTTCAAACCATTGATCCAGGACAAATCTGTACTAATCCGACAACCAGGTAGTGAACTATTATTTGAATAAGCAAGATGAAACATGAGGCAAGTATTGATGATAGAAGGCTAGAAGATTTTTCAATTGGCAGATCTGCCCTGCTGGACTTAAGAGCTCTGCATATAAAAGGATCTCTGAATACCAGAGCGGATCTTCTAAGCTGGACAACAGTCAGACCATCAAAGTGGGAATTAAATCTCAAATATTTTCATCTTCTGACAGGCAGATGGGAAATGCCACAGATAGACTTGATGGCAACCAGAGGCAATGCAAAACTTCCAGTGTTCTGTTCTCTGAATCCTCCAGATCACCCGTATGCAGTGGACGCATTCTCCATGAGCTGGAGACACAAATTTCTTTGTCTTTCCTCCGGTCCAGATTATCCAGAGACTTCTGCAGAAAATATTGATGGAGGGTCCATCACTGGTAATAATAGCACCATTCTGGGCCCAGAGGGCCTTGTTTCCTCTATTATTGCAAATTTTGAACAGCGAGCATTGGCATCTTCCCCAGCATCAAGATCTGTCAATACAGGAAGGCCTGTTCCATCCAGAGTTAAGCAAACTCCATCTTTCAGCTTGGCTTCTGAAGGATCAAGACTGAAGAATACAGGGTTATCTACATCAGTAATTTATACTCTATTGGCAGCGCATAAGGACGCTACAAATAAGACTTATCATAAAATTTGGCTAAATTCTCTTCCTTGCTCAGCAATTCAGAATTCCATTCAGTAGAAATTCCCAGTGTCCTACAGTCTTGGAATTTCTACTGAATGGAATTCTGAATTGCTGAGCCAGGAAGAGAATTTAGCCAAATTTTATGATAAGTCTTATTTGTTTCCAAAAAGGGGTCACTTTATGGGGTTTCCATTGGATTGGTAGTTTAGTGCCTCTGGAAATGTGACATGGCACCCAAAAACTATTCCAGCAAAATCTGCCCTCCAAAAGCCAAAGCTCTTTCTGTTCCAAGACCCACCATGTACCCATACAGCAGATTACGACCCCATATGGGGTATTTCCGTGTTTAGAAGAAATTATGTAATGAACTATTGGGTGCTTTTTTATCTTTTAGCCCCTTGTGAATATAAAAAATTTGGGGCTAAAGCAACATTTTATTGGTAAAAAGTCATTTTTAATTTTCACGTCCCAATGTTAATAAAATCTGTGAAACGGCTGTGGGGTCAAAACGTTCATTATACCCCTTGATATGTTCTGTCAGGGGTGTAGTATCCAAAATGGGGTCACTTTTTGGATTTTCCCATTGTATTGGTACTCTAGGGGCTCTGCAAATGAGACATGGCACCTGAAAACTATTCCAGCAAAATCTACTCTTTGAACGCCCAATGTCGCTCCTTCTCTTCTGCGTGCTGCCGTGTGCCTAAACCATAGTTTACACCCACATGTGGGGTTTTTCTGTTCTCCAGAAAAAAACTGCATAATAAATTGATGGATGCATTTTGCCTTTAACCCTTTGAGAATTTGTACATTTTTGGGCTAAATTAACATATTATTGAAAATGCGTAAATTTCACCTCCATAAAGTTTAAAGGGTTAACAAACTTCCCAAATGCTGTTTTGAATTATTTGAGGGGTGCAGTTTTTGAAAATGGGGTGATTTATGGGGGTTTCTAATATATAGGCCTTCAAAAGGGGTTCAGAACTGAAGTGGTCCCTAACAAATGGATTTGGGAAATTTTCTTGTACATCTAGAAATTCGCTGTTACACTTTATAAGCCTTGTAATGTCCAAAATATATTCAAGGACGATTAAAAGATGACACCAATATAAAGCAGAGATATAGTCGATAATATTTATTAATGGATTTGGGTGGTATGACTATCTGTGATAAGAAGAGCATTTCATCTTTTGCAAATTGAAAATTTTTCCAAATTTTCCTATTATTCGTAAATAAATGCAAAAAATATTGACCACAGTTTACCCCTAACATGAAGTACACAGTACACGTGTCACAGACAAAAAATTCTCAATCACTTGGGTAAGTTAAAGAATCCCAAAGTTATAACCACTATGAAGTGAGACTTGTCAGTTTTGAAAAATTGGGCCGTGTCCTTAAGGAGTTTTTAGGTCCTTTTGGGGCTACTTTCTACTTGCCTGTATAGAGGGTTCAGGAGGCAATCTATCCTGTGTACATAGTTAGGCCTTATTCACACAACGTGAATAAAAAAAAAACAGCTGTGAAACCAGATGAAACAGTCTCTCGGATCCTGTTCTGACTGTCTGCTGTCATAAATAGACCCATTGACCTCTGTAGGGGCCGTGAACCCGGGCAAAAATAGGGCATGTGAATGTACCCATTGTAATCAATGAGTCGCAAAACGTCCGATTTCTCCGCTCATGTGAATAACGCATCAATGTTCTTTGCCTTGCACTGTTTTTGTCTTTTAATACAATCCCAAGAAAGGGTTAAACCCTATAGTTGTGCTCGGTTTCTTCACTAAAAAATTCCGAGAGGTTTTATGGGTTCTACTGAATCGCCCCTTTGTGGAGGAGTCTAAACTACAGCATATTCACAAGCCTGACGAGGGTTCGGGTGGAGGCACTGTGTGAACAGGAGCTACAGCGTACTTATTAACCCCATGAACACCACTGTTTTGTTAAAGGGGTATTCCCACGAACATAACCATTTTTAAATTTGTAGATAATTAAAAGTTAAACATTTTTGCAAATATAAGTAATTAAACATTTTGCAGAGTTTTAAAGATTTTCTCTAAATTTGATTGATTTGATCACACACCAGCTCCTCCCACCCCAGTATGTCCTTCAGCTTCCCCCACCACAATGACTTCTCCCCATGCGGCCACTTCCCAACAGACCAGTAAATCCAGAAATCCGTCTTTATCTGGCCACAGTCTGACCTTCACACGGGCCCAGGTGAGGAAGGAGATGAAAAAGATCAAGGCGAGGAAAGCCGCAGGGCCAGATGACATCAGTGCAAGGCTAATTAAGACTTGCGGGGACCAGCTGTGTGGTATAATTACATATATGTATAATATGAGCCTGAGGCAGGAAATAGTCCCTGAATTATGGAAATCTTCTTGTGTGGTACCAGTTCCAAAGAAACCCCACCCTATGGACCTCAACGACTACAGACCTGTAGCATTGACATCCCACCTGATGAAGATCTTGGAGAGATTGGTTCTCACACATCTCCGCCCTCTAGTGAGCCCCGCTATGGACCCCCTCCAGTTTGCTTATCGGCCGAGCATTGGGGTAGATGATGCCATCATCCATCTTCTGCACAGGGCTCTGTCTCACCTGGAGAAACCAGGGAACACAGTGAGAATAATGTTCTTTGACTTCTCCAGTGCTTTTAACACCATACAGCCCAGGTTATTGAGGGACAAGCTGGGCCTTGCTGGAGTGGACCACCACCTCTCCAACTGGATCCTAGACTACCTCACAAATCGACCTCAATACGTGAGAGCCCGAGACTGTGTGTCAGGTACCGTGATCTGTAATACGGGGGCACCTCAGGGTACGGTTCTCGCCCCTTTCCTCTTCACACTGTACACTGCAGATTTTAGGTGCAACTCATCCAGCTGCTACCTACAGAAGTATTCTGACGACTCTGCAATAGTGGGTCTCATCACAGATGATGATGACAGGGAGTACAAAGAACTGAACCAGGATTTTGTGGACTGGTGCCACCGGAACCACCTGAAGATTAACGCGGGGAAGACCAAGGAGATGGTGGTGGACTTCCGCAAAGGCAGATGCCCTCCAAATCCAGTGGACATCCTGGGGACGGGCATCGAGATTGTGAACACCTATAAGTACCTGGGTTTGCTCCTTAATAATAAGCTGGACTGGGCAGATCATATGGAGGCCCTGTACAGGAAGGGCCACAGCAGGCTCTACCTGCTTAGGAAACTGAGAGCCTTTGGAATCCAAGGGGGCACTTCTTAGAACTTTCTTCAACTCGGTAGTGGCATCAGCCATCTTCTTTGGAGTGGCCTGCTGGGGGAGCAGTATATCAACCAGGGACAAAAATACACTTGACAAGCTGATTAGAAGGGCCAGCTCTGTCCTGGGGAGCCCACTGGACCCAGTGCAGGTGGTGGGTGACAGAAGGATACTGTCCGTGGTGAGCTCCATGCAGAAGAAGAAGTCCCATCCCATGCATGAGACTGTGATCGCGCTGAGCAGTACTGTCAGTCACCGACTGCTCCACCCTAGGTGTGAGAAGGAGCGCTATCGGAAGTCTTTCCTCCCCACCGCGGTTAGGCTGTACAACCAACACCGACCTAAGCGGAGATCATTACACACAGAGAACTGAAATATCTCTCTGCCTGTTATATCCCCCCCCCCCCCTGCTACGTCCTATCTGTCTGTCTGCTATCAATGTAATGCCTCTCACCTTGGAACATTCCTGTACATGTTGTATTTGTATTTGTATCTGCTTATCTTTGCTGCTGTAACACACTGAATTTCCCCATTGTGGGACTATTAAAGGACTATTATTATTATTATTATTATTATTATTATTATTAAAATATCTTGTGGTAACAAGTTGTTGTCTTGATCGGTTGCCAGTGGATACGACGAAGAATGCAGGACCTTTCTAAGCTCAGAAAATCAGCCATGATTTCCTTATTGTGGCCGGAATATCTTCTGATACATGTAGTGTCCCTGCCTGATGACCTGCCCACAATAAGAAAATCATGGCCGGGTTCCTGACAAGTTTCTACATACGTGGTCATATCCATTGGCAACCGATCAAGACAACAGATGTCACCACTAACATAGTTATAAAAAATCTTTAAAATTCTGCAGAATTCTTAGCTACTTATATTTGCAAAAATCTTTAACTTTGCATTATCTACAAATATAAATATGATTATGTTCATGGGAATACCCCTTTAAATCACCATAACAACAGGGGAGGACTGTGTCACATCTACGTAGATGAGGAAGTGATACTGATTGGTGGACATATGGTCATGGGATTAGGATCCAAGATGGTGGACCTTCTCTGACACTCCTCTCCCCTAACATTATGGCGGCTGCAGGGGTACAAGTGGTTGCAGCATTACTTGCTGTCGGTGAGTGATAGTGTTTGTGTAGCCGTCTATATGTCCTGTGCACTTACGTCCTGGTTCACACAGGTCATGTGTTTGCATGTCTAAGCTCCCTGCGACGCTTCCCCTGAGTTACAGGGTTAATTCTGCACTTTACTTTCTGGTATTTCCTGATACTGTTCCTCCAGATCTCTGCCTTTCTTCAAGACTCAACAGGACAGAGTCTAAGCCTCCGCTGCAGATAACAGGGCTTGATGATGTCATCATCGCAGAGCAGTGAAGGGGAACAACAATGCCCAGAAGTCCTGCCACCTGTATAGGAAGTTAGGATGTTAGCCTACAAGCCTCGCCTCTGTCCGCCGTACATGTGAAGTTTATATGTTAATATTTATCCGATGCCATGTTGATATACCCCAATATGCACAGTCTGTATTTAGGTGCATATATGATCTATACAGGTGCATCTCAATAAATTAGAATGTCTTTGAAACGTTTATTTCTTTCAGTCATTAAATTAAAAAATGACCTCCTATATTTTCTAGATTCTTTACACACAGAGTGTTCTATTTCAAGTGTTTTATTTCTGTAAATGTTGATTATGGATTACAGGGAATGAAAACCCAAATCTAAGAAAATTAGAATATTGTAAGTTCAGTTCAGTCTTGTAAATTCAGTGTCACCTGCCAAGGTTTCCTAAGCCTTTACATGGTCCCTCAGTCTGGTCAGTAGGACACACAATCATGGAAGACGCTGATTATGGATTGTATTACTGAATTACTGAAATGAAGGAACGTTTAAAAGATATTCTAATTTATTGAGGTGCACCTGTAAATATCATAACAATGGCGTCCGCCGCCGCGCTCTGGCCGAAATCCTAAAGCTGATGTGAATTCCTAAATCAATGTCTCGCCTGTTATGACTTACAGCAGTTTACGCTTTTGTCGGCAAATCTGATCTGGGAACATGGAAGACCAGAAACTTCAGATATGCTGAAATTTCTCCCAACTCTTCGCACTGGTTTTGAAGAGTCAGGTCACACTTCTGCGGCCTCTGTTCTTCTTCATCTATGTTAAGGCACCTTGACCGTAAGACACTATGCTATTCCTGTTCCGTATACTAGCGGCAGAGCTTACTTGGAACAATGAAGCAACATTTTGGATTTAGGAACATTTTTGGGAGTCCTATGAGTCTGATGGTAGAGACCTACCAACTTCCCTGGATGCCTTAAAGGGGTTTTCCTGCTCCAAATCAAATTTTCATACCAATGACCTACCCAGACCCCACACAGGTCATCTGTTCTAGCAGCCTCTAGGTGTCCAGGAGGCGAGTGCAGTACCGCTTCTATTAAGTAATAAGATCAGTGCTGCAATTCACCGAAACCACCAGTGGACGGGGCTGCACACTCCACCTTCGGTACCCAGAGGCTGCTAGAACAGATGATCTGTGCGGGGTTCAGGTGAATAAATCATCAGTATGGAAATCTGATTTGGGGCCAGAAAACCGCCTTACTTACCTTGGCCACTGGCATAGACCTATGCTTCAGAGAACATGCCAGAGAAGCTACACAGGAAAGGAGGGTTCTGTGACTTGCTCCCTCCTTCTAGAAGCTTCTTCTGATCCCTGTTGCTCCTTCAGTAGAAGAACCAATGCAGGTTTGGGTTGGGGTGGCTCGGGTCCCTGATCCATTTCAGGTTGAACAAGTTCAGATAGAACCGGACGTGACTTATTATACTGTCGGGTCTCTTCAGAGTATAATAGGTGGAGGCTCAGGGGAGGTGTAAAAAATACCTTTATACTCACCTTCCGTTACCTCCTTGTGGCGTCTGAAGAGACCACAGAGTATAATAATTTACCACAGTGCATGTTGCAGAGGCCATTTTGGTTCGTCCATGATGAATCCCCATAACAATTTGGGTCGAACCCTGATCGGAATGAATCGGTTTTCCCATCTCTATTCACAATCCTGGATGACGTTTCAGGTGGAGTCGCTGTGTGAAGAAGCGAGAGCTACAGTACAACTATTCCTGTCATTATTAACCCCTTAGCAAACCCTGCAGGAGGGGATGTTACCAAAAAATAAACAAAACACACTGAAACTAAATCTAAACCCATTAAATCATCCAGTTGTAATAAATAGACCCCAGACCAGACTCCAAAGGCACTCAGTCAGACTCTTAAAGAAGTATAAACCCCTTGTGATACAGATCTGATAGCACTCTGTTTGTACAAGACGTCGTAGGTGCGGTAGTAGTGTCCCAATCCAATAGTATAGTAAAAGAACAACTCCGCACTTCCACGGATGCTGCTTATTCAAGTGTTAGGCAAAGGACAATCCAAGGTGTATGACGTTTCACTCCTATGGACACTATTGATACTTAAAAATAAAAAAACCAAATCACTTTAACATATAGATAAACATAAGTACAAAGAAGACAGCATAGATGTCGGCCTAAATCATAACTATAGATCTAATGTTTGGTTCTATGAGGTAGGCAGAGCTTTTCTTCGCTCGGCGTGAAGGCTCAGTTCACTACCCTTATGGACTATTCACACGGCTGAAAATGAAGGGGAATTTGAGGTGGACATCCACTTCTCTTCTTCCACTCCTCTTCATTTTCTATCTCTCAGTAGCGGCCGAAGCAGAACCCAGATGGTCCTGGAGCCAACTGAGTCCCTTAACCCGAACCAAAGTCATTGGAAAGGGGGTAGTATAAGTGTACCATCCAGTTGGCTCATTACAACACCTCATCTGTGTGGCTGGGCACCACTGGTTACTTAAACCTGGCGAAGATCATCATCCCTCATCAGACACAATGAGACACATTGGGGCAGATTTATTAAGACTGGCATTTCCTATGCCAGTCCTAATAAAGGCCCCGACAGGCATGAGGCTTGACTGATTTATGGAGAAACTCCGAACTCTTCATAATTCAGTTGAATGCCTGTGCGCCAAGAAGGAAATCCTGGCATAGATTTCCAATATAACTCAAGCCAGAAATATAATACGGTATGTAATATATATAAATATGCTCACCCACCCCAGTGTCAAGTTACATAGTTACATAGTTACATAGTAGATGAGGTTGGATGAAGACATCAGCCCATCAAGTCCAACCTATAACCCTACAATCCCCTACAGTGTTGATCCAGAGGAAGGCAAAAACCCCCATGAGGCTTATGCCAATTGCCCCATTTCATGGGAATAAATTCCTTCCCGACTCCAATCTGGCAATCAGCATGAAACCCTGGATCAACGTGCCCTTAAAATCTAAAACCCATAACCTGTAATGTTGTTCTGTTCTAGAAAGACATCCAGGCCCTCTTTGAACTTGTTCAATGAATCCACCATCACCACTTCCTGGGGCAGAGAGTTCCATAGCCTCGCTGTTCTTACTGTAAAGAATCCTCTTCTATGTTGCTGGTGAAACTTTCTCTCCTCCAGTCGTAGAGGATGTCCCCTTGTCAATGTCACTGGCCTAGGGGTAAAAAGATCATTAGAAAGTTCTTTGTGCTGTCCCTTCATGTATTTGTACATTGTTATTAAATCTCCCCGTAGACGTCTTTTCTCTAAACTGAATAACCCCAAGTTTGTTAATCTATCGTTGTATTCCAATCCACCCATTCCCCTAATAATTTTGGTTGCCCTTCTTTGCACTCTTTCTAGTTGGATTTTGTCTTTCTTGTATACTGGGGCCCAAAATTGTGCACAATAGTTCAGGTGTGGCCGTACCAGTGATTTGTATAGAGGCATAACTTTGTTCTTGTCATGAGAATCTCAACCTCTTGATGCATCCTATAATTTTATTTGCCTTGGCAGCCGCTGCCTGGCACTGGTCACTAAAGGTAAGCTTACTGTCTACCACAATCCCCAAGTCTTTTTCATTGGCAGTTTTACCCAGTAATTTACTATTAAGTACATAATCATACATTTTATATCGTCGTCCAAAATGCATAACCTTACATTTGTCAATATTAAACTTCATTTGCCAAGCCTCGGCCCATGCTTCCAGCTTCCTTAGATCCCCTTGTAATATTCTATTATCCTCCTCATTTTTGATTACCTTACAAAGTTTAGTATCATCTGCAAATATGGACACCCTGCTTTGCAAACAGTCTATCAGGTCATTAATAAAGATATTAAACAGGAGAGGGCCCAATACTGACCCCTGTGGCACCCCACTGGTGACTGTTACCCAGTCTGAATATTTACCATTAATAAGCACCCTCTGTTTCCTATCAGTGAGCCAGTTGCGAACCCAAATGCATATGTTTTCCCCCAGTCCCAACATTCTCATTTTGCATACCAACCTTTTATGTGGTACAGTATCGAAAGCCTTTGAAAAGTCCAAATACACCTCGTCCACCGCATTACCCATATCTAGTCTTGAACTGACCTCTTCATAGAAGCTGATCACATTAGTCTGACAGGACCGGTTCCTCATAAAACCATGCTGATTGGGTGTGATAAGATTATTTACATTGAGGTACTCCAGGATAGCACCTCTTAGAAAGCTCTCAAATATCTTACCCGCCACAGAAGTCAAACTTACTGGCCTATAGTTTCCAGGCTCACTTTTAGACCCCGTTTTGAAAATTGGCACCACATTTGCTATGCGCCAATCAAGTGGAACAGACCCAGTCATTATTGAGTCCTTAAATATTAGATATAAGGGTCTGTCTATCACTGTGCATAATTCCCTCAGAACTCGGGGGTGTATGCCATCTGGACCTGGTGATTTATCTATTTTAGTGTTTTGAAGGCGGCGCTGCACTTCCTCCTGGGTTAAACAGGTGACATTTAATGGAGAGTTAACATTACCCCTAATCATGTTGCTGGCCATTGGATTTTCTTGTGTAAACACCGTAGAGAAGAAGACATTTAATAGTTGTGCTTTTTCCTCATCCTCCTCCACCATTACACCCAGATTATTTTTGAGAGGGCCCACATTGTCAGTTTTTATTTTCTTGTTATTTATGTAATTAAAGAATAATTTTGGATTATTTTTACTTTCCTTGGCAATTTTTCTCTCAGCCTCGATCTTTGCCTCCTTTATTTGTCTTTTACACAGTTTATTTTTCTCTTTATAGTTTTTTAATGCTGTGTCACTACTTTCTTTTTTTAGCACTTTAAATGCTTCCTTTTTATCTCTCATTGCACTCCTTACCGTTTTAGTGAGCCATATTGGTTTTCTATGATTTCTGGCCCGCTTATTCCCATAAGGGATATGTTTTTTAGTGGTTCTAGTGTTATTTAGAAGGCTTTTGAAAATGTCCCATTTTGTTTGTGTTCTGGTCACTTTGAGGACATTGTCCCAGTTTATGCTGCTAATCTCCTCTCTTAGCTGGTTAAAATTGGCCTTCCTGAAGTTTGGTGTTTTTGTTCCCCCTCTACTGAACATTTTTTTAGTGTGTACAAGAAAACTTATTATGTTATGGTCACTATTACCAAGATGACCCCCGACCTCCACTTTTGACAATGTGTCAGGTTCATTTGTTAAAATTAGGTCTAAAAGTGCCTCGCCTCTTGTTGGGTCCTGCACTAGTTGCGATAGGTAATTGTCTTTTATTGCTGACAAAAACCTGTTGCCTTTGTTGGACCTGCAGGTTTCTGCCTCCCAGTTGATATCTGGGTAGTTGAAATCCCCCATAATAATGACTTTATTGTGCTTTGTTTTATTAGTACATTTTCAGCTTCTTCCATTATATTTGGAGATTTATAACAAACCCCTATCAGTATTTTATTATTCTTTGTTCCTCCCTTAATTTACACCCATAAGGACTCCACATATTCATTTTCCTCCCAGATATCCTCACGCAGAAGTGGTTTAAGGCAGGATTTTACGTATAAGCAAACCCCTCCCCCTTTACAATTGGTACGCTCCTTTCTAAACATACTGTACCCCTGTATATTTACAGCCCAGTCATAGCTAGAATCCAGCCATGTCTCACTTATCCCCACCATGTCATATTTCCCTTCCAACATTATCACTTCCAGTTCCTCCATCTTGTTAGTGAGACTTCTGGCGTTAGTATACATACTGTACATTTCAAGGATTTATCACTATCCCTACTCTTCCACTGCCTACTGACTGTTCTAACCCCACTCCCCGCTCCACCCCCAGTTACATTATATAGCCCTCTTTCCATTTCTACGCTATCGTGCCCTCTACATCTGTTACCGTCCCCCCCAGTCCCTAGTTTAAACACTCCTCCACCCGTCTAGCCATCTTCTCCCCCAGCACAGCTGCCCCCTCCCCATTGAGGTGCAGCCCATCCCTACCATAGAACCTGCAGCCCACAGCAAAGTCGGCCCAGTTCTCCAGGAACCCAAACCCCTCCTTCCTACACCAGCTCTTGAGCCACTTGTTTACCTCCCTAATCTCCCGCTGCCTTTCCTGTGTGGCTCGCAGTACAGGTAGTATTTCTGAAAATACTACCTTGGAGGTCCTTGCCTTCAGCTTTCTCCCTAGATCCCTGAAATCATTTTTAAGGACCTTCCACCTACCGCTAGCTTTGTCATTTGTGCCAACGTGCACCATGACAGCTGGATCCACACCAGCCCCACCCAGTAATCTATCAACCCGATCTGCGATGTGTCGAACTCGAGCGCCAGGAAGGCAACACACCGTATGACGATCCCGGTCTTTGTGACAGATTGCCCTGTCTGTTCCCCTAATAATTGAATCCCCCACTACCAGCACCTGTCTAGGCTTCTCTGCACTCCTATCCCCCCTTCTTGCTGGAGCAGACATTCCCCTGGCGGTCAGAGGCAGTGTCTTACTGCAGCAGCGTTACCCCTGTACTAACATCCCCCTCATCTGCCAATTTAGCAAACTTGTTGGGGTGTGCCAGTTCTGGACTTACCTCCCTGGCACTCTTCCCTCTACCCCGCTGCTTTCTAACTGTCACCCAGCTAGCTGCCTCCTGTTCCTGCACCTCCATGCTACCATCCCCCTCTGCACTTACCCCAGCCAGTTCCTGCTCTGTGAGTAACAAACTCCTTTCCAAGTTATCAATGGATCTCAGTCTTGCAATTTGCTCATTTAGATCCATTTCTGGGCTTCCAAATGTGCAACGTGCTTACATCTTGCACAGCAGTATGCCCCCTCAAGTGGCTGCTCAAGCAGAGAATACATGCTGCAAGATGTACACTGGACCGCATTGGGAAGCATGGAGCACATCTTACCTGATGGGGATGTTTTTTTTTGTTTTTTTTTTTGTAAAGTCCCTGAATCTAAAGTCACTTAATCTTAAGTCACACTTAGATCAAACACATTTGGGATCAAACCACACTCGCCAGTTCACACACTCGCTTTATACTTAGCTTTTAAAGCTGCTCCAAGTTGCAGAACAAGCTGCCGCTGATTCCTCTGATTGCAAAGGGAATGCACCCAGCAAACTGCAGCAATTTATCCCCTCTGGTTACCCGTGTATCACACTGGAGACTTTCCCCTAAACAAAAAATAAACTTATATGATTATAAAAGTAACAGTACCCCTCTATACACCCCTGAACACAGTATAGTTAATCTTAAAATAAATATATACAATAGCTACTTGTATAATCTGTAGTACTTTTAGTGAGGTGCAGAAGGTGGAATGTGTCTCATTTTTGTCACAAGAGGTGGCCTTGCACAAAGATACAACACATTCTCACCCTTCTACTCCAGAAAACTGGTATAGAGGGGTTGATAAATTCCTCCCGCTGTGTTTTCTGATTTCATTCAGATGTTTTTTCCCTTTTTATTTGTTTTTTGACAATTCATTCTGTGTGTATTGTTCACTTTCTGCCCTGACTTAGGCCTATCACCTGTACTACTTGAACTCTGCCAGCCTTGACCTTGGCCTTGCATGACTTCTCTCTCTCTTTTCTTTCAGTGTATTGTTCTCTGCCTGCCCTGATCCAGGCCTGTTACCTGTACTAGGTAAACTCTGCCAGTCTTGACCTCGGCCTTGCATAACTTCTCTCTCTTCTCTCTGTGCATTGTTCTCTGCCTGCCCTGACCCAGGCCTGTCACCTGTACTATGTAAACTCTGACCTTGGACTTATATGACTTTACTCTATCCTATAATTTGAGTGCTACTCTTTTGAACTTCAAGCCTGTCCATTAGTCTTTAAACCTACCCTTTGCTCTACAGAGGCTACTGAAAGAATGCAACCTTGAGATTTCCTCAGATAGACTAGACCACCATGGGGTTACACATGGAGTAACTGAGTCTGACTCTTTCAATGGAACCAGTCTTACACAGATTTGGGAGCCTCTTCTCTATTTATTTCACAGTACATGGTTATGGAAATCAGGCATTATTGTGAGCCAGAGGCGTAAATATCGGGGTAGCAGCAGTAGCAGCTGCCACAGAGCCTGGGACATTAGGGGCCCCGGAGCCCTGTGGCAGCTGCTACCACGAACCCCACAAACCAGTAACAATCGCGGTCGCAGGGGGTGCGACCGCAAACGGACCCGGTAGGGTACGGAGCCCGCGGCCAGCTGGAGGTGGCTGGGCCCGGGACCACTATGATAGAGGTCAGGGAAAGTCTGGTTCCCCGACCGCTATACATACTGTTATTGGAAAGGGGCCCTGGCATATTGCAGGCCCCTTTCCAATAGATGGCAGCCCAGGAGAGGTGACTGAAAATAATAATTCTCACCTCTCCTGGGCACAGCGATCTCTCCGGCGCTCCTCCGTCATGTGACTGAGGCCTGTGATTAGGCCCCTGCGGTCATATGGGGCGCGGCCGCGTAATGACGTCAGTGAGCCCCCATGTGATTGCTGAGGCCCAATCACAGGCCTCAGCAGCGAGGTCGGAAGAGGGCCTGAAGACGGCAGGATGGAGCGAGGATGCCAAGGAAAGGTAAGGCAAGGTGAGTATGAATGTTTGTTATTTTAATCACCTTCCCTGGGCCTCCGATTATTATACTCTGGGGTCTGAGGAGACCCCAAAGTATAATAATAGCACCGAAGCGGAGGGGGCTGTTGGGAGCATATAATACAGGGTGGGGGCCACTGTGGAGCATATAATACTCAGTGGGGGCCACTGTAGAGCATATAATACTAGGTGGGGCCACTGTAGAGCATATAATACTGGATGGGGGCCACTGTAGAGCATATAATACTGGATGGGGGCCACTGTAGAGCATATAATACTGAGTGGGGGCCACTGTAGAGCATATAATACTGGGTGGGGGCCACTGTAGAGCATATAATACTGGGTGGGGGCCACTGTAGAGCATATAATACTGGGTGGGGGCCACTGTAGAGCATATAATACTGGGTGGGGGCCACTGTAGAGCATATTATACTGTGTGGGGGCCACTGTAGAGCATATAATACTGTGTGGGGGCCACTGTAGAGCATATAATATTGGGTGGGGGCGACTGTAGAGCATATAATACTGAGTGGGGGCCACTGTAGAGCATATAATACTGAGTGGGGGCCACTGTAGAGCATATAATACTGGGTGGGGGCCACCGTAGAGCATATAATACTGGGTGGGGGCCACTGTAGAGCATATAATACTGGGTGGGGGCCACTGTAGAGCATATAATACTGGGTGGGGGCCACTGTAGAGCATATTATACTGTGTGGGGGCCACTGTAGAGCATATAATACTGTGTGGGGGCCACTGTAGAGCATATAATATTGGGTGGGGGCGACTGTAGAGCATATAATACTGAGTGTGGGCCACTGTAGAGCATATAATACTGGGTGGGGGCCACTGTAGAGCATATAATACTGTGTGGGGGGGCATATAATCCTGGGTGGGGACCACTGTGGGGAGCATATAATACTGTGTGGGGGCCACTGTAGGGAGCATATAATACTGGGTGGGGCGCACTATGGGGGGCATATAATACTAGGTGGGTACCACTGTGGGAAGCATATAATACTGGGTGGGGACCACTGTGTGGAGCATATTATACTGTTGTAAGGGTCTTGCCAAACGTAGCAATACCCTGACACTACTGCAGGGGTCTGGGAGGAAAGACAGAAACAAGTGAGCCCTAATCTCACCCCAGCCACTGTCCCTTCCTATTGCCTCAGTTACCCTAAACGGTAAAAGGACAACTAGAAGACAAGCCCTACACTAGGTAAGTGACACAAAGAACAGGACAAGACAAAACAAACGACAAAAGAGAGGTCAGGAAGCCAAGGGGTCAGTAACAAACGAGCAATGCAGTACAAAGCCAAAATCCAAGAGAATAGTCAAAAGGCAAGCCAAAGGGTCAGAGAATCAAGTAACAAATGAGTAAGGGATATAACAAGGAGAGCAGGCAAAGACAGTGCAATAACCGGCGACTTGCTGAGAAAGTGACATCCAGTATATAGAAAGTCTGGGCCCAGCCCCCAGACCTGATAGGTACACAGTCTGTCAATCACACAGGCCAGGAAGAGATTAACTCTATGCAGTCCAGAGAGAAATGCTCAGAACACGGGTGTGGCCGGAAATCCATTACATAGTCTAGGACAGGGGTAGGCAACCTTTTTTGTTCGGCGTGCCGATTTTAATAAAAAAATCAAAGATGAAGTACTCGGAGTGCCAGTCAATAATTGTAAGTCTGACGACCCCTAAACTAAAGTCATATACCACAAACCATAACACAGAAGTTCTGCCACCAGATGCTTCAGGACACATGTGTTTACTGATATTTCCTGGGACGCTCCTGTACTTTCTGATTAGAAGCAATGAAAGTGCATGTGCAGTCCCCAATTAGTGGTAAATGTATGTGTCCAGGAGCAGCGTATGGCGGCATCCTTATGGTGAAAACACACTATGTATATGCATGCAGATATATTTGGAACTTTTTCATTCGATGTAAAACTGGTGCATTTTTGCACAAAAAAAAAAAAACAAAGCCTGAGTTTTCTGTGCAAAAACACATCCTTAATACAGAAAACACAGCGTTATTCAGAATAATGTCCCATAGTGGCCCCTGCACATGGTATTATGTCCCATAGTGGCCTCTGCACACGGTATATGTCCCATAGCGGTCCCTGCACACGGTATTATGTCCCATAGCGGTCCCTGCACACGGTATTATGTCCCATAGCGGTCCCTGCACACAGTATTTGTCCCATAGCGGCCTCTGCATACGGTATTTGTCCCATAGCTGCCTCTGCACACAGTATTTGTCCCATAGCGGTCCCTGCACACGATATTATGTCCCATAGCAGCCCCTGCACACGGTATATGTCCCATAGCGGCCTCTGCACACGGTATATGTCCCATAGTGGTCCCTGCACACGGTATTATGTCCCATAGCGGCCTCTGCACACGATATATGTCCCATAGCGGTCCCTGCACACGGTATTATGTCCCATAGCGGTCCCTGCACACGGTATTTGTCCCATAGCGGCCCCTGCACACGGTATTTGTCCCATAGCGGTCCCTGCACACGGTATTATGTCCCATAGCGGCCTCTGCACACGGTATATGTCCCATAGCGGTCCCTGCACACGGTATTATGTCCCATAGCGGTCCCTGCACACGGTATTTGTCCCATAGCGGTCCCTGCACACGGTATTATGTCCCATAGCGGTCCCTGCACACAGTATTATGTCCCATACCTGCCTCTGCACACGGTATATGTCCCATAGCGGCCTCTGCACACGGCATTTGTCCCATAGCTGCCTCTGCACACAGTATTTGTCCCATAGCGGTCCCTGCACACGGTATTATGTGCCATAGCGGCCTCTGCACACAGTATTTGTCCCATAGCGGCCTCTGCACACAGTATTTGTCCCATAGCGGTCCCTGCACACGGTATTATGTCCCATAGCGGTCCCTGCACACAGTATTATGTCCCATAGCTGCCTCTGCACACGGTATATGTCCCATAGCGGCCTCTGCACACGGCATTTGTCCCATAGCTGCCTCTGCACACAGTATTTGTCCCATAGCGGTCCCTGCACACGGTATTATGTGCCATAGCGGCCTCTGCACACAGTATTTGTCCCATAGCGGCCTCTGCACACAGTATTTGTCCCATAGCGGCCTCTGCACACAGTAGTTGTCCTATAGCGGCCCCTGCACAGCAATATGTCCCATAGCGGCCCCTACACACGGTATATGTCCCATAGCGGCCCCTGCACATGGTATTATGCTCCATAGTGGCCCCTGCACACGGTATATGTCCCATAGCGGCCCCTGCACACGGTATTATGCTCTATAGTGGCCCCTGCACACGGTATATGTCCCATAGTGGTCCCTGCACACGGTATTATGCTCTATAGTGGCCCCTGCACACGGTATATGTCCCATAGTGGTCCCTGCACACGGTATTATGCTCTATAGTGGCCCCTGCATACGGTATATGTCCCATAGTGGTCCCTGCACACGGTATTATGCTCCATAGTGGCCCCTGCACACGGTATTATGCTCTATAGTGGCCCCTGCACACTCACTAGCTATTATTATACTGTGGGTCTCTTCAGACCACAGAGTATAATAAGTGGAGGGCAAAGAGAGGTGATGAAACATAAAAAACAATGTACTCACCATTCCACGCTCCGCAGCCGCTCTGTATCTTCGGGCGCTTCTGCCCGTAGTCAGCAACCGCTCATTGAGTCTCAGGGGTCGCGTCGCGTCATTATGCGTAATGACGTCAGACGTAGACGTGACCCCTGAGGCCCTGTCAGCTGACTTCAGGCATAAGCGCCTGAAGAGTACACAGCAGCTGCGGAGCGTGGAATAGTGAGTAACATTGTTTTTTATGTTTGATCATCTCCCCGGGGGGCTCCGCTTATTATACTCAGGGGTCTGAAGAGACCCCACAGTATAATAATAGCAGTTTCGCTTCGGACGTGTTT
Organism: Leptodactylus fallax; assembly: GCA_947044405.1. NCBI lineage: Eukaryota > Metazoa > Chordata > Amphibia > Anura > Leptodactylidae > Leptodactylus > Leptodactylus fallax. The sequence goes on along the minus strand of CAMRHE010000711.1, from coordinate 299,036 downwards.
GGTCCGATCGAAACTGCTGGGTGAGGAGTCCTCTGCCGTGCCAGGGAAATAAGCCTCGCGTGCCAAGAGTGGCACACGTGCCATAGGTCTAGGACCATGTTCAGACTGAGCAACAAGAAACCTACGCAAGGAATCAAACCAAACACGCCTCCTTCGCCACAGCGTGTGAGCGGAGGTTGGAGCCAAGACCCGAACAGGCAGAGACGTTACAGTACCCCCCTTTATGAGGGGCCACCGGACCCTCACCAGATAAACCAGTTTTAGTAGGACCCAGTATTCTCTCTGCCTTTAATTCCAGATCTCCCTGAACAACAACAACAGGCGCTGGAGGACCAGGCAAACGTTTTTTTATTTGCCTGGTGTTTCCAACCTTTACAGCTGAAACAGTCTCCTCACTGACATAATCTAAGGTGTGCAAAACAATACAGTGGGATGAGCACTGATCTCCCCATTTTACCAACTCCCTTTTACCCCAATCAAAAATAGGGTTATGGAGGTTCAGCCAGGGGAGCCCCAAAATAATATCAGAAGACAGATGCTCCATAACAAAAAAGCTCATGACTTCTGAATGAGCAGAACCCACTTGCAACGTGATTAAGGGGGTCTTGAATTGGACCTTACCCCTGGCCAGTGGGGCAAAATCCGCTCCAGTAACCGCCAGAGGAGTGTCAAGTGGCAAAAGCTCAATGCCTAAAGCTGAGACAAACAAGAATGTGACAAAGTTTGCCGCAGACCCAGAGTCAACTAAGGCCTGGCCAGAAACAGATCTGTCCCCAGAGGACAGAGACACAGATAACAACATCTTATTGTTACTACTGGCAAATACCTGGTTGCCTGAGTGGTTCTTCCGACTACCACTCAGGCACTGAAGCTTTTCCCCTGGTCTGCGAGGTCTGATGGAGCAGTCTCGTATGATATGCCCTGAAGTACCACAGTACAGGCAGAGGTTATTCCGGAGACGATGCTCTCGTCGCGTCTTGGCGTCCATAACTCCCAGGTGCATGGGTTCCTCACCAGGAGTCATGGGAGAAATAACAGGTTTTTCAGGAGAGAGAGAGGGAGAGACAGAAAACTTGGAAGAAGCAGACCCTAATCTCTCTTTAACATTTTCCCAGATCCTACGGTCAATACGGACAGCCAAAGTCATAGCCTGCTTAAGAGTGGGAGGATCTGGGTGACCAACCCAGACCTCCTTAACACGGTCACACAGGCCTTGTTTAAAGTGGGCCTTTAGAGCTGACTCACACCAACCTGCAGTCACACTGCACTTGTGAAATTCTGAGCAGTACTCCTCAGCAGAGCGTTTGCCCTGCCGCATAGTGAGGAGTTGCAATTCTGCAAGTCCAATGTGGTCTGGCTCAGCATATATAGACCCCAGGGACAAGAAAAAAATTTGCAAAGTTAATCCACTCCTCCGCCCCTGGATGGAGTTTAAGGGCCGGTTATTCTGTAAGGGTCTTGCCAAACGTAGCAATACCCTGACACTACTGCAGGGGTCTGGGAGGAAGGACAGAGACAAGTGAGCCCTAATCTCACCCCAGCCACTGTCCCTTCCTATTGCCTCAGTTACCCTAAACGGTAAAAGGACAACTAGAAGACAAGCCCTATACTGGATAAGTGACACACAGAACAGGACAAGACAAGACAAAACAAACGACAAAAGAGAGGTCAGGAAGCCAAGGGTTCGGTAACAAACGAGCAATGCAGTACAAAGTCAAAATCCAAGCGAATAGTCAAAAGGCAAGCCAAAGGGTCAGAGAATCAAGTAACAAAGTAGTAAGGGATATAACAAGGAGAGCAGGCAAAGACAATGCAATAACCGGCGACTTGCTGAGAAAGTGACATCCTGTATATAGAAAGTCTGGGCCCAGCCCCAGACCTGATAGGTACACAGGCTGTCAATCACACAGGCCAGGAAGAGGTTAACTCTATGCAGTCCAGACAGAAATGCTCAGAACACGGGTGTGGCCGGAAATCCATTACACTGACTAGGGCCATGTTCAGACTGAGCAACAAGAAACCTACGCAAGGAATCAAACTGAACACGCCTCATTCGCCACAGCGTGCGAGCGGAGGGTGGCGCCGAGACCCGAACTGGCAGAGACGTTACAACTGTGTGTGGGGGAGCAATGTAGAGCATATAATGCTGTGTGGGGGCCACTGTTGAGCATATAATACTATCTGGGGCCACTGTTGAGCATATTTTACAGTTTGGGGACCTGTAACCGGTTCGGGGGGGGGGCCCATGTCAAATGTTCGCCTTGGGGCCCAGCCATTCCTAGTTACGCCAGTGTTGTGAGCATTTTGTGGCTAGCGGTTTGGCTATAAGTACTGCTATGTGGCTGGTTTTAGAATCAATGGTCATGCCTGTTTACTAGTGTTTGGATATCAGTATGATCATTTTTGCGGGTTTCATTGGCACTGCTATTTGGGTACTACCAAAAACTCTGCATGGAGATACCACTACACAGTCACTGGGTTTATCTATGACAAGTTTTGTTGGGGGACATGAGACAAAATTTGGGGGAGAGAACATTCATTAAAGTATCAGGAGAATGCTTCTTTTAATGTACATAGAATGTTGTAATGATAATGTCCCCACTTCATGTGTTTTGTTGTAGCGGAAGCGCCACGTCATACCACCATATCTGGATGCTTACATTCCACCGTTAAATTGGTAACATCATTTGATAAACTTCCAGTAATAGAAGTTACCTGGAGTCATAAAAATCCACCAAATGAATCACAGATTGTCAAGATTCAGAACGGCAATATTACTGACAGACTGGACGATAGATATAAGCCGGGCCGTGATGGAAGAGATCTGGTCATCGAAAACCTCATTGAGAATGACAATGGAGTCTACATGGCTGAAGCCACTTTGATGGGTGGTACATTAGTAAATAAGACGATTCAGCTCACGGTTCATGGTGCGTATTCACTTTTATTACAATTATTGAGGTCAAATAAAAACTAAATTAACATTATAGTAAAAAAGTCATGTAATGTGTATAATACTACAGAAGACTCACAGGGAGAACTTAGTCCTGTTAGGTGATAGACTCTAGTTAATAGTACCAAGTACAGTATGTAACCTGCTTTATTAAGTTGCAAATTGTTTTGTCCTCTGTTGGACCATGTGCACATTGTTGTTGTTGCTGGGCCTCAGTGTTATCATAGCCTAGGCCAACCAAAGTATATGCAGGAAGTGTATGGAAGCAACCTATAATAACCAGTGTGGAAGTGGCCCACCAGAATACTAGACGCAGTGCTGGACTGAGGTTCATTGGGCAAACTAGATGTAATGATTCTGGGGGCCCACCCTTCAACAACCCCTAGGAAATAGAACAGTACCCTTGGGTGTCTTCTACATTATTGTGTTAGATTCTGAGCCCACTAGAGGATCCTCTGGTACTCTGGAAGGCCAGTCCAACACTGACAAGAGGATCTTCCAGTGGGCCCAGGCTCTAACACAGAAATCGTCCATCATAAGACACCAAATTTAAAGGGTACTATGATCTGTTCCTCTAAGGGGTGTTAGAGGGTGGGCCCAAGGAACCTCACTCCAACACTAATAATCCTTGATGAATTTGGAATGAGCACATTATATTTTTATAAAGGCAAATGCTCTGAAAGTGACCCCATAGTGGTCAAAAATTTAGAACCCCTTTACATTGGCAAGGCAGAATGCATATTATGGACATATACTGGAATTAGCCACTAGACCACCAGGACATAGTATGTATAGTGCATAACCTGGTCAATCAAAAATGTCCTTGACATTCAGGTTATTCACCTTTAATAATCTATGGCCTATTCTTAAATGAGTATTCCTATCTTAACAAAATAGGGGATAACTTCCAGATCCAATTGCAGATCTGGTGGGTGTCCGACCACTCAGACCCCCACTGATCAGAGTTTTGTCCCCCATTTTGAATGGAGAGGTGATTGGGCCGGTGCGAGCACTGCTCAATTCATTTCAATGAGAGTGCTAGAGATAGCTGAACTACAGTGCTTGGCTATCTCTAGCACTCCTATTGAAATGAGTGGAGAAGTGCACGCACCAGCCCAATCTCCTCTCCATACAACATGGGGGACAAAACTCTGATCGGTGGGAGTCTAAGTGGTCAGATCACCCCTTAATTCAGAACGGGGTTGATAGGGTATTAAGAAGTCGGACCCCCGCCAATCTGCTTATCCCTGAATTTCCCTATGGTGAGACTATTAAAGGATTATTACTATTATTATTATTATTATCCCCTATCCTATGTGAATGCCCTTGATCAGACATGTTGGTTACACAGCCCCTAATGCCCTGATGGCTATAACATCTGATGACCAGTTTAGCAAAATGGAGTCTTGATAGACACTTGACAGCTTGGTGAATGATCCATGTTGCCGCCATCTTAATAGGAAGAGACTACTTTTTGAATAAACTCTATAATACTTTATTATTCCTAGGAGAATGTAAAGATGAAGCGCCAAAAAAGAACGTGCAGCCAACTGTTAAAGATAAAGGTGAGATAAAGGGTATCTTTCCTCTGTAAAGATCAGTGTGGGGAGAGTTTATTGCTTTATTACCTTTAGCTATATGAATTTTTATGTTTTTGTTTTTACAGAAGTGGTTACGAATGATGGTTATCTACCAAGTGTTATCTTTGTTATAACTCTATTAGCGATATATACAGCTCCGATATTGTGGAGACGTTGGAAGAAATCTCGAAGCACAAACAGACCAGGTATGTCCATCTCTAGTTAAGAATTTATCAATATCCAATTTTACAGATGAGAAAATTGTACGTACTTGATATACGTCCCTATGAAGTCTGAGATAAAAAGCTGCAAAGTAGCTCTGAGGAAAATAAATGGCAGAGTATCGCCCCCTCTTGGTACTGACTTACATTTACAGTTTTATCTCTTGGCTGGGCAGTTTCTTTAACCCCTTTCTGCTCTGTGCCGCACTATTATGTCATGTTAAGTGTATAGTTAACGCTCAGCACCGTAATAGTACGGCGCTGTAATGCCACGAGCACAGAAGCTTTGCCTGTGCATAACTTACAGCATTTTTCTGTATTACACAGCCGAGGCCCAAGACTAACCATCGAAGTCGGAAAATAATTCGTCTGGTGGATTAACCACTCGGATGCCATGATCAAGAGCGATCACAGCATCCGGGGGTCAAGGGGCAAGATCTCCCCTTCCGGCCACCCCTCAGATCACCCAGAAAGAGATTGCGGGGTCCAAGGTGTTGAGCCTCCTGACTGCCGCTCCCTATAACACATAGGGAGCCTATGTGTGCGATGTGCATTGCACTGGGGATCAGAAATCCAAAGGTTGAAGTCCCCTTGTGGAACAGGTAAAAAGTGGGAAAAAAAAGTTAAAAAAGTTAAAAATAAGCAAATAATAAAGTTTAAAAACCCACGTTTTAATTTAAAAAACACATAAGGTAAAAAAAATATTAAACATGTTAGGTATCTCCAGGTGCGTATAAGCCCCCACTATCCAAAAATAGTGTTATTTATCCCATACGGTGAATGCCGTAAAAAACAATATACTGCAATGCGCAAATTAACGTATTTTGGTCACCTCACTTTCCCCAAAAAATAACAATAAAAAGTGATGAAAAAGTCAAACATACTAAACATGGGTACCAATAAAAACTACAACTTGCCCCACAAATAAAAAGGCCTGACATATATATGTCAACCAAAAAGTAAAAGTTATAGGTGTCAGAATACAGAGACCCCTGGAAAATCGTTCATTTTGTAAAAGTAACGTTTTATTTGAAAAAGCGGAAAAACGTAATAAAAACTAATATAAATCTGGTATCGCTGTAATCGTAATGACCTGCTGGGCAATGCCGCCATGTCATTATTAATGCAGAGGGAACGCCGTAAAAACAAAATGTAAAAAATTATGATAGAATTGTAGGTTTTTTCCCAAAAAGTTAATAAAAGCTAATCTAAGCATTATATGTACCCCAAAATGGTGGCAAATGAAAGTACAACTCGTCACACAAAGAATAAGCCCTCACATAGCTATGTCCACAGAAAAATAGAAAATTATGAATTTTGGTAGGAATGGAAGGAAAATATAATAATAATAATAATAATAATAATACATAATATATTTTATTTATATAGTGCCAACATATTCCGCAGCACTGTACAATTTGTAGGGTACAAGTACAGACAAAAGAGATACATTACAGGGACTGAGGGCCCTGCTCAAAAGAGCTTACAATCTATGAGGTAGAGGGGGTGACACAGGAGGTAGCAGGGGCGGCATATGAGATATGAAAAAATATGAAAAAAATATGAAAAAAGTCACCAAGCATTAATGTTGAATTTACTCTATAAACACATGACATTATTTTGTCTTGTATTGATCCTGAGTTACAGTATGTATTTTACTCCAGAGCTGTATTCACAATTCTGCTGGTTGTTATTAAAGATGAGCGAACCGATTCATAATGAGCCAGATTCATTACTAATTTTTTAAAAATTTTGGGTTTGTCTGAATCGCTATTATACTCTGAGGTCTGTTGAGACCTCAAAGTATAATAAGCGGAGGCCCAGGCGACATGTGGAAATACACAAAAATACTCCCCTTCCCTTACCTCTCCCTGGCTCCGTTGCTGTCCTGTATGATCATCTTTTGGCTACCTGAATGATGTCACAGGCCCCTATGGACAGTGAGGGCTGTGACTGGGCCTCCTCGGTCACTTGGTGCACACAGATGCCATGACACTTTGGCCATGATGTTGCCACACTCCATCCATCTTGTGAGGTTCACCATCTCTAGTTGTTGTCAGAAACTGTCGCCAAGCTTCTTGCTATCAACTATAATATAATACTATTGTCTATTGTGTCTACAGTGAAAAAAAAGTTATACATACCAAATATTGGCAGCCAGTGGTCTTGCCCATCAGTTGTTAGTTTGAGAGCTGGACCTGATATAGTTCTTTGCAGACTACGGCACCTTATCTTAACTGTCTTGTTATTCCCAGGTGGCCAAAATGATGGGGCGGAGAATGATAGTTTGCAGCCTCCTGTTCAAGATACAGGTAAGTCAACAATATCAGCGAGATAAAGGTCTAACCAGCAAAATCCATGGAGGCCAAAATCAGATTTTCATTGATCTAACATTCCATTAATAAACTTGTTATAATACAGTAATGTCTTATTCCCAGGTGACCAAAATGACGCTGAGATTGAAAACTTGACAGCTCCTGTGCAGGATACACGTAAGTCAACAATATCAGAGAGGTAAAGGGAGTAACGGTCAAACCAGCAAAACAATACAGATTATGCTCAAAATAATCCATTCTCGAAATTCCATGAAGGCCAAAATTGGTATATCAAATGTTTCCACCACTATAGGTAATTGGGTGTCCTTCTTCTATAAAGATCTTATAACCTCTTTTTGTGGCCATATTGGTCAAAGTGGAATTGTTGGGATGTATACAGTATATGGATGGGTTTATGGAACTAAAATGGTCCACCATAAGTGGTTAAAAGCTGCTAATATTGACATGTTGGTACTAGGGATGGGCGAACCTCACAAGATTTTTTTTGTGAATATTGTGAAGTTTGTTCACCTTGGTTTAGTCTGAACTGGAAGTGATATTATAGTCTGGGGACTCTTCAAACCCCAGGGATGGTAGGAAAACATAATAAATACTGATATTCAATTTCCCTCTCCTCTCCTGAGCTCTGTTGCAGCATCTGGTGCTCCCTCTGGATCCTCTTTGGTTGTTTTCCAACCTCTTCCAGCCTCCCGGGTGATATTATGTCACCTCTGAAGAGACCCCCTCAGTATAATAGTGATTCTTGGATGGTGAACCCCAAAAGGTTTGGGTTATGTTGAACCCAAAATTTTGGGAAAATTCTTAACAAATCCAGCTTGTTACAAACCTGTTCACTCATTTCTCGTTGGTACTGAACCTAACACTGCCCATAGCCTAGAGTAAGGACATCCTTAGCTATATTGTTATCTCAGCGACAGTGGGGGGATTTTTCAAGCACTGCACTCCAGAATAGCGGTCCCTGCACACGGTATTATGTCCCATAGCGGTCCCTGCACACGGTATTTGTCCCATAGCGGCCCCTGCACACGGTATTTGTCCCATAGCGGTCCCTGCACACGGTATTATGTCCCATAGCGGCCTCTGCACACGGTATATGTCCCATAGCGGTCCCTGCACACGGTATTATGTCCCATAGCGGTCCCTGCACACGGTATTTGTCCCATAGCGGTCCCTGCACACGGTATTATGTCCCATAGCGGTCCCTGCACACAGTATTATGTCCCATAGCTGCCTCTGCACACGGTATATGTCCCATAGCGGCCTCTGCACACGGCATTTGTCCCATAGCTGCCTCTGCACACAGTATTTGTCCCATAGCGGTCCCTGCACACAGTATTTGTCCCATAGCGGTCCCTGCACACGGTATTATGTGCCATAGCGGCCTCTGCACACAGTATTTGTCCCATAGCGGCCTCTGCACACAGTATTTGTCCCATAGCGGTCCCTGCACACGGTATTATGTCCCATAGCGGTCCCTGCACACAGTATTATGTCCCATAGCTGCCTCTGCACACGGTATATGTCCCATAGCGGCCTCTGCACACGGCATTTGTCCCATAGCTGCCTCTGCACACAGTATTTGTCCCATAGCGGTCCCTGCACACGGTATTATGTGCCAAAGCGGCCTCTGCACACAGTATTTGTCCCATAGCGGCCTCTGCACACAGTATTTGTCCCATAGCGGCCTCTGCACACAGTAGTTGTCCTATAGCGGCCCCTGCACAGCAATATGTCCCATAGCGGCCCCTACACACGGTATATGTCCCATAGCGGCCCCTGCACATGGTATTATGCTCCATAGTGGCCCCTGCACACGGTATATGTCCCATAGCGGCCCCTGCACACGGTATTATGCTCTATAGTGGCCCCTGCACACGGTATATGTCCCATAGTGGTCCCTGCACACGGTATTATGCTCTATAGTGGCCCCTGCACACGGTATATGTCCCATAGTGGTCCCTGCACACGGTATTATGCTCCATAGTGGCCCCTGCATACGGTATATGTCCCATAGCGGTCCCTGCACACGGTATTATGTCCCATAGCGGCCTCTGCACACGGTATATGTCCCATAGCGGCCTCTGCACACGGTATATGTCCCATAGCGGTCCCTGCACACGGTATTATGTCCCATAGCGGTCCCTGCACACGGTATTTGTCCCATAGCGGTCCCTGCACACGGTATTATGTCCCATAGCGGTCCCTGCACACAGTATTATGTCCCATAGCTGCCTCTGCACACGGTATATGTCCCATAGCGGCCTCTGCACACGGCATTTGTCCCATAGCTGCCTCTGCACACAGTATTTGTCCCATAGCGGTCCCTGCACACGGTATTATGTGCCATAGCGGCCTCTGCACACAGTATTTGTCCCATAGCGGCCTCTGCACACAGTATTTGTCCCATAGCGGTCCCTGCACACGGTATTATGTCCCATAGCGGTCCCTGCACACAGTATTATGTCCCATAGCTGCCTCTGCACACGGTATATGTCCAATAGCGGCCTCTGCACACGGCATTTGTCCCATAGCTGCCTCTGCACACAGTATTTGTCCCATAGCGGTCCCTGCACACGGTATTATGTGCCAAAGCGGCCTCTGCACACAGTATTTGTCCCATAGCGGCCTCTGCACACAGTATTTGTCCCATAGCGGCCTCTGCACACAGTAGTTGTCCTATAGCGGCCCCTGCACAGCAATATGTCCCATAGCGGCCCCTACACACGGTATATGTCCCATAGCGGCCCCTGCACATGGTATTATGCTCCATAGTGGCCCCTGCACACGGTATATGTCCCATAGCGGCCCCTGCACACGGTATTATGCTCTATAGTGGCCCCTGCACACGGTATATGTCCCATAGTGGTCCCTGCACACGGTATTATGCTCTATAGTGGCCCCTGCACACGGTATATGTCCCATAGTGGTCCCTGCACACGGTATTATGCTCTATAGTGGCCCCTGCATACGGTATATGTCCCATAGTGGTCCCTGCACACGGTATTATGCTCCATAGTGGCCCCTGCACACGGTATTATGCTCTATAGTGGCCCCTGCACACTCACTAGCTATTATTATACTGTGGGTCTCTTCAGACCACAGAGTATAATAAGTGGAGGGCAAAGAGAGGTGATGAAACATAAAAAACAATGTACTCACCATTCCACGCTCCGCAGCCGCTCTGTATCTTCGGGCGCTTCTGCCCGTAGTCAGCGACCGCTCATTGAGTCTCAGGGGTCGCGTCGCGTCATTATGCGTAATGAAGTCAGACGTAGACGTGACCCCTGAGGCCCTGTCAGCTGACTTCAGGCATAAGCGCCTGAAGAGTACACAGCAGCTGCGGAACGTGGAATAGTGAGTAACATTGTTTTTTATGTTTGATCATCTCCCCGGGGGCTCCGCTTATTATACTCGGGGGTCTGAAGAGACCCCACAGTATAATAATAGCAGTTTCGCTTCGGACGTGTTTGGTCCGATCGAAACTGCTGGGTGAGGAGTCCTCTGCCGTGCCAGGGAAATAAGCCTCGCGTGCCAAGAGTGGCACACGTGCCATAGGTCTAGGACCATGTTCAGACTGAGCAACAAGAAACCTACGCAAGGAATCAAACCAAACACGCCTCCTTCGCCACAGCGTGTGAGCGGAGGTTGGAGCCAAGACCCGAACAGGCAGAGACGTTACAGTACCCCCCCTTTATGAGGGGCCACCGGACCCTCACCAGATAAACCAGTTTTAGTAGGACCCAGTATTCTCTCTGCCTTTAATTCCAGATCTCCCTGAACAACAACAACAGGCGCTGGAGGACCAGGCAAACGTTTTTTTATTTGCCTGGTGTTTCCAACCTTTACAGCTGAAACAGTCTCCTCACTGACATAATCTAAGGTGTGCAAAACAATACAGTGGGATGAGCACTGATCTCCCCATTTTACCAACTCCCTTTTACCCCAATCAAAAATAGGGTTATGGAGGTTCAGCCAGGGGAGCCCCAAAATAATATCAGAAGACAGATGCTCCATAACAAAAAAGCTCATGACTTCTGAATGAGCAGAACCCACTTGCAACGTGATTAAGGGGGTCTTGAATTGGACCTTACCCCTGGCCAGTGGGGCAAAATCCGCTCCAGTAACCGTCAAGTGGCAAAAGCTCAATGCCTAAAGCTGAGACAAACAAGAATGTGACAAAGTTTGCCGCAGACCCAGAGTCAACTAAGGCCTGGCCAGAAACAGATCTGTCCCCAGAGGACAGAGACACAGATAACAACATCTTATTGTTACTACTGGCAAATACCTGGTTGCCTGAGTGGTTCTTCCGACTACCACTCAGGCACTGAAGCTTTTCCCCTGGTCTGCGAGGTCTGATGGAGCAGTCTCGTATGATATGCCCTGAAGTACCACAGTACAGGCAGAGGTTATTCCGGAGACGATGCTCTCGTCGCGTCTTGGCGTCCATAACTCCCAGGTGCATGGGTTCCTCACCAGGAGTCATGGGAGAAATAACAGGTTTTTCAGGAGAGAGAGAGGGAGAGACAGAAAACTTGGAAGAAGCAGACCCTAATCTCTCTTTAACATTTTCCCAGATCCTACGGTCAATACGGACAGCCAAAGTCATAGCCTGCTTAAGAGTGGGAGGATCTGGGTGACCAACCCAGACCTCCTTAACACGGTCACACAGGCCTTGTTTAAAGTGGGCCTTTAGAGCTGACTCACACCAACCTGCAGTCACACTGCACTTGTGAAATTCTGAGCAGTACTCCTCAGCAGAGCGTTTGCCCTGCCGCATAGTGAGGAGTTGCAATTCTGCAAGTCCAATGTGGTCTGGCTCAGCATATATAGACCCCAGGGACAAGAAAAAATTTGCAAAGTTAATCCACTCCTCCGCCCCTGGATGGAGTTTAAGGGCCAGTTATTCTGTAAGGGTCTTGCCAAACATAGCAATACCCTGACACTACTGCAGGGGTCTGGGAGGAAGGACAGAGACAAGTGAGCCCTAATCTCACCCCAGCCACTGTCCCTTCCTATTGCCTCAGTTACCCTAAACGGTAAAAGGACAACTAGAAGACAAGCCCTATACTGGATAAGTGACACACAGAACAGGACAAGACAAGACAAAACAAACGACAAAAGAGAGGTCAGGAAGCCAAGGGTTCGGTAACAAACGAGCAATGCAGTACAAAGTCAAAATCCAAACGAATAGTCAAAAGGCAAGCCAAAGGGTCAGAGAATCAAGTAACAAAGTAGTAAGGGATATAACAAGGAGAGCAGGCAAAGACAATGCAATAACCGGCGACTTGCTGAGAAAGTGACATCCTGTATATAGAAAGTCTGGGCCCAGCCCCAGACCTGATAGGTACACAGGCTGTCAATCACACAGGCCAGGAAGAGGTTAACTCTATGCAGTCCAGACAGAAATGCTCAGAACACGGGTGTGGCCGGAAATCCATTACACTGACTAGGGCCATGTTCAGACTGAGCAACAAGAAACCTACGCAAGGAATCAAACTGAACACGCCTCATTCGCCACAGCGTGCGAGCGGAGGGTGGCGCCGAGACCCGAACTGGCAGAGACGTTACAACTGTGTGTGGGGGAGCAATGTAGAGCATATAATGCTGTGTGGGGGCCACTGTTGAGCATATAATACTATCTGGGGCCACTGTTGAGCATATTTTACAGTTTGGGGACCTGTAACCGGTTCGGGGGGGGGGGGCCCCATGTCAAATGTTCGCCTTGGGGCCCAGCCATTCCTAGTTACGCCAGTGTTGTGAGCATTTTGTGGCTAGCGGTTTGGCTATAAGTACTGCTATGTGGCTGGTTTTAGAATCAATGGTCATGCCTGTTTACTAGTGTTTGGATATCAGTATGATCATTTTTGCGGGTTTCATTGGCACTGCTATTTGGGTACTACCAAAAACTCTGCATGGAGATACCACTACACAGTCACTGGGTTTATCTATGACAAGTTTTGTTGGGGGACATGAGACAAAATTTGGGGGAGAGAACATTCATTAAAGTATCAGGAGAATGCTTCTTTTAATGTACATAGAATGTTGTAATGATAATGTCCCCACTTCATGTGTTTTGTTGTAGCGGAAGCGCCACGTCATACCACCATATCTGGATGCTTACATTCCACCGTTAAATTGGTAACATCATTTGATAAACTTCCAGTAATAGAAGTTACCTGGAGTCATAAAAATCCACCAAATGAATCACAGATTGTCAAGATTCAGAACGGCAATATTACTGACAGACTGGACGATAGATATAAGCCGGGCCGTGATGGAAGAGATCTGGTCATCGAAAACCTCATTGAGAATGACAATGGAGTCTACATGGCTGAAGCCACTTTGATGGGTGGTACATTAGTAAATAAGACGATTCAGCTCACGGTTCATGGTGCGTATTCACTTTTATTACAATTATTGAGGTCAAATAAAAACTAAATTAACATTATAGTAAAAAAGTCATGTAATGTGTATAATACTACAGAAGACTCACAGGGAGAACTTAGTCCTGTTAGGTGATAGACTCTAGTTAATAGTACCAAGTACAGTATGTAACCTGCTTTATTAAGTTGCAAATTGTTTTGTCCTCTGTTGGACCATGTGCACATTGTTGTTGTTGCTGGGCCTCAGTGTTATCATAGCCTAGGCCAACCAAAGTATATGCAGGAAGTGTATGGAAGCAACCTATAATAACCAGTGTGGAAGTGGCCCACCAGAATACTAGACGCAGTGCTGGACTGAGGTTCATTGGGCAAACTAGATGTAATGATTCTGGGGGCCCACCCTTCAACAACCCCTAGGAAATAGAACAGTACCCTTGGGTGTCTTCTACATTATTGTGTTAGATTCTGAGCCCACTAGAGGATCCTCTGGTACTCTGGAAGGCCAGTCCAACACTGACAAGAGGATCTTCCAGTGGGCCCAGGCTCTAACACAGAAATCGTCCATCATAAGACACCAAATTTAAAGGGTACTATGATCTGTTCCTCTAAGGGGTGTTAGAGGGTGGGCCCAAGGAACCTCACTCCAACACTAATAATCCTTGATGAATTTGGAATGAGCACATTATATTTTTATAAAGGCAAATGCTCTGAAAGTGACCCCATAGTGGTCAAAAATTTAGAACCCCTTTACATTGGCAAGGCAGAATGCATATTATGGACATATACTGGAATTAGCCACTAGACCACCAGGACATAGTATGTATAGTGCATAACCTGGTCAATCAAAAATGTCCTTGACATTCAGGTTATTCACCTTTAATAATCTATGGCCTATTCTTAAATGAGTATTCCTATCTTAACAAAATAGGGGATAACTTCCAGATCCAATTGCAGATCTGGTGGGTGTCCGACCACTCAGACCCCCACTGATCAGAGTTTTGTCCCCCATTTTGAATGGAGAGGTGATTGGGCCGGTGCGAGCACTGCTCAATTCATTTCAATGAGAGTGCTAGAGATAGCTGAACTACAGTGCTTGGCTATCTCTAGCACTCCTATTGAAATGAGTGGAGAAGTGCACGCACCAGCCCAATCTCCTCTCCATACAACATGGGGGACAAAACTCTGATCGGTGGGAGTCTAAGTGGTCAGATCACCCCTTAATTCAGAACGGGGTTGATAGGGTATTAAGAAGTCGGACCCCCCGCCAATCTGCTTATCCCTGAATTTCCCTATGGTGAGACTATTAAAGGATTATTACTATTATTATTATTATTATCCCCTATCCTATGTGAATGCCCTTGATCAGACATGTTGGTTACACAGCCCCTAATGCCCTGATGGCTATAACATCTGATGACCAGTTTAGCAAAATGGAGTCTTGATAGACACTTGACAGCTTGGTGAATGATCCATGTTGCCGCCATCTTAATAGGAAGAGACTACTTTTTGAATAAACTCTATAATACTTTATTATTCCTAGGAGAATGTAAAGATGAAGCGCCAAAAAAGAACGTGCAGCCAACTGTTAAAGATAAAGGTGAGATAAAGGGTATCTTTCCTCTGTAAAGATCAGTGTGGGGAGAGTTTATTGCTTTATTACCTTTAGCTATATGAATTTTTATGTTTTTGTTTTTACAGAAGTGGTTACGAATGATGGTTATCTACCAAGTGTTATCTTTGTTATAACTCTATTAGCGATATATACAGCTCCGATATTGTGGAGACGTTGGAAGAAATCTCGAAGCACAAACAGACCAGGTATGTCCATCTCTAGTTAAGAATTTATCAATATCCAATTTTACAGATGAGAAAATTGTACGTACTTGATATACGTCCCTATGAAGTCTGAGATAAAAAGCTGCAAAGTAGCTCTGAGGAAAATAAATGGCAGAGTATCGCCCCCTCTTGGTACTGACTTACATTTACAGTTTTATCTCTTGGCTGGGCAGTTTCTTTAACCCCTTTCTGCTCTGTGCCGCACTATTATGTCATGTTAAGTGTATAGTTAACGCTCAGCACCGTAATAGTACGGCGCTGTAATGCCACGAGCACAGAAGCTTTGCCTGTGCATAACTTACAGCATTTTTCTGTATTACACAGCCGAGGCCCAAGACTAACCATCGAAGTCGGAAAATAATTCGTCTGGTGGATTAACCACTCGGATGCCATGATCAAGAGCGATCACAGCATCCGGGGGTCAAGGGGCAAGATCTCCCCTTCCGGCCACCCCTCAGATCACCCAGAAAGAGATTGCGGGGTCCAAGGTGTTGAGCCTCCTGACTGCCGCTCCCTATAACACATAGGGAGCCTATGTGTGCGATGTGCATTGCACTGGGGATCAGAAATCCAAAGGTTGAAGTCCCCTTGTGGAACAGGTAAAAAGTGGGAAAAAAAAGTTAAAAAAGTTAAAAATAAGCAAATAATAAAGTTTAAAAACCCACGTTTTAATTTAAAAAACACATAACGTAAAAAAAATATTAAACATGTTAGGTATCTCCAGGTGCGTATAAGCCCCCACTATCCAAAAATAGTGTTATTTATCCCATACGGTGAATGCCGTAAAAAACAATATACTGCAATGCGCAAATTAACGTATTTTGGTCACCTCACTTTCCCCAAAAAATAACAATAAAAAGTGATGAAAAAGTCAAACATACTAAACATGGGTACCAATAAAAACTACAACTTGCCCCACAAATAAAAAGGCCTGACATATATATGTCAACCAAAAAGTAAAAGTTATAGGTGTCAGAATACAGAGACCCCTGGAAAATCGTTCATTTTGTAAAAGTAACGTTTTATTTGAAAAAGCGGAAAAACGTAATAAAAACTAATATAAATCTGGTATCGCTGTAATCGTAATGACCTGCTGGGCAATGCCGCCATGTCATTATTAATGCAGAGGGAACGCCGTAAAAACAAAATGTAAAAAATTATGATAGAATTGTAGGTTTTTTTCCCAAAAAGTTAATAAAAGCTAATCTAAGCATTATATGTACCCCAAAATGGTGGCAAATGAAAGTACAACTCGTCACACAAAGAATAAGCCCTCACATAGCTATGTCCACAGAAAAATAGAAAATTATGAATTTTGGTAGGAATGGAAGGAAAATATAATAATAATAATAATAATAATACATAATATATTTTATTTATATAGTGCCAACATATTCCGCAGCACTGTACAATTTGTAGGGTACAAGTACAGACAAAAGAGATACATTACAGGGACTGAGGGCCCTGCTCAAAAGAGCTTACAATCTATGAGGTAGAGGGGGTGACACAGGAGGTAGCAGGGGCGGCATATGAGATATGAAAAAATATGAAAAAAATATGAAAAAAGTCACCAAGCATTAATGTTGAATTTACTCTATAAACACATGACATTATTTTGTCTTGTATTGATCCTGAGTTACAGTATGTATTTTACTCCAGAGCTGTATTCACAATTCTGCTGGTTGTTATTAAAGATGAGCGAACCGATTCATAATGAGCCAGATTCATTACTAATTTTTTAAAAATTTTGGGTTTGTCTGAATCGCTATTATACTCTGAGGTCTGTTGAGACCTCAAAATATAATAAGCGGAGGCCCAGGCGACATGTGGAAATACACAAAAATACTCCCCTTCCCTTACCTCTCCCTGGCTCCGTTGCTGTCCTGTATGATCATCTTTTGGCTACCTGAATGATGTCACAGGCCCCTATGGACAGTGAGGGCTGTGACTGGGCCTCCTCGGTCACTTGGTGCACACAGATGCCATGACACTTTGGCCATGATGTTGCCACACTCCATCCATCTTGTGAGGTTCACCATCTCTAGTTGTTGTCAGAAACTGTCGCCAAGCTTCTTGCTATCAACTATAATATAATACTATTGTCTATTGTGTCTACAGTGAAAAAAAAGTTATACATACCAAATATTGGCAGCCAGTGGTCTTGCCCATCAGTTGTTAGTTTGAGAGCTGGACCTGATATAGTTCTTTGCAGACTACGGCACCTTATCTTAACTGTCTTGTTATTCCCAGGTGGCCAAAATGATGGGGCGGAGAATGATAGTTTGCAGCCTCCTGTTCAAGATACAGGTAAGTCAACAATATCAGCGAGATAAAGGTCTAACCAGCAAAATCCATGGAGGCCAAAATCAGATTTTCATTGATCTAACATTCCATTAATAAACTTGTTATAATACAGTAATGTCTTATTCCCAGGTGACCAAAATGACGCTGAGATTGAAAACTTGACAGCTCCTGTGCAGGATACACGTAAGTCAACAATATCAGAGAGGTAAAGGGAGTAACGGTCAAACCAGCAAAACAATACAGATTATGCTCAAAATAATCCATTCTCGAAATTCCATGAAGGCCAAAATTGGTATATCAAATGTTTCCACCACTATAGGTAATTGGGTGTCCTTCTTCTATAAAGATCTTATAACCTCTTTTTGTGGCCATATTGGTCAAAGTGGAATTGTTGGGATGTATACAGTATATGGATGGGTTTATGGAACTAAAATGGTCCACCATAAGTGGTTAAAAGCTGCTAATATTGACATGTTGGTACTAGGGATGGGCGAACCTCACAAGATTTTTTTTGTGAATATTGTGAAGTTTGTTCACCTTGGTTTAGTCTGAACTGGAAGTGATATTATAGTCTGGGGACTCTTCAAACCCCAGGGATGGTAGGAAAACATAATAAATACTGATATTCAATTTCCCTCTCCTCTCCTGAGCTCTGTTGCAGCATCTGGTGCTCCCTCTGGATCCTCTTTGGTTGTTTTCCAACCTCTTCCAGCCTCCCGGGTGATATTATGTCACCTCTGAAGAGACCCCCTCAGTATAATAGTGATTCTTGGATGGTGAACCCCAAAAGGTTTGGGTTATGTTGAACCCAAAATTTTGGGAAAATTCTTAACAAATCCAGCTTGTTACAAACCTGTTCACTCATTTCTCGTTGGTACTGAACCTAACACTGCCCATAGCCTAGAGTAAGGACATCCTTAGCTATATTGTTATCTCAGCGACAGTGGGGGGATTTTTCAAGCACTGCACTCCAGAATAGCGGTCCCTGCACACGGTATTATGTCCCATAGCGGTCCCTGCACACGGTATTTGTCCCATAGCGGCCCCTGCACACGGTATTTGTCCCATAGCGGTCCCTGCACACGGTATTATGTCCCATAGCGGCCTCTGCACACGGTATATGTCCCATAGCGGTCCCTGCACACGGTATTATGTCCCATAGCGGTCCCTGCACACGGTATTTGTCCCATAGCGGTCCCTGCACACGGTATTATGTCCCATAGCGGTCCCTGCACACAGTATTATGTCCCATAGCTGCCTCTGCACACGGTATATGTCCCATAGCGGCCTCTGCACACGGCATTTGTCCCATAGCTGCCTCTGCACACAGTATTTGTCCCATAGCGGTCCCTGCACACGGTATTATGTGCCATAGCGGCCTCTGCACACAGTATTTGTCCCATAGCGGCCTCTGCACACAGTATTTGTCCCATAGCGGTCCCTGCACACGGTATTATGTCCCATAGCGGTCCCTGCACACAGTATTATGTCCCATAGCTGCCTCTGCACACGGTATATGTCCCATAGCGGCCTCTGCACACGGCATTTGTCCCATAGCTGCCTCTGCACACAGTATTTGTCCCATAGCGGTCCCTGCACACGGTATTATGTGCCAAAGCGGCCTCTGCACACAGTATTTGTCCCATAGCGGCCTCTGCACACAGTATTTGTCCCATAGCGGCCTCTGCACACAGTAGTTGTCCTATAGCGGCCCCTGCACAGCAATATGTCCCATAGCGGCCCCTACACACGGTATATGTCCCATAGCGGCCCCTGCACATGGTATTATGCTCCATAGTGGCCCCTGCACACGGTATATGTCCCATAGCGGCCCCTGCACACGGTATTATGCTCTATAGTGGCCCCTGCACACGGTATATGTCCCATAGTGGTCCCTGCACACGGTATTATGCTCTATAGTGGCCCCTGCACACGGTATATGTCCCATAGTGGTCCCTGCACACGGTATTATGCTCCATAGTGGCCCCTGCATACGGTATATGTCCCATAGCGGTCCCTGCACACGGTATTATGTCCCATAGCGGCCTCTGCACACGGTATATGTCCCATAGCGGCCTCTGCACACGGTATATGTCCCATAGCGGTCCCTGCACACGGTATCCCCCCCCCCCCCCCCCCCCCCCCCGCTCCCCCCCCCCCGCCCCCCCCCCCGCGCGCCCCCCCCCCCCCCGCCCCCCCCCCCCCCCCCCCCCCCCCCCCCCCCCCCCCCCGCCCCCCCCCCCCCCGCCCCCCCCCCCGCCCCCCCCCCCCCCCCCCCCCCCCCCCCCCCCCCTCCCCCCCCCGCCGCCCCCCCCCCCCGCGGTATGGGCCCCCGCGGCCCCCCCCCCCCCCGCTTTCCCCCCCCCGGCCCCCCCCCCCCCCCATTCCCCCCCCCCCGGCCCCCCCCCCCCGCGTCATGCCCCCCAGCGCGCCCCCCCCACAGAATTATGCCCCCCACCGCCCCCTCCACACGGGGTGGGGGGAGACCGGAGCGCTGCGCAGTAAAGCGCAGGGATCTTGACTGGGGGCGGGCTGTAGGGGGGACCAATAACGCGCTAGGGCGCGAAGAATTGGGGGCGGGGCTTAACCCCGTTCGAATTGACTATGCCGCGCAGCCCGGGAAGCGGCCATTCTGGAGCTGCGCGGCATGCTAACGAGCGGTCAGCTCCCTCCCCCCCACCTTTTCACTGTAATGGCTACCATCCTGGAGCAGATCAGAGCTGCTGCCGGCGTCCATGGTGAGGCCTGGCTGCAGGAGCGGCTGGCTGACATTATGCAGCCTGCCGCCCCCCCCATTAACCCTTCACTACCCCCGGAGGCGTCTGAGCGGCGGCGGCGGCCGCGCAGGACTCGCCCGCCGGCACGTTTGAGCCCTGATGAGCCCCCTAGGGCCCGGCGACATAGGAGTCCCTCTCGGGCCCCTCCAGGCCGGGCACCCCGCTCCACTGCTCAGGCGCGGAGGTCCCGGTCTGGGAGGAATCCTGCCAGTCGCCTGGCCCCTGCGGAGGTGGAGATCCCTGCCACTGGCCTCAGTGGGGGGACCTCCACATCCAGTCTCCATATGGCTACAGCACGTGGTGCAGCGGTCCCCTCCTGTGATGCTCCAGCGGGGAGGGGGACTGTGTCTTCAAGTCCCGTCGGTTCCGGCTTTCCAAGTGCCCTCGGTACAGCAGCGGGAAATTCTGAACGACGAGCAGCACGGCGCTGGCCCCTCCTTCACGGCACCACAGCCCCGGTCCGAGGTGCATCCAGTGGTTTCAAGTGCATACGCGGGTGCAGGTCAACCTTCCCAGGGATGTCGGTCGTGCTGCAGCTGTCAGCGGGATGGTTCTCAACAATCAACAGGCGCCAGCGTTCTCCTGTACAGCGACCCAGGTCAGCAGGATGCAGGACCGTCGACTGGTGGGCCCACAGCACCTACGCAGTCTGGTGAGTACCATTCATTGTCGTGTCCGTTTCCTCCTATTCTAATGTCCCAGGGGTTAGGGATAGATAGGCCGGAGTCCCCAGTGGGTGGTGGTGTAGCTTCTGAGGGGATTAGGGAGCTATTGGGTAGCGTGAGGGAGCTACTGTCGCGCTGCGAACAGAGTGTTAGCGGTTCCCCGGTGGCGGCGTGGGTCCCTCCTGCGGTTCAGTCAGTAGCGTCACAGAGTGCGCCGGTGGTAGGGGCTCCGGCGGGTGTCACAGTGTCTGTCCAGACAGATAAAGAGAAGGTTGATTCGGTGAGGCTAGACGACAGGGCTCGGGGGGAGGTTTATGTGTGTTTTGAGGGTCCTCTAGGGGCGCATTTAAAAAAGGAAGTGAGGGAGAAGATTTGGAAGGACGAGTACGTCGAAATCTTTTCCTTGCTCCCTTTAGCTAAATTTAACTTAGACAAGAGTAAGAAGGAGGATAGCAAAAAAGAGGAGGAAGAAAAACGTAGGTGGCGCCTGATTCCACAGACTTTTGCTAATTGGCTTCAGGCCTTTGCCATTTTAGCGAGTGTCATTGGTGAAAAGGCTCCTGACAACTGTTCGGGGCTTTTTTGCTATCAGGACTCTATAGGTGAGGCGTATCGGGTGTATGGGGGTCAGACATGGCTGCGGTATGATGAGCAGTTCCGTCAGCGTAAGGCGGTTCGGCCCAGCATACGGTGGGACCAGAAAGATATAGGTTTGTGGCTTCGGGTTATGGCGCCAGCTCGCTTTGGCCAGCCCTTTCCTGGGGCGGCCGGTGGAACCGGCCATGGTGGTCTCAGTTACGGCTCAGGGGGGGCAGGTGCACAGGCCCAGCAACGTTACGGGCTGTGTTGGCAGTTCAATGAAGCCCAATGTAAATTCGGCTTCAACTGTAGATTCAAACATGCCTGTTCATTCTGCGGAGGGGTGTCCCATGGTGCGGCACGTTGCTTGCGCAAACAAAGGACCAAGGCCTTGCCTAATAGTGGACAAGGGGCAGACGCCGGTGAAGCTGGAAGCCATGCTTCCGTACCTAAATAGTTATGTTAACAGGGAGAGTGCAAAGTTTCTGGTAGAAGGTTTTAGGGAGGGTTTTAGGATTCCCCTGCCGACGCACACAGTCCCCTTTTGTATAACTAACTTGAGGTCGGCAGCGGAACACTCGGGGGTGGTGTCCAAAAAACTGAGGAAGGAGGTGGCCTTGGGGCGCATGGCGGGCCCCTTCGCATCACCCCCTTTGGAAGGTTTAATTGTATCTCCTTTGGGGGTGGTGCCGAAGAAGGAGCCGAATCAGTTTCGGCTCATACATCATTTGTCTTATCCCAAAGGAGCGTCGGTCAACGATGGTATTGCACCCGAGCTTTGTTCGGTAGTATATACCTCGTTTGATGCAGCTGTGCATTGGGTACGGCGTTGCGGTCCAGGGGCCCTCTTAGCTAAGACGGATGTGGAGGCGGCGTTCAGGTTACTGCCGGTACACCCTGACAGCGTTAGGTTACTGGGACGGCGGGTATTACGTGGATCGTTGCCTCCCTATGGGTTGCTCAATATCGTGCGCATACTTTGAGGCGTTCAGCACCTTTTTAGAGTCGGTAATTCGGGATGTGGCGGGGGGTTGAGTCAGTGATACACTACCTCGATGATTTCCTCTGTATAGGTCCGGCGGGCTCCGATGTATGCGCGGTTTTGTTGGCAACCGCGCGGTGGGTCGCCAGTAAGTTTGGGGTACCGTTGTCACCGGAAAAGACTGAGGGTCCGTGCACTAGATTGAGTTTCTTGGGCATAGAGCTTGACACTGTGGCAATGGAGTTCCGGTTGCCTGGTGACAAGCTGGTTGATCTTAGAGAGAGGGTGAAGCGTGCTCGTCACATGCGAAAAATTGCGTTGCGCGACCTCCAGTCATTGTTAGGCAGTTTAAATTTTGCCTGCCGCATTATCCCCATGGGTAGGATTTTTTGTCGCCGGCTGGCAGGGGCCATGAACGGGGTGTCAAATCCACGACACTTTATTCGGCTGGGGGTGATACATCGGGAGGACCTGGCAGTATGGGACACTTTTTTAGACCAGTTCAATGGTAGATCACTGGTCCAGTCAGCAGTGATCGATGTGTTCGATTGTGACCTCTTTACGGATGCGGCAGGGGGCCACGGTTTTGGGGCCTATTACAGGGGGCAGTGGTGCGCCGCTCCTTGGCCTGCGTCGTGGCGTGAACAAGGTCTGACGCGGAATTTGACTGTACTTGAGTTATTCCCGATTTTAGTCGCGGTGTCCATATGGGGTGGGGCGTTCCAGGATAAAAAAGTTAGATTTCATTGTGATAACATGTCAGTTGTGTCGGCCATTAATAATGTGACTGCGTCTTCTCCTCCAGTTATCAAGTTGCTTCAGCGTTTAGTATTGCGTTGCTTGTGCCTGAATGCATGGGTGGTGGCAGTGCATGTTCCGGGGGTTAAAAATGACGTTGCTGATTCTTTGTCTCGTTTCCAGTGGGAGCGGTTTCGTGCCCTGGCTCCGGGGGCGGAAGTGGAAGGGATTCCATGTCCTCCAGAATTATGGGACTTGGTTTGCGAAAAGCAGGGACATTGATTCAGGCATCGTTGGCCCCCGGCACCTGGGATAAGTATTCAAGGGCTTGGCAGCTTTGGGAGGATTGGGTGGGAGATTTAGGTCAGGTACATACTGATGAGGATAGGGTTGGGGCTTTATTGTTCTTGTTAAGCCGTTGGTCTTCAGATGGATGGTCCGTGGCGAAAGTTAATGGTGCGGTAGCGGCGTTGGCATTTGGTTTCAAGTTGAGGGGTTTGGCGGACTTTACCAAACATTTCTTGGTTCAACGTGCGCTTAAGGGGTTCCGCAGGGGCAGGGGAAGTAGTGACACACGGCGCCCGGTTACATTTCAGCTTTTGGAGCGTTTGGGGTTGGAACTGGGCCGTTTTTGTTCTTCGCACTATGAATGCGTTTTGTTTCACCTGGCTTTTTCTCTAGCCTTTTTCGGGGCTCTCAGGGTGGGTGAGTTGGTGTCCGTGTCGACTAAGCGGCCGGGTGGTTTACAGGTGGATGATGTGTACATGGAGGAAGGGGTCCTAGTGGTCAGGGTTCGCAGGTCTAAGACGGATCAGGCGGGGGCAGGGAAGTATCTGCGCCTGGGTGCGGTTGTAGGGTCAGATATGTGCCCGGTGCGTTGTTTGCTTGTTTTTCGGGGGTTGGTTCCAGCTTCTGCGGGCGGTCCCCTCCTGCGTCATGAGGATGGTTCGTTCCTTTCCCGTTATCAGTTCTCGGCTGTTTTTAGGGGTTGTTTGGACTCGCTGGGCCTTGACGCCTCTCGATATGCTCCACACTCTTTTCGCATTGGCGCAGCGACAGAAGCAGCTAGTTGGGGGTTGAGCTCGGAGGTGGTCCGACGTATCGGTAGGTGGGAATCGCAGAGGTATAGATCATACATACGTCCACACCTTGCCCAAATGTGAATCATTGTGTTGTTGGGTATTTTCTCCGCCCTCCCCCTACTTTATTTCTTCTTTCGTAGGCCCTTCTGCTCGGTTAGTCTGGATCTTCGGCCATTCTTTTGTGTTCTGGGGCGCGGAGAGGGCCGGCGGAATGGTCGGCAGCTGGGGTTCGACAGGGCTGCGGTCGTTGTACGTTGGATTGGAGTCCGAGGTATGGTGTGGAGTCGGGTCATGCCCGAAATCCACAGGTGCACGAGGTTGGATCGGTCTCCGGACATTATCGTGATACATGCTGGTGGCAATGACCTGGGGGTTCGTCCCTTTCGCGATTTAGTGAGGGACATAAAGTATGACCTGTTGAGGTTGTGGTCCATGTTTCCGGGGATTGTTACCGTGTGGTCCGATATTGTACCGAGAAAAACATGGCGGGAGGCTAGGTCTGTTGAAAGGCTCAACAAGGCCAGGATTAAGGTTAACCGGGCTGTTGCGGGGTTTGTGTCCAGGAACGGCGGTGTGTGCGTGCGGCACAAGGAGTTGGAGTCTGGGGAGGGGGAGTTTTGGTTGCGGGACGGGGTCCATCTGAATGCGGTGGGGTATAGATTTGTGGACGCTAGGTATCCAGGAGGGTGTTGAGAGGGCCCTGGAAGTGTGGCGGGTCTCTCACGCTTAAGGGATTAAGGCGTGCTCGCAGTGGCGGGTGGGGTCCTTGGAGTTGGTGGTCAATTGGCTAAAAGGGTGGAGTCAAAGGTAGGCTCCACCTATACATTTGGTGGTAATTGCACATTTTGGTGGATGGCCTGGCGCACGGTGAACGGTTACAGGGTAAATTGGCCCTGGGAGCTGGTACATGGAAGAAGGAGTTCGTCTTTATTCATGGTGCCGCCGAGCCGGTGGTCGCGGCTGGTGGTAAATTTATGGTGTGGTTATGTTAGCGCCAGGCCGGGGGATTGATAGTTTTTTGTAGCTCCAAGGACTCTTACCCAGGTTAAGCGTTTATTGTTAAATTATTTTAAGTTATGCAAATTATAATAAGTTATACTTGTTGTTATTTATTTGTTGTTTGTTAATAAATACGGCTGCTGTGGCCGATTTAATCCAACCCTTTGGTCTTGGTTTATTTCTAAGGGGGTGGGGGGTTTGAGAGCTGGGGGGCAGGGGTCGAGGCTGGAAAAGAGGGGGAAGGCATTTAGGCCCAGCAGTTTGGGTATCAAAGGTGGTGGGGGGGTTCATAGGGGGACCCCGTTATCAGCAATGCCCAGTCAGGGGAGACCGGAGCGCTGCGCAGTAAAGCGCAGGGATCTTGACTGGGGGCGGGCTGTAGGGGGACCAATAACGCGCTAGGGCGCGAAGAATTGGGGGCGGGGCTTAACCCCGTTCGAATTGACTATGCCGCGCAGCCCGGGAAGCGGCCATTCTGGAGCTGCGCGGCATGCTAACGAGCGGTCCCTCCCCTCCCTCCCGTTTTTTTTCTCTCTTTCTTGGGCTATTTTAACTTGTTTATCTTTTTGCAGGTGGTGTCACGGTGGCCTTGGCGGGTGGGGTCCTTGGAGTTGGTGGTCAATTGGCTAAAAGGGTGGAGTCAAAGGTAGGCTCCACCTATACATTTGGTGGTAATTGCACATTTTGGTGGATGGCCTGGCGCACGGTGAACGGTTACAGGGTAAATTGGCCCTGGGAGCTGGTACATGGAAGAAGGAGTTCGTCTTTATTCATGGTGCCGCCGAGCCGGTGGTCGCGGCTGGTGGTAAATTTATGGTGTGGTTATGTTAGCGCCAGGCCGGGGGATTGATAGTTTTTTGTAGCTCCAAGGACTCTTACCCAGGTTAAGCGTTTATTGTTAAATTATTTTAAGTTATGCAAATTATAATAAGTTATACTTGTTGTTATTTATTTGTTGTTTGTTAATAAATACGGCTGCTGTGGCCGATTTAATCCAACCCTTTGGTCTTGGTTTATTTCTAAGGGGGTGGGGGGTTTGAGAGCTGGGGGGCAGGGGTCGAGGCTGGAAAAGAGGGGGAAGGCATTTAGGCCCAGCAGTTTGGGTATCAAAGGTGGTGGGGGGTTCATAGGGGGACCCCGTTATCAGCAATGCCCAGTCAAAGAGAGGTGATGAAACATAAAAAACAATGTACTCACCATTCCACGCTCCGCAGCCGCTCTGTATCTTCGGGCGCTTCTGCCCGTAGTCAGCGACCGCTCATTGAGTCTCAGGGGTCGCGTCGCGTCATTATGCGTAATGAAGTCAGACGTAGACGTGACCCCTGAGGCCCTGTCAGCTGACTTCAGGCATAAGCGCCTGAAGAGTACACAGCAGCTGCGGAACGTGGAATAGTGAGTAACATTGTTTTTTATGTTTGATCATCTCCCCCGGGGGCTCCGCTTATTATACTCGGGGGTCTGAAGAGACCCCACAGTATAATAATAGCAGTTTCGCTTCGGACGTGTTTGGTCCGATCGAAACTGCTGGGTGAGGAGTCCTCTGCCGTGCCAGGGAAATAAGCCTCGCGTGCCAAGAGTGGCACACGTGCCATAGGTCTAGGACCATGTTCAGACTGAGCAACAAGAAACCTACGCAAGGAATCAAACCAAACACGCCTCCTTCGCCACAGCGTGTGAGCGGAGGTTGGAGCCAAGACCCGAACAGGCAGAGACGTTACAGTACCCCCCCTTTATGAGGGGCCACCGGACCCTCACCAGATAAACCAGTTTTAGTAGGACCCAGTATTCTCTCTGCCTTTAATTCCAGATCTCCCTGAACAACAACAACAGGCGCTGGAGGACCAGGCAAACGTTTTTTTATTTGCCTGGTGTTTCCAACCTTTACAGCTGAAACAGTCTCCTCACTGACATAATCTAAGGTGTGCAAAACAATACAGTGGGATGAGCACTGATCTCCCCATTTTACCAACTCCCTTTTACCCCAATCAAAAATAGGGTTATGGAGGTTCAGCCAGGGGAGCCCCAAAATAATATCAGAAGACAGATGCTCCATAACAAAAAAGCTCATGACTTCTGAATGAGCAGAACCCACTTGCAACGTGATTAAGGGGGTCTTGAATTGGACCTTACCCCTGGCCAGTGGGGCAAAATCCGCTCCAGTAACCGTCAAGTGGCAAAAGCTCAATGCCTAAAGCTGAGACAAACAAGAATGTGACAAAGTTTGCCGCAGACCCAGAGTCAACTAAGGCCTGGCCAGAAACAGATCTGTCCCCAGAGGACAGAGACACAGATAACAACATCTTATTGTTACTACTGGCAAATACCTGGTTGCCTGAGTGGTTCTTCCGACTACCACTCAGGCACTGAAGCTTTTCCCCTGGTCTGCGAGGTCTGATGGAGCAGTCTCGTATGATATGCCCTGAAGTACCACAGTACAGGCAGAGGTTATTCCGGAGACGATGCTCTCGTCGCGTCTTGGCGTCCATAACTCCCAGGTGCATGGGTTCCTCACCAGGAGTCATGGGAGAAATAACAGGTTTTTCAGGAGAGAGAGAGGGAGAGACAGAAAACTTGGAAGAAGCAGACCCTAATCTCTCTTTAACATTTTCCCAGATCCTACGGTCAATACGGACAGCCAAAGTCATAGCCTGCTTAAGAGTGGGAGGATCTGGGTGACCAACCCAGACCTCCTTAACACGGTCACACAGGCCTTGTTTAAAGTGGGCCTTTAGAGCTGACTCACACCAACCTGCAGTCACACTGCACTTGTGAAATTCTGAGCAGTACTCCTCAGCAGAGCGTTTGCCCTGCCGCATAGTGAGGAGTTGCAATTCTGCAAGTCCAATGTGGTCTGGCTCAGCATATATAGACCCCAGGGACAAGAAAAAATTTGCAAAGTTAATCCACTCCTCCGCCCCTGGATGGAGTTTAAGGGCCAGTTATTCTGTAAGGGTCTTGCCAAACATAGCAATACCCTGACACTACTGCAGGGGTCTGGGAGGAAGGACAGAGACAAGTGAGCCCTAATCTCACCCCAGCCACTGTCCCTTCCTATTGCCTCAGTTACCCTAAACGGTAAAAGGACAACTAGAAGACAAGCCCTATACTGGATAAGTGACACACAGAACAGGACAAGACAAGACAAAACAAACGACAAAAGAGAGGTCAGGAAGCCAAGGGTTCGGTAACAAACGAGCAATGCAGTACAAAGTCAAAATCCAAACGAATAGTCAAAAGGCAAGCCAAAGGGTCAGAGAATCAAGTAACAAAGTAGTAAGGGATATAACAAGGAGAGCAGGCAAAGACAATGCAATAACCGGCGACTTGCTGAGAAAGTGACATCCTGTATATAGAAAGTCTGGGCCCAGCCCCAGACCTGATAGGTACACAGGCTGTCAATCACACAGGCCAGGAAGAGGTTAACTCTATGCAGTCCAGACAGAAATGCTCAGAACACGGGTGTGGCCGGAAATCCATTACACTGACTAGGGCCATGTTCAGACTGAGCAACAAGAAACCTACGCAAGGAATCAAACTGAACACGCCTCATTCGCCACAGCGTGCGAGCGGAGGGTGGCGCCGAGACCCGAACTGGCAGAGACGTTACAACTGTGTGTGGGGGAGCAATGTAGAGCATATAATGCTGTGTGGGGGCCACTGTTGAGCATATAATACTATCTGGGGCCACTGTTGAGCATATTTTACAGTTTGGGGACCTGTAACCGGTTCGGGGGGGGGGCCCCATGTCAAATGTTCGCCTTGGGGCCCAGCCATTCCTAGTTACGCCAGTGTTGTGAGCATTTTGTGGCTAGCGGTTTGGCTATAAGTACTGCTATGTGGCTGGTTTTAGAATCAATGGTCATGCCTGTTTACTAGTGTTTGGATATCAGTATGATCATTTTTGCGGGTTTCATTGGCACTGCTATTTGGGTACTACCAAAAACTCTGCATGGAGATACCACTACACAGTCACTGGGTTTATCTATGACAAGTTTTGTTGGGGGACATGAGACAAAATTTGGGGGAGAGAACATTCATTAAAGTATCAGGAGAATGCTTCTTTTAATGTACATAGAATGTTGTAATGATAATGTCCCCACTTCATGTGTTTTGTTGTAGCGGAAGCGCCACGTCATACCACCATATCTGGATGCTTACATTCCACCGTTAAATTGGTAACATCATTTGATAAACTTCCAGTAATAGAAGTTACCTGGAGTCATAAAAATCCACCAAATGAATCACAGATTGTCAAGATTCAGAACGGCAATATTACTGACAGACTGGACGATAGATATAAGCCGGGCCGTGATGGAAGAGATCTGGTCATCGAAAACCTCATTGAGAATGACAATGGAGTCTACATGGCTGAAGCCACTTTGATGGGTGGTACATTAGTAAATAAGACGATTCAGCTCACGGTTCATGGTGCGTATTCACTTTTATTACAATTATTGAGGTCAAATAAAAACTAAATTAACATTATAGTAAAAAAGTCATGTAATGTGTATAATACTACAGAAGACTCACAGGGAGAACTTAGTCCTGTTAGGTGATAGACTCTAGTTAATAGTACCAAGTACAGTATGTAACCTGCTTTATTAAGTTGCAAATTGTTTTGTCCTCTGTTGGACCATGTGCACATTGTTGTTGTTGCTGGGCCTCAGTGTTATCATAGCCTAGGCCAACCAAAGTATATGCAGGAAGTGTATGGAAGCAACCTATAATAACCAGTGTGGAAGTGGCCCACCAGAATACTAGACGCAGTGCTGGACTGAGGTTCATTGGGCAAACTAGATGTAATGATTCTGGGGGCCCACCCTTCAACAACCCCTAGGAAATAGAACAGTACCCTTGGGTGTCTTCTACATTATTGTGTTAGATTCTGAGCCCACTAGAGGATCCTCTGGTACTCTGGAAGGCCAGTCCAACACTGACAAGAGGATCTTCCAGTGGGCCCAGGCTCTAACACAGAAATCGTCCATCATAAGACACCAAATTTAAAGGGTACTATGATCTGTTCCTCTAAGGGGTGTTAGAGGGTGGGCCCAAGGAACCTCACTCCAACACTAATAATCCTTGATGAATTTGGAATGAGCACATTATATTTTTATAAAGGCAAATGCTCTGAAAGTGACCCCATAGTGGTCAAAAATTTAGAACCCCTTTACATTGGCAAGGCAGAATGCATATTATGGACATATACTGGAATTAGCCACTAGACCACCAGGACATAGTATGTATAGTGCATAACCTGGTCAATCAAAAATGTCCTTGACATTCAGGTTATTCACCTTTAATAATCTATGGCCTATTCTTAAATGAGTATTCCTATCTTAACAAAATAGGGGATAACTTCCAGATCCAATTGCAGATCTGGTGGGTGTCCGACCACTCAGACCCCCACTGATCAGAGTTTTGTCCCCCATTTTGAATGGAGAGGTGATTGGGCCGGTGCGAGCACTGCTCAATTCATTTCAATGAGAGTGCTAGAGATAGCTGAACTACAGTGCTTGGCTATCTCTAGCACTCCTATTGAAATGAGTGGAGAAGTGCACGCACCAGCCCAATCTCCTCTCCATACAACATGGGGGACAAAACTCTGATCGGTGGGAGTCTAAGTGGTCAGATCACCCCTTAATTCAGAACGGGGTTGATAGGGTATTAAGAAGTCGGACCCCCGCCAATCTGCTTATCCCTGAATTTCCCTATGGTGAGACTATTAAAGGATTATTACTATTATTATTATTATTATCCCCTATCCTATGTGAATGCCCTTGATCAGACATGTTGGTTACACAGCCCCTAATGCCCTGATGGCTATAACATCTGATGACCAGTTTAGCAAAATGGAGTCTTGATAGACACTTGACAGCTTGGTGAATGATCCATGTTGCCGCCATCTTAATAGGAAGAGACTACTTTTTGAATAAACTCTATAATACTTTATTATTCCTAGGAGAATGTAAAGATGAAGCGCCAAAAAAGAACGTGCAGCCAACTGTTAAAGATAAAGGTGAGATAAAGGGTATCTTTCCTCTGTAAAGATCAGTGTGGGGAGAGTTTATTGCTTTATTACCTTTAGCTATATGAATTTTTATGTTTTTGTTTTTACAGAAGTGGTTACGAATGATGGTTATCTACCAAGTGTTATCTTTGTTATAACTCTATTAGCGATATATACAGCTCCGATATTGTGGAGACGTTGGAAGAAATCTCGAAGCACAAACAGACCAGGTATGTCCATCTCTAGTTAAGAATTTATCAATATCCAATTTTACAGATGAGAAAATTGTACGTACTTGATATACGTCCCTATGAAGTCTGAGATAAAAAGCTGCAAAGTAGCTCTGAGGAAAATAAATGGCAGAGTATCGCCCCCTCTTGGTACTGACTTACATTTACAGTTTTATCTCTTGGCTGGGCAGTTTCTTTAACCCCTTTCTGCTCTGTGCCGCACTATTATGTCATGTTAAGTGTATAGTTAACGCTCAGCACCGTAATAGTACGGCGCTGTAATGCCACGAGCACAGAAGCTTTGCCTGTGCATAACTTACAGCATTTTTCTGTATTACACAGCCGAGGCCCAAGACTAACCATCGAAGTCGGAAAATAATTCGTCTGGTGGATTAACCACTCGGATGCCATGATCAAGAGCGATCACAGCATCCGGGGGTCAAGGGGCAAGATCTCCCCTTCCGGCCACCCCTCAGATCACCCAGAAAGAGATTGCGGGGTCCAAGGTGTTGAGCCTCCTGACTGCCGCTCCCTATAACACATAGGGAGCCTATGTGTGCGATGTGCATTGCACTGGGGATCAGAAATCCAAAGGTTGAAGTCCCCTTGTGGAACAGGTAAAAAGTGGGAAAAAAAAAGTTAAAAAAGTTAAAAATAAGCAAATAATAAAGTTTAAAAACCCACGTTTTAATTTAAAAAACACATAAGGTAAAAAAAATATTAAACATGTTAGGTATCTCCAGGTGCGTATAAGCCCCCACTATCCAAAAATAGTGTTATTTATCCCATACGGTGAATGCCGTAAAAAACAATATACTGCAATGCGCAAATTAACGTATTTTGGTCACCTCACTTTCCCCAAAAAATAACAATAAAAAGTGATGAAAAAGTCAAACATACTAAACATGGGTACCAATAAAAACTACAACTTGCCCCACAAATAAAAAGGCCTGACATATATATGTCAACCAAAAAGTAAAAGTTATAGGTGTCAGAATACAGAGACCCCTGGAAAATCGTTCATTTTGTAAAAGTAACGTTTTATTTGAAAAAGCGGAAAAACGTAATAAAAACTAATATAAATCTGGTATCGCTGTAATCGTAATGACCTGCTGGGCAATGCCGCCATGTCATTATTAATGCAGAGGGAACGCCGTAAAAACAAAATGTAAAAAATTATGATAGAATTGTAGGTTTTTTCCCAAAAAGTTAATAAAAGCTAATCTAAGCATTATATGTACCCCAAAATGGTGGCAAATGAAAGTACAACTCGTCACACAAAGAATAAGCCCTCACATAGCTATGTCCACAGAAAAATAGAAAATTATGAATTTTGGTAGGAATGGAAGGAAAATATAATAATAATAATAATAATAATAATACATAATATATTTTATTTATATAGTGCCAACATATTCCGCAGCACTGTACAATTTGTAGGGTACAAGTACAGACAAAAGAGATACATTACAGGGACTGAGGGCCCTGCTCAAAAGAGCTTACAATCTATGAGGTAGAGGGGGTGACACAGGAGGTAGCAGGGGCGGCATATGAGATATGAAAAAATATGAAAAAAATATGAAAAAAGTCACCAAGCATTAATGTTGAATTTACTCTATAAACACATGACATTATTTTGTCTTGTATTGATCCTGAGTTACAGTATGTATTTTACTCCAGAGCTGTATTCACAATTCTGCTGGTTGTTATTAAAGATGAGCGAACCGATTCATAATGAGCCAGATTCATTACTAATTTTTTAAAAATTTTGGGTTTGTCTGAATCGCTATTATACTCTGAGGTCTGTTGAGACCTCAAAGTATAATAAGCGGAGGCCCAGGCGACATGTGGAAATACACAAAAATACTCCCCTTCCCTTACCTCTCCCTGGCTCCGTTGCTGTCCTGTATGATCATCTTTTGGCTACCTGAATGATGTCACAGGCCCCTATGGACAGTGAGGGCTGTGACTGGGCCTCCTCGGTCACTTGGTGCACACAGATGCCATGACACTTTGGCCATGATGTTGCCACACTCCATCCATCTTGTGAGGTTCACCATCTCTAGTTGTTGTCAGAAACTGTCGCCAAGCTTCTTGCTATCAACTATAATATAATACTATTGTCTATTGTGTCTACAGTGAAAAAAAGTTATACATACCAAATATTGGCAGCCAGTGGTCTTGCCCATCAGTTGTTAGTTTGAGAGCTGGACCTGATATAGTTCTTTGCAGACTACGGCACCTTATCTTAACTGTCTTGTTATTCCCAGGTGGCCAAAATGATGGGGCGGAGAATGATAGTTTGCAGCCTCCTGTTCAAGATACAGGTAAGTCAACAATATCAGCGAGATAAAGGTCTAACCAGCAAAATCCATGGAGGCCAAAATCAGATTTTCATTGATCTAACATTCCATTAATAAACTTGTTATAATACAGTAATGTCTTATTCCCAGGTGACCAAAATGACGCTGAGATTGAAAACTTGACAGCTCCTGTGCAGGATACACGTAAGTCAACAATATCAGAGAGGTAAAGGGAGTAACGGTCAAACCAGCAAAACAATACAGATTATGCTCAAAATAATCCATTCTCGAAATTCCATGAAGGCCAAAATTGGTATATCAAATGTTTCCACCACTATAGGTAATTGGGTGTCCTTCTTCTATAAAGATCTTATAACCTCTTTTTGTGGCCATATTGGTCAAAGTGGAATTGTTGGGATGTATACAGTATATGGATGGGTTTATGGAACTAAAATGGTCCACCATAAGTGGTTAAAAGCTGCTAATATTGACATGTTGGTACTAGGGATGGGCGAACCTCACAAGATTTTTTTTGTGAATATTGTGAAGTTTGTTCACCTTGGTTTAGTCTGAACTGGAAGTGATATTATAGTCTGGGGACTCTTCAAACCCCAGGGATGGTAGGAAAACATAATAAATACTGATATTCAATTTCCCTCTCCTCTCCTGAGCTCTGTTGCAGCATCTGGTGCTCCCTCTGGATCCTCTTTGGTTGTTTTCCAACCTCTTCCAGCCTCCCGGGTGATATTATGTCACCTCTGAAGAGACCCCCTCAGTATAATAGTGATTCTTGGATGGTGAACCCCAAAAGGTTTGGGTTATGTTGAACCCAAAATTTTGGGAAAATTCTTAACAAATCCAGCTTGTTACAAACCTGTTCACTCATTTCTCGTTGGTACTGAACCTAACACTGCCCATAGCCTAGAGTAAGGACATCCTTAGCTATATTGTTATCTCAGCGACAGTGGGGGGATTTTTCAAGCACTGCACTCCAGAATAGCGGTCCCTGCACACGGTATTATGTCCCATAGCGGTCCCTGCACACGGTATTTGTCCCATAGCGGCCCCTGCACACGGTATTTGTCCCATAGCGGTCCCTGCACACGGTATTATGTCCCATAGCGGCCTCTGCACACGGTATATGTCCCATAGCGGTCCCTGCACACGGTATTATGTCCCATAGCGGTCCCTGCACACGGTATTTGTCCCATAGCGGTCCCTGCACACGGTATTATGTCCCATAGCGGTCCCTGCACACAGTATTATGTCCCATAGCTGCCTCTGCACACGGTATATGTCCCATAGCGGCCTCTGCACACGGTATTTGTCCCATAGCGGCCCCTGCACACAGTATTTGTCCCATAGCGGTCCCTGCACACGGTATTATGTGCCATAGCGGCCTCTGCACACAGTATTTGTCCCATAGCGGCCTCTGCACACAGTATTTGTCCCATAGCGGTCCCTGCACACGGTATTATGTCCCATAGCGGTCCCTGCACACAGTATTATGTCCCATAGCTGCCTCTGCACACGGTATATGTCCCATAGCGGCCTCTGCACACGGCATTTGTCCCATAGCTGCCTCTGCACACAGTATTTGTCCCATAGCGGTCCCTGCACACGGTATTATGTGCCAAAGCGGCCTCTGCACACAGTATTTGTCCCATAGCGGCCTCTGCACACAGTATTTGTCCCATAGCGGCCTCTGCACACAGTAGTTGTCCTATAGCGGCCCCTGCACAGCAATATGTCCCATAGCGGCCCCTACACACGGTATATGTCCCATAGCGGCCCCTGCACATGGTATTATGCTCCATAGTGGCCCCTGCACACGGTATATGTCCCATAGCGGCCCCTGCACACGGTATTATGCTCTATAGTGGCCCCTGCACACGGTATATGTCCCATAGTGGTCCCTGCACACGGTATTATGCTCTATAGTGGCCCCTGCACACGGTATATGTCCCATAGTGGTCCCTGCACACGGTATTATGCTCCATAGTGGCCCCTGCATACGGTATATGTCCCATAGCGGTCCCTGCACACGGTATTATGTCCCATAGCGGCCTCTGCACACGGTATATGTCCCATAGCGGCCTCTGCACACGGTATATGTCCCATAGCGGTCCCTGCACACGGTATTATGTCCCATAGCGGTCCCTGCACACGGTATTTGTCCCATAGCGGTCCCTGCACACGGTATTATGTCCCATAGCGGTCCCTGCACACAGTATTATGTCCCATAGCTGCCTCTGCACACGGTATATGTCCCATAGCGGCCTCTGCACACGGCATTTGTCCCATAGCTGCCTCTGCACACAGTATTTGTCCCATAGCGGTCCCTGCACACGGTATTATGTGCCATAGCGGCCTCTGCACACAGTATTTGTCCCATAGCGGCCTCTGCACACAGTATTTGTCCCATAGCGGTCCCTGCACACGGTATTATGTCCCATAGCGGTCCCTGCACACAGTATTATGTCCCATAGCTGCCTCTGCACACGGTATATGTCCAATAGCGGCCTCTGCACACGGCATTTGTCCCATAGCTGCCTCTGCACACAGTATTTGTCCCATAGCGGTCCCTGCACACGGTATTATGTGCCAAAGCGGCCTCTGCACACAGTATTTGTCCCATAGCGGCCTCTGCACACAGTATTTGTCCCATAGCGGCCTCTGCACACAGTAGTTGTCCTATAGCGGCCCCTGCACAGCAATATGTCCCATAGCGGCCCCTACACACGGTATATGTCCCATAGCGGCCCCTGCACATGGTATTATGCTCCATAGTGGCCCCTGCACACGGTATATGTCCCATAGCGGCCCCTGCACACGGTATTATGCTCTATAGTGGCCCCTGCACACGGTATATGTCCCATAGTGGTCCCTGCACACGGTATTATGCTCTATAGTGGCCCCTGCACACGGTATATGTCCCATAGTGGTCCCTGCACACGGTATTATGCTCTATAGTGGCCCCTGCATACGGTATATGTCCCATAGTGGTCCCTGCACACGGTATTATGCTCCATAGTGGCCCCTGCACACGGTATTATGCTCTATAGTGGCCCCTGCACACTCACTAGCTATTATTATACTGTGGGTCTCTTCAGACCACAGAGTATAATAAGTGGAGGGCAAAGAGAGGTGATGAAACATAAAAAACAATGTACTCACCATTCCACGCTCCGCAGCCGCTCTGTATCTTCGGGCGCTTCTGCCCGTAGTCAGCGACCGCTCATTGAGTCTCAGGGGTCGCGTCGCGTCATTATGCGTAATGAAGTCAGACGTAGACGTGACCCCTGAGGCCCTGTCAGCTGACTTCAGGCATAAGCGCCTGAAGAGTACACAGCAGCTGCGGAACGTGGAATAGTGAGTAACATTGTTTTTTATGTTTGATCATCTCCCCGGGGGGCTCCGCTTATTATACTCGGGGGTCTGAAGAGACCCCACAGTATAATAATAGCAGTTTCGCTTCGGACGTGTTTGGTCCGATCGAAACTGCTGGGTGAGGAGTCCTCTGCCGTGCCAGGGAAATAAGCCTCGCGTGCCAAGAGTGGCACACGTGCCATAGGTCTAGGACCATGTTCAGACTGAGCAACAAGAAACCTACGCAAGGAATCAAACCAAACACGCCTCCTTCGCCACAGCGTGTGAGCGGAGGTTGGAGCCAAGACCCGAACAGGCAGAGACGTTACAGTACCCCCCTTTATGAGGGGCCACCGGACCCTCACCAGATAAACCAGTTTTAGTAGGACCCAGTATTCTCTCTGCCTTTAATTCCAGATCTCCCTGAACAACAACAACAGGCGCTGGAGGACCAGGCAAACGTTTTTTTATTTGCCTGGTGTTTCCAACCTTTACAGCTGAAACAGTCTCCTCACTGACATAATCTAAGGTGTGCAAAACAATACAGTGGGATGAGCACTGATCTCCCCATTTTACCAACTCCCTTTTACCCCAATCAAAAATAGGGTTATGGAGGTTCAGCCAGGGGAGCCCCAAAATAATATCAGAAGACAGATGCTCCATAACAAAAAAGCTCATGACTTCTGAATGAGCAGAACCCACTTGCAACGTGATTAAGGGGGTCTTGAATTGGACCTTACCCCTGGCCAGTGGGGCAAAATCCGCTCCAGTAACCGTCAAGTGGCAAAAGCTCAATGCCTAAAGCTGAGACAAACAAGAATGTGACAAAGTTTGCCGCAGACCCAGAGTCAACTAAGGCCTGGCCAGAAACAGATCTGTCCCCAGAGGACAGAGACACAGATAACAACATCTTATTGTTACTACTGGCAAATACCTGGTTGCCTGAGTGGTTCTTCCGACTACCACTCAGGCACTGAAGCTTTTCCCCTGGTCTGCGAGGTCTGATGGAGCAGTCTCGTATGATATGCCCTGAAGTACCACAGTACAGGCAGAGGTTATTCCGGAGACGATGCTCTCGTCGCGTCTTGGCGTCCATAACTCCCAGGTGCATGGGTTCCTCACCAGGAGTCATGGGAGAAATAACAGGTTTTTCAGGAGAGAGAGAGGGAGAGACAGAAAACTTGGAAGAAGCAGACCCTAATCTCTCTTTAACATTTTCCCAGATCCTACGGTCAATACGGACAGCCAAAGTCATAGCCTGCTTAAGAGTGGGAGGATCTGGGTGACCAACCCAGACCTCCTTAACACGGTCACACAGGCCTTGTTTAAAGTGGGCCTTTAGAGCTGACTCACACCAACCTGCAGTCACACTGCACTTGTGAAATTCTGAGCAGTACTCCTCAGCAGAGCGTTTGCCCTGCCGCATAGTGAGGAGTTGCAATTCTGCAAGTCCAATGTGGTCTGGCTCAGCATATATAGACCCCAGGGACAAGAAAAAAATTTGCAAAGTTAATCCACTCCTCCGCCCCTGGATGGAGTTTAAGGGCCAGTTATTCTGTAAGGGTCTTGCCAAACATAGCAATACCCTGACACTACTGCAGGGGTCTGGGAGGAAGGACAGAGACAAGTGAGCCCTAATCTCACCCCAGCCACTGTCCCTTCCTATTGCCTCAGTTACCCTAAACGGTAAAAGGACAACTAGAAGACAAGCCCTATACTGGATAAGTGACACACAGAACAGGACAAGACAAGACAAAACAAACGACAAAAGAGAGGTCAGGAAGCCAAGGGTTCGGTAACAAACGAGCAATGCAGTACAAAGTCAAAATCCAAACGAATAGTCAAAAGGCAAGCCAAAGGGTCAGAGAATCAAGTAACAAAGTAGTAAGGGATATAACAAGGAGAGCAGGCAAAGACAATGCAATAACCGGCGACTTGCTGAGAAAGTGACATCCTGTATATAGAAAGTCTGGGCCCAGCCCCAGACCTGATAGGTACACAGGCTGTCAATCACACAGGCCAGGAAGAGGTTAACTCTATGCAGTCCAGACAGAAATGCTCAGAACACGGGTGTGGCCGGAAATCCATTACACTGACTAGGGCCATGTTCAGACTGAGCAACAAGAAACCTACGCAAGGAATCAAACTGAACACGCCTCATTCGCCACAGCGTGCGAGCGGAGGGTGGCGCCGAGACCCGAACTGGCAGAGACGTTACAACTGTGTGTGGGGGAGCAATGTAGAGCATATAATGCTGTGTGGGGGCCACTGTTGAGCATATAATACTATCTGGGGCCACTGTTGAGCATATTTTACAGTTTGGGGACCTGTAACCGGTTCGGGGGGGGGGCCCCATGTCAAATGTTCGCCTTGGGGCCCAGCCATTCCTAGTTACGCCAGTGTTGTGAGCATTTTGTGGCTAGCGGTTTGGCTATAAGTACTGCTATGTGGCTGGTTTTAGAATCAATGGTCATGCCTGTTTACTAGTGTTTGGATATCAGTATGATCATTTTTGCGGGTTTCATTGGCACTGCTATTTGGGTACTACCAAAAACTCTGCATGGAGATACCACTACACAGTCACTGGGTTTATCTATGACAAGTTTTGTTGGGGGACATGAGACAAAATTTGGGGGAGAGAACATTCATTAAAGTATCAGGAGAATGCTTCTTTTAATGTACATAGAATGTTGT
This sequence comes from Leptodactylus fallax, assembly GCA_947044405.1. Lineage (NCBI taxonomy): Eukaryota > Metazoa > Chordata > Amphibia > Anura > Leptodactylidae > Leptodactylus > Leptodactylus fallax. Next base: position 258,998 of record CAMRHE010000711.1, on the reverse strand, counting down.
AATGATAATGTCCCCACTTCATGTGTTTTGTTGTAGCGGAAGCGCCACGTCATACCACCATATCTGGATGCTTACATTCCACCGTTAAATTGGTAACATCATTTGATAAACTTCCAGTAATAGAAGTTACCTGGAGTCATAAAAATCCACCAAATGAATCACAGATTGTCAAGATTCAGAACGGCAATATTACTGACAGACTGGACGATAGATATAAGCCGGGCCGTGATGGAAGAGATCTGGTCATCGAAAACCTCATTGAGAATGACAATGGAGTCTACATGGCTGAAGCCACTTTGATGGGTGGTACATTAGTAAATAAGACGATTCAGCTCACGGTTCATGGTGCGTATTCACTTTTATTACAATTATTGAGGTCAAATAAAAACTAAATTAACATTATAGTAAAAAAGTCATGTAATGTGTATAATACTACAGAAGACTCACAGGGAGAACTTAGTCCTGTTAGGTGATAGACTCTAGTTAATAGTACCAAGTACAGTATGTAACCTGCTTTATTAAGTTGCAAATTGTTTTGTCCTCTGTTGGACCATGTGCACATTGTTGTTGTTGCTGGGCCTCAGTGTTATCATAGCCTAGGCCAACCAAAGTATATGCAGGAAGTGTATGGAAGCAACCTATAATAACCAGTGTGGAAGTGGCCCACCAGAATACTAGACGCAGTGCTGGACTGAGGTTCATTGGGCAAACTAGATGTAATGATTCTGGGGGCCCACCCTTCAACAACCCCTAGGAAATAGAACAGTACCCTTGGGTGTCTTCTACATTATTGTGTTAGATTCTGAGCCCACTAGAGGATCCTCTGGTACTCTGGAAGGCCAGTCCAACACTGACAAGAGGATCTTCCAGTGGGCCCAGGCTCTAACACAGAAATCGTCCATCATAAGACACCAAATTTAAAGGGTACTATGATCTGTTCCTCTAAGGGGTGTTAGAGGGTGGGCCCAAGGAACCTCACTCCAACACTAATAATCCTTGATGAATTTGGAATGAGCACATTATATTTTTATAAAGGCAAATGCTCTGAAAGTGACCCCATAGTGGTCAAAAATTTAGAACCCCTTTACATTGGCAAGGCAGAATGCATATTATGGACATATACTGGAATTAGCCACTAGACCACCAGGACATAGTATGTATAGTGCATAACCTGGTCAATCAAAAATGTCCTTGACATTCAGGTTATTCACCTTTAATAATCTATGGCCTATTCTTAAATGAGTATTCCTATCTTAACAAAATAGGGGATAACTTCCAGATCCAATTGCAGATCTGGTGGGTGTCCGACCACTCAGACCCCCACTGATCAGAGTTTTGTCCCCCATTTTGAATGGAGAGGTGATTGGGCCGGTGCGAGCACTGCTCAATTCATTTCAATGAGAGTGCTAGAGATAGCTGAACTACAGTGCTTGGCTATCTCTAGCACTCCTATTGAAATGAGTGGAGAAGTGCACGCACCAGCCCAATCTCCTCTCCATACAACATGGGGGACAAAACTCTGATCGGTGGGAGTCTAAGTGGTCAGATCACCCCTTAATTCAGAACGGGGTTGATAGGGTATTAAGAAGTCGGACCCCCGCCAATCTGCTTATCCCTGAATTTCCCTATGGTGAGACTATTAAAGGATTATTACTATTATTATTATTATTATCCCCTATCCTATGTGAATGCCCTTGATCAGACATGTTGGTTACACAGCCCCTAATGCCCTGATGGCTATAACATCTGATGACCAGTTTAGCAAAATGGAGTCTTGATAGACACTTGACAGCTTGGTGAATGATCCATGTTGCCGCCATCTTAATAGGAAGAGACTACTTTTTGAATAAACTCTATAATACTTTATTATTCCTAGGAGAATGTAAAGATGAAGCGCCAAAAAAGAACGTGCAGCCAACTGTTAAAGATAAAGGTGAGATAAAGGGTATCTTTCCTCTGTAAAGATCAGTGTGGGGAGAGTTTATTGCTTTATTACCTTTAGCTATATGAATTTTTATGTTTTTGTTTTTACAGAAGTGGTTACGAATGATGGTTATCTACCAAGTGTTATCTTTGTTATAACTCTATTAGCGATATATACAGCTCCGATATTGTGGAGACGTTGGAAGAAATCTCGAAGCACAAACAGACCAGGTATGTCCATCTCTAGTTAAGAATTTATCAATATCCAATTTTACAGATGAGAAAATTGTACGTACTTGATATACGTCCCTATGAAGTCTGAGATAAAAAGCTGCAAAGTAGCTCTGAGGAAAATAAATGGCAGAGTATCGCCCCCTCTTGGTACTGACTTACATTTACAGTTTTATCTCTTGGCTGGGCAGTTTCTTTAACCCCTTTCTGCTCTGTGCCGCACTATTATGTCATGTTAAGTGTATAGTTAACGCTCAGCACCGTAATAGTACGGCGCTGTAATGCCACGAGCACAGAAGCTTTGCCTGTGCATAACTTACAGCATTTTTCTGTATTACACAGCCGAGGCCCAAGACTAACCATCGAAGTCGGAAAATAATTCGTCTGGTGGATTAACCACTCGGATGCCATGATCAAGAGCGATCACAGCATCCGGGGGTCAAGGGGCAAGATCTCCCCTTCCGGCCACCCCTCAGATCACCCAGAAAGAGATTGCGGGGTCCAAGGTGTTGAGCCTCCTGACTGCCGCTCCCTATAACACATAGGGAGCCTATGTGTGCGATGTGCATTGCACTGGGGATCAGAAATCCAAAGGTTGAAGTCCCCTTGTGGAACAGGTAAAAAGTGGGAAAAAAAAGTTAAAAAAGTTAAAAATAAGCAAATAATAAAGTTTAAAAACCCACGTTTTAATTTAAAAAACACATAACGTAAAAAAAATATTAAACATGTTAGGTATCTCCAGGTGCGTATAAGCCCCCACTATCCAAAAATAGTGTTATTTATCCCATACGGTGAATGCCGTAAAAAACAATATACTGCAATGCGCAAATTAACGTATTTTGGTCACCTCACTTTCCCCAAAAAATAACAATAAAAAGTGATGAAAAAGTCAAACATACTAAACATGGGTACCAATAAAAACTACAACTTGCCCCACAAATAAAAAGGCCTGACATATATATGTCAACCAAAAAGTAAAAGTTATAGGTGTCAGAATACAGAGACCCCTGGAAAATCGTTCATTTTGTAAAAGTAACGTTTTATTTGAAAAAGCGGAAAAACGTAATAAAAACTAATATAAATCTGGTATCGCTGTAATCGTAATGACCTGCTGGGCAATGCCGCCATGTCATTATTAATGCAGAGGGAACGCCGTAAAAACAAAATGTAAAAAATTATGATAGAATTGTAGGTTTTTTCCCAAAAAGTTAATAAAAGCTAATCTAAGCATTATATGTACCCCAAAATGGTGGCAAATGAAAGTACAACTCGTCACACAAAGAATAAGCCCTCACATAGCTATGTCCACAGAAAAATAGAAAATTATGAATTTTGGTAGGAATGGAAGGAAAATATAATAATAATAATAATAATAATACATAATATATTTTATTTATATAGTGCCAACATATTCCGCAGCACTGTACAATTTGTAGGGTACAAGTACAGACAAAAGAGATACATTACAGGGACTGAGGGCCCTGCTCAAAAGAGCTTACAATCTATGAGGTAGAGGGGGTGACACAGGAGGTAGCAGGGGCGGCATATGAGATATGAAAAAATATGAAAAAAATATGAAAAAAGTCACCAAGCATTAATGTTGAATTTACTCTATAAACACATGACATTATTTTGTCTTGTATTGATCCTGAGTTACAGTATGTATTTTACTCCAGAGCTGTATTCACAATTCTGCTGGTTGTTATTAAAGATGAGCGAACCGATTCATAATGAGCCAGATTCATTACTAATTTTTTAAAAATTTTGGGTTTGTCTGAATCGCTATTATACTCTGAGGTCTGTTGAGACCTCAAAATATAATAAGCGGAGGCCCAGGCGACATGTGGAAATACACAAAAATACTCCCCTTCCCTTACCTCTCCCTGGCTCCGTTGCTGTCCTGTATGATCATCTTTTGGCTACCTGAATGATGTCACAGGCCCCTATGGACAGTGAGGGCTGTGACTGGGCCTCCTCGGTCACTTGGTGCACACAGATGCCATGACACTTTGGCCATGATGTTGCCACACTCCATCCATCTTGTGAGGTTCACCATCTCTAGTTGTTGTCAGAAACTGTCGCCAAGCTTCTTGCTATCAACTATAATATAATACTATTGTCTATTGTGTCTACAGTGAAAAAAAGTTATACATACCAAATATTGGCAGCCAGTGGTCTTGCCCATCAGTTGTTAGTTTGAGAGCTGGACCTGATATAGTTCTTTGCAGACTACGGCACCTTATCTTAACTGTCTTGTTATTCCCAGGTGGCCAAAATGATGGGGCGGAGAATGATAGTTTGCAGCCTCCTGTTCAAGATACAGGTAAGTCAACAATATCAGCGAGATAAAGGTCTAACCAGCAAAATCCATGGAGGCCAAAATCAGATTTTCATTGATCTAACATTCCATTAATAAACTTGTTATAATACAGTAATGTCTTATTCCCAGGTGACCAAAATGACGCTGAGATTGAAAACTTGACAGCTCCTGTGCAGGATACACGTAAGTCAACAATATCAGAGAGGTAAAGGGAGTAACGGTCAAACCAGCAAAACAATACAGATTATGCTCAAAATAATCCATTCTCGAAATTCCATGAAGGCCAAAATTGGTATATCAAATGTTTCCACCACTATAGGTAATTGGGTGTCCTTCTTCTATAAAGATCTTATAACCTCTTTTTGTGGCCATATTGGTCAAAGTGGAATTGTTGGGATGTATACAGTATATGGATGGGTTTATGGAACTAAAATGGTCCACCATAAGTGGTTAAAAGCTGCTAATATTGACATGTTGGTACTAGGGATGGGCGAACCTCACAAGATTTTTTTTGTGAATATTGTGAAGTTTGTTCACCTTGGTTTAGTCTGAACTGGAAGTGATATTATAGTCTGGGGACTCTTCAAACCCCAGGGATGGTAGGAAAACATAATAAATACTGATAATCAATTTCCCTCTCCTCTCCTGAGCTCTGTTGCAGCATCTGGTGCTCCCTCTGGATCCTCTTTGGTTGTTTTCCAACCTCTTCCAGCCTCCCGGGTGATATTATGTCACCTCTGAAGAGACCCCCTCAGTATAATAGTGATTCCTGGATGGTGAACCCCAAAAGGTTTGGGTTATGTTGAACCCAAAATTTTGGGAAAATTCTTAACAAATCCAGCTTGTTACAAACCTGTTCACTCATTTCTCGTTGGTACTGAACCTAACACTGCCCATAGCCTAGAGTAAGGACATCCTTAGCTATATTGTTATCTCAGCGACAGTGGGGGGATTTTTCAAGCACTGCACTCCAGAATTCTGGCATCAAAAAGTTGCAAAATAAGGATTTGCAACTTTATGGAGTTCTGATTTTGAAAAGCGGGTGGGAAAGTGAGCATGGTTAGGCTGTCCAAATATCAGATTTATCAAATGCAACTTTTTAAAATTTCACAATAATTGTCACAATCTCACTTCAGTACAGGGGTAGTGTAGAAGGTGGAGTAATCTCTCTGGAGTCAAGTAAACGTGACTTTATTAATTCCCCTCATTACAAATCTTTTCCACTGACCTGTAAGTGAATCGTAAGGCCTGCTCAGCAAAGGAGTTGGCCAGTTTGGATATCCCCTTTCAGAAAGTGGGCTGATCAAATTTGACTAATAAAAAGGGGCCTTGAGTTGGTCATCAATGGTCAGGTTACATACTGGTTTATGTATGGACACGAGTCCAATGTAACTTACAATACATGTTACAGACGTGTTACATGTTGTTCTTCTGTTCTCTTCCTAGAAACTCAAGAGTCTATATTCATCGAAATTCCTCGCAAAAAGATTGAGTAAGAAACTTGCAATTTTTAGTTTTACATTTATAAATGTGATTGGTAAAAATACTCAGTCTAACATCGATCATATTGTCTCTTCATGTAGTGTGAAGCCTGAGGAAGAAGATGAGGAGGTAAGGCACTGAACTCTGCTACCTTTACAACCAGATTTGTAGAGCGGAGTCTTCTGGTTATCGGTAAAACTTACTGTACCTTTTGCTTTTGATCTTGAGTATGTTACTCCGGTACAAAGGGAACTTTAGTGAGGTAGGAATATCCACATCACATCCTCCATGGGTGAGGATCTTAAGCCAATCATACTCTTTAAATAGTTGCTAACAGCTATTCTTCCCAGCACCTTCATACACCTGCACAGTTGTCTCATGAAGTCCATCCTTTTTTTCCCAATCTCTACTGTAAGTGGAGATTGGAGACACCTCCACACACATTAGGTGGTCGACTGGTCTCAAACAAATCAGCGGGTTTGACCAATGTTCATCCAATGTTTATGGACAGTTTTAGGGTTTTCTTCCAACAACGTGACCTTCCCTATTCTACAATGATACCATTACCCTTTAGGTAAACACAGATGAAGGTGATGTTCTAGACTCCCGAGTTCCAACAAACCCATCTACTATTGATTTTAACTGTTTCATATCTCCATTGTGTATTGTCTGACGATCACTTTTGATGGTAACCTCCTCAGGGGTCCAAGCTTTAAAACTCAAAGTGGCCAATTTATTAAGACAGGCATTTCATACGCCTGCCTTAATATGTTCCTTACTGGCGCAAGAGGCACCAAAATTAAGACAATCTGACTTCTTTATAATTCTGATGCATCTTGGGAAGTCACTTGCACCAGGGACTGGCATAGATTTTAGCTATAACTTGTGCCAGAAAACCAAAGCCAAAAGATATTGTAAATCTGTCGGGATGAGGCGTACAAGCCCTCTGTCCCACCTTGATCTCTGCCCCATTTTGCGTGTTTTTTACAAAAAAAATCACAATTTTTGTTCAAAAATGGTGCAGCTTATGTTAAGTATTGAATGTCAGTTTTTTGGTGATAAATCAGCCCCTCAAGCTGTAACCACAAGTAATAATCTACAACATTAATATAATACAGTTAATATAAGGATTAATAGAATTGAAATTTTATCAGTGCTGATCTATGCAAACATTAAATATCTGCCCTAAACATTAAAATATCTGCCCCTCAAGATGGTCTTTATAGCAGCACAACTTGATAGAGAAGATGTCATATACATATACCTATAAGGGCAAATCAAGAGCTTGGAGGACTCAGTTTACTTCCTAGACATCTCATGTATAGTTTAGCATGACCCAGAAATGCGCTCCTGGGTAATCTGCCTGAAACTTTTGACCAAGGGTATTTAATTTAGGATTTTTAGAAGCACCTCTGACTTCAAGACCTCAAGTTAATACACCAGCCAGAACCCAAAGTCATAGAAATTGATTGCACTTTGCAGGTCATGTGATGTGGCATTCATCATTCACAAGGCCCATTTACAGTTTGGTCCTATTTAAGTGAATGGACTCAGCAAAATACCTTTGTATTTTGGCTGTGCTTGGTTTCCAGTGAAGAGGCCGTACCACTCACCCAAATGCTGCAGTCTCTTAAAACAACTCATCGCCGGGGGTCACGGATGTTGGATCCCCACCAATCTTCAATTGATGACCTTTCCTTAAGATAGTTCATCATACACGTCTGTATTTTGTGTTTTTTTGGAATTCTGCAACCAACATCAAAAGAATTTGGGCTCCTTACTTCGTGCCATGTTGATGTCATTCTAGGTATTTATTGACATCTCTGCTCATAGACCCTTTCACTATTCTCACCTCTGTCTTTGTAATATCTCACTAGGAAAGAAAGGCACCTTCCTCACCATCTGGTCACAGCTGCGGAGTTGGACTTGTAGAGTCAGAGTTGGAGTCAGTTTTGGTGGAGTCGGAGTTGGAGTCAGTTTTGGTGGAGTCGGAGTTGGAGTCAGTTTTGGTGGAGTCGGAGTTGGAGTCAGTTTTGGTGGAGTCGGAGTTGGAGTCAGTTTTCGTGGAGTCATAGTCAGTAGTAAGGTACAAAGTTTGACTTCAATATATATAAAATATTTAAATATATTATTATTCATTTTGTACCATTAATTTTTTAAATGCATAAACTGTTACATAATTTTTCATTGGAATTGAGCTTAGAAATGTTAATTCTATGTGTTTTATCAATCTAAGGCCTTTATTTAATACTGATAGATGACCATTTCTTCCAGTGCTTTTTTCCTTATCTTGGCCAGTTGGTGGTTCTCATAAGGGGCTTCTACTTCTTCCTACACAACTCTAATTTTTTTCTGGTGTCATCTAAGAGTTTTCTTTGGACTCTTCCACTTCGGAGATATTGATGCCTCTTTCTGTGGTCTCTTTCTCTCTTGTGTTCTCATCATGATCACTGGTTCATTTTGATAAGAGAATTATAATTAAAAGGGTTTTCCAGCCCCAAATTGATTTTTCATACTGATGACCTATTGACAGGATAGGTCATGGATATGTGATCTGTTGGGGTCTGACACCTGGATATTGCACAGTTCAGGTGTTCCAGCTGCCTCCAGGTGCCAGAAGCTGCTAGAGAATGGACAGCACATGCATCACTGAGTGGCGCAGCAACCCTGTCCACTACACAGCAGTGGTTCCAAGGAATTGAAGTGGTGCTCCTATAATGTCCACTAGCAGATTCTGCCACCAGGGACTGCTGGAACAGCTGTTCTGCATGGGGTCCTAGTGTCAGTCCCTGACAGGCCACATATGGATAGGTCATCAGTATGAAAAATCAATTTGGGGCCTGACATCTCCTTCAAAGAAGTTTTGCTGCTGTCTGAGACTGGTCTCCAAGCCTCCTCAATTTCATGCTATCGACTGAAGTGTCTTTCTCAAACCTGGATGAGCTGCAGTGAGCGGGGACAGCACCAGACATTCTTACCCTCTCTATTCACTTCTGAGAACAGCCAAGCCTCACTCCCATAGAAGTGAATGGAGAGACCTGCGCATGCACTGCAAACTCTCTGCTCACTGTATGGCATGTTGAGTTGAGATGTGGGCCCTAGAGGCAGGACCCATATGTATTACGCTATGTTCACATCTACATCTAAAAGATCATTCTTCTGGTCTGTTGGAGGACCAGAAAAATGGAAAAACGGACTTTGAAAATAGCAAACACAAACAAAGCCCGAGGGACCCCATTGATTATAATGGGATCCACTGGGTGTCCATTTTTTTAAAACTGAAATCGCCAGATGAAAATGTTGGCCTTACAGCACTTGTTCATCCAGTGATTTCTGACAGATCTTCTCTGTCTGGCGCAGATGTGAACGTGGCCTAGCATGTCCTGAGACTATGCTATAAATGTCTAAGCTGGGAATACATTTTTAACCCCTTCCCAACATCCATCAAACTATAAGCATTTAAAAATATGGTGGACACTGTAGCAGGAAAAAAAAATCAATACGGCCAAACCGCTGTTTATTCGGCTCTTAAAAAAAATTGAAGAAAAAGAAGAAAAATTGAATAAAAAATGTTTGACACATCAGGAGATCCCAAAAATTGTATAAATAAAAAATACAACTTGCCCTGCAAAAAAAAAGAGACCTTACACAGCTCTGCACACTAAAATATAAAAACTTATGGGTGTTATGGGTGTTGCTTTGTGATAGATGAGAATTTATCAATCTGGGTTGAAGACACAGTGTGGAGAAATAGAGTCGGAGCCACTGGAGGAGACATCTTCTTGGCACTGAACAGGCAGCTATGACATCGCCTCAGAAAATCGTCCACTCAGATAAAAATGTTCTTTATCTATATTCTTAGTATAGATGGACATGGTGGATCATGAAGACGTGCCAATTATGTTTTCTTTAAGTTCTTCCAAAATATCTGTAATGTCGTGTATTGATCGGTTTCCATCTTCAATGGATGGAGATGGGACTTGTTGTCCATGACCCTTTATCATCCATTTCTAGATTTTCACATGGAATTATTTTTGCTTATTTTATGCAAACATTTTTATTGATTACCCTTCTTCTCTTTTACAGATCCACATTGGAGAAGTGTTCGGAATAGCTGGACTAGATGAGACTACCTCCTAGTCTCCATATTTCCTGGGAAATACTATATAGACTTCTTCAATATCTGGATTATGTTTTGGCAGCTTAGGACACTTGGTGGCCCTATAACTGGGAGTCTGTCCCATGCTTTTGACTGCTAAGCTAATAACATGTGTAAACATACCTACGTGGTCACAAAAAGACTTGGCAGTCCAGTGAAAAATTATTCTTACTGTTATTCTCTGCATGCAACAGATGTGAGAGTCACTGGTGGAGAAGCACCTAGATCATAGACTAAATAACAGCACAATGTCAGTCAGCTGCTTCCAAGGCCAGCAGGATTTTGTCATGTATTAAAAGAGGTATAGGGATGTAATATTACCACTTTTTGGGACCTTAGAGCAGTCTCATCTAAAACAGTGTTTCTCAACCTTTTCAAGCGAAGTACCCCCTAGTGAAAAAAGTTCCAACCAAGTACCATCAAAGTAGTGAGAAGTTATAAATGTCAACAAAATATGGCTCCTCTGATGTCTCCGTCAGCAATAATGTCAGATTTGAGACTCATAAGAGATGGAGCACTTGCCAGACTATGTGCGCCCAAGGCACTTACAACCACATTTATCTAAAAAATAAGAGCCCTTTTTCTTTGCAATCCTAAGTCCATTCGCGGCCAGTTGGCCACAAAGGTATGTTTGCAAACATGTTTAAGTCCTTTACCTCAGCGCTGTTATTAGTTTAGAAGTGGTGACTTTTCTGAGGGAGAACAAACCCTCACTATTCAACAATGATGAATGTATCGATATAAACTGTGACCATGTTTGGTGGAACCAAATATCTAGTGACTATACTGGAAGATTATAAAGTGAAACCTCTTTGGGACGACCATTCAAAATTGCACTGAAAAGTAGTCTTCTAGACATGTGGTTTTCTCAAAGAAGACGGCCAGTATGTGTACTATATGGTGAAAATAAAGATCTGGTCCAGAGAAAGGGCTGGTCCTTTCAAAGTCATGGTCTTTTTGAGGTGTTTCTGTTAGCCCTGGTAACATTTCCAAAGACATTCAAGGAAATGAAGTTCCTTAACTTCTCATATTTATTGAAGTGTCCTATGGAAACTGGAGAATCACAAATGACCCAGCAACTTCTCCTTGGCAAGACCTAACTTTGGACACCATCCTGAGACATTATTTATATATCATTATTATTTATAATTATGCAAACTTTAAGGATTATTTTTGGACTTTCACAGAACTTTCAATGTTATAAGTTCTATTCAAGAGGAAGCCATTGGATCAAAGTATATTTCTGACATGGATAGTGGATGAAGCCATGACCAGAAGCTCAACTGAGCAGGCAATGGTGCCATCCACAGTGCCACGGTTCTATCTTCTATTATGTATGCTACGACTCAGTATTCTTTGACTTTGTATTTAATAGGAATTATAGTCAAGTTTTTAATAGCAAAAAAACAAAGAGCACATTTATAATTAGGAAATGGTCTGTTCAAGTAGATTTTCATAAAGTGGCTGATGTTGATAGGACACGTCTTCTCGTAGATTGCACAGTCACAACATGGAAGCACAACTCAGATGGGATAATCTTAGATTAAGTTAACTCAAAGCCACCAAAGTCATCGTGTCAAGGAGGTCATGTATCTGGTGGATATTTTTGGTGTAAAGTTTAAAGCAATAACATTATATACGTAGAAGTATGTGACCCTCTCTACTATTATCTCTACATAGGGTTGTCTGCTGGTGAACCTCATAGGTGCTGCTGTATCTGAGCCGGGGTTCATCTCGGACCTTGTTCCAACCAGAGTTGAATGACCATTCTTGATATGTGCCAAAGTATGATGTATGTATATATGTTATATACACACATACAGTATACAGATATTTATGAATGTTTGAGTATTTGTCAGCTAGGTTAAATTATGCATAGGCGTATAGGAGTGCAGGAGCAGAAGTCACAAGCGGCACCTTGTGCCTGAGAAGGCCTAAAGGTCTCCTTGCCATATAAGTGCACTTAATAGTACGGAGGGATGAAGTGGTCAATAAGTTACATTATTGGAAGGTTTACACCCAAACATTATTACTGTGAATGAGGAACACTTGCTGTAAAACAAATAGAGAGCCAGCTTATCTTTTAGTTGGTGAAGTAAATGATCTTCTCAGGGGTAAACATTACTGATCATGATAAATCAGGGCCATGTAGCCCCTCTGCCATCCTTTAGAGGTGGTGGCCTTTCATTACATTTCTACTTGAATAACTTACCTTGGCATCGTGTGGCTCATGCTTTCAGCTTTCTTGGTTTACTCGCCTTTATTTTATATTTATTGTAGTAAATATTTTTTTGTAGAGATTTAGAATTTTGTATATTATTTTTGTTTCAATACTTTATTGTACTTGCCTTATAAGGCTCAGTTTACACTTCTGTATGGTGCCACATGGAAACTAGGTGGATCCAATGTAGCATCTATAATGTGGACACCTCCTGAAATGTGTTATTATTATCTGGTACTTGCTGGACGGCTGTGTGTTTTTAGTAAGCAGTCATAATAAATGAAGCTGTCATTTGTTTCCTTTGTGGTGTCCTGACATCTACCTTGATATTGTGTGTGTGGGCGGATGTTTTTTTTTTTTTTTTACATTTCTTGGGTTTCCCGCTCTCTTCGGGGTGTTTTATCCAGTTTTGATGTAGGCATCTCATTTACATCCTCGAGTAGTGAAGTTATGGCGCTCATCTGCTCCAGGACGCAGAGGTGTTGTGGTCATGGTGCCTTGTAGGCTGCAGGTCTGAAGTGGATTGTCTCCTACAAGGTATTTCAACTGTATCTGTGTCCTTCAGACCCCAATACAATTGACATTGCCCCACAGAGTCAGTGGGCAAAGGGCCACCGCCATGCCATCCTCCACCAGGTATGCCTCCGAGTCCATGCTATCGTTCTGGTAGCCAAGAATATCCACCATTGCCTTTGCCACTAGCTTCTAGTCCGACCTTATACTACATGAGCCCAACATTGACTGTTTTGCTGTTCAGCACGGCGAAGCAGGTGGGCATTGTGGGAAGTTGGGATTCGGTAAAGAGGAGGAGGGATCAGATTGTACTCTTGCACCAGGACTCCTGAACCTTTAGCTATGCTCCTGGATAGGATGCTTTCAATATGATGTAATTTCATACAAAACATAAATATCTACATCATATAGGCAATCTGGTTCAAGATTCAGAAAGTTTACTGTATTAAAATATTTTTCAAAAATTAAAAATTCAAATCACCCCTTTTTCCCTAGAATGCATATAAAATAAACATAAAAACAGACATTGCTTTGTCTGAAAATGCTTGAACTATAAAAATATTTATCCTGTACTGTTGTGGCAAAAAAATCAGCCAAATCACCTAAAAAATTTCCCAAAATGATATAAATAAAAACTGCATCTTCTCCTGCAAAAAATGCCTTTAGGCCAGGGCACGCAGCGATTTGTCTGCGGCAGAAACGCTTTTACAGTCAGAGCAAAGTGGATGGGATTCTATGGAATTCCATGCCCACTTTGCGTTAAAAACCGCGCTGTGGACATGCGGCAATTTCCAAAATTGGCGCAGTTTTGGAAAGTGCAGCATGTCAATTATACCTACAGAAACGCCAGTGGTTTCTCAATAGGTATAATTGAAACAAAAAATCTGCAGAGGAAACCTCTGCGAACTTTCTGTCTAAAGCACTGCGGGAAGAACCGCGATGCGTTGTCGCTTTTTTGCTACGGGACGCCACATGGGGCCTTAGCCTTACAGAGATTTGTACAGGTAAACATAAAAATGCTACATTTGTGCATTTTTTCACATTTTTAAAATTTTTGTATATGTATTAAAACATAATGAAAGTGATATACATTTAAGTATTGCCATGATCGTACTGACCTGCAGAATATAAGGAACAGGTTTTTGAATGCTGCAAAAACTAAACCCTTAAGAAAATGGCACAGTTGAAGTTTTATTTCCAATTCCAAGCTATTAATTTATAGGAAAAATAAAAAATAAATGGCTTTCGAAAAACAAGCAGTAAAAAACGAAAATGCAAAAAAGAAAAATGGCTGCGATGGTAAAGGGTTAAATAAACCAGCAGGGGCTGAACTACATCTCCCATCAACCTCAGGAACTGAAAATGAGAACTGGACAGAGCTAGAGAGTGGTGAGTTAAAAGAAGGAGAAGAATAGTGTAGAAGTCAGTCCTGTTTGTGAGAGCTAAACAGAATGTACAAGGGTCAGACCAACCTCCATTCTATCTAACATAAGTCTAAGAGTCAAAGTGCATTTTATCTGAGAAAGACAGAGATATCCTTCTCCATTATTATCTGAGGCACTCTAAAAGAAAGAAAGAGGATCCTCTATTTACCATCTACCTAATCCGAAGGTAGACTGAGAGAGATTCCTTCATTTTACCTTAGGAAGACTGAGAGAGAAAGAACATCTTCCATTACACCTAAAGATAGCTAGAGTCTCCTCCATTACACCTAAGGATAGCTAGAGTCTACTCCATTATACCTAAGGATAGCTAGAGTCTCCTCCATTACACCTAAGGATACCTAGAGCCTCTTCCATTACACCTAAGGATAGCTAGAGTCTCCTTCATTATACCTAAGGATAGCTAGAGTCTCCTCCATTACATCTAAGGATAGCTAGAGTCTCCTTCATTATACCTAAGGATAGTTAGAGTCTGCTTTATTACACCTAAAGATAGCTAGAGTCTCCATTATACCTAAGGATAGCTAGAGTCTCCTCCATTACATCTAAGGATAGCTAGAGTCTCCTTCATTATACCTCCGGATAGTTAGAGTCTCCTTCTGTATACCTAAGGATAGCTAGAGTCTCCTCCATTACACCTAAGGATAGCTATAGTCTTCTTCATTATACCTAAGGATAGCTAGAGTCTCCTCCATTACACCTAAGGATAGCTAGAGTCTCCTTCATTATACCTAAGGATAGCTAGAGTCTCCTCCATTACACCTAAGGATGGCTACAGTCTACTCCATTATACTGAAGGATAGCTAGAGTCTCCTCCATTACACCTAAGAATACCTAGAGCCTCTTCCATTACACCTAAGGATAGCTAGAGTCTCCTTCATTATACCTAAGGATAGCTAGAGTCTCCTCCATTACATCTAAGGATAGCTAGAGTCTCCTTCATTATACCTAAGGATAGCTAGAGTCTCCTTCATTATACCTAAGGATAGCTAGAGTCACATCCATTAATCCTAAGGATAGCTAAAGTCTCCTTCATTATACCTAGGGATAGCTAGAGTCACCTCCATTACACATAAGGATAGCTATAGTCTCCTCCATTACACCTAAGGATAGCTATAGTCTCCTCCATTACACCTAAGGATAGCTAGAGTCTCCTCCATTACACCTAAGGATACCTAGAGCCTCCTCAATAACACCTATGGATAGCTAGAGTCTCCTCCATTATACCTAAGGATAGCTAGAGTCTCCTCCATTACACTTAAGGATAGCTAGAGTCTCCTCCATTACACCTAAGGATACCTAGAGCCTCCTCCATAACACCTATGGATAGCTAGAGTCTCCTCCATTATACCTAAGGATAGCTAGAGTCTCCTTCATTATACCTAAGGATAGCTAGAGTCACCTCCATTAATCCTAAGGATAGCTAGAGTCTCCTTCATTATACCTAGGGATAGTTAGAGTCACCTCCATTACACCTAAGGATAGCTAGAATCTCCTTCATTATACCTAAGGATAGCTAGAGTCTCCTCCATTACACCTAAGGATATCTATAGTCTCCTCCATTACACCTAAGGATAGCTAGAGTCTCCTTCATTATACCTAAGGATAGCTAGAGTCACCTCCATTAATCCTAAGGATAGCTAGAGTCTCCCTCATTATACCTAGGGATAGCTAGAGTCACCTCCATTAATCCTAAGGATAGCTAGAGTCTCCTTCATTATACCTAGGGATAGCTAGAGTCACCTCCATTACACCTAAGGATAGCTAGAATCTTCTTCATTATACCTAAGGATAGCTAGAGTCTCCTCCATTACACCTAAGGATAGCTAGAGTCTACTCCATTATACCTCAGGATAGCTAGAGTCTCCTCCATTACACCTAAGGATAGCTATAGTCTCCTCCATTACACCTAAGGATAGCTAGAGTCTCCTTCATTATACCTAAGGATAGCTAGAGTCTCCTTCATTATACCTAAGGATACCTAGAGCCTCCTCCATAACACCTATGGATAGCTAGAGTCTCCTCCATTATACCTAAGGATAGCTAGAGTCTACTCCATTATACCTAAGGATAGCTAGAGTCTCCTCCATTATACCTAAGGATAGCTCAGGTACGTACGTGTAGGATAAATTTATGGGCTTAACCCTTTAGTGGCTACTTTCTAGCTGCGTGTATAAGCTAAGAGTCTGGCCTCATAAGGACCAGGTATATGCCATTGTATTATTCGCTGGTGATTTATATTTTGTACATAGTTATATAACTTACGACTAGAGATGGCCAAACCTCTAAAAAATCATTTCATTTCAGGTTCAGACAAGTCAACCCTCCGGTTCATTTCAGTCCAAACTTGTTCGGATACAACCAAAAGTGAAATTATTATACTGTGGGGTCTCTTCTGGGCTTCCTTGTGGTGTTCGATGCTCTCACTTGGTCCTCTTCTGTGAGGACCAAGCGTATATTCGTGGTCCGTTTTATAATAAAAACCTCCCATGGGCTTTATCCATTTTCCTGAATTGAGTCCAACCTGTGCCATATTCACCCCCCAGGTGTGGATGTTATAAAAAACAAAACCAAACACATAAAACTAAATTAAAAAAACATAAAAAGAGCATTGAGTGGTCTCATTGTATGGTGACTCTCCAGCTGTCACTGTGAAGCGCGTGGTGTTGTTATGGTGGTGCACATTGTAGTAGGGGAGGGCCTGTAGCACACGTGTCATGTGATGCTGCAGCCTAAGCAGGTGAAGTTGAAGCTGAGATTTGGGTGAGGTTGTTGTTTTGTTTCTCTCCCGTCCATATGTTATGGAGTCTGTAACGTTACTCGTGGTTGGTGCCTCGCTGCTTGCGATCGGTGAGTAATCATGTTTAGTGCTTGCTTTGTTCACACATGTCACGTGTTTTGCCTGTCTGTACTCCCTGAGTTACGGGATTAATTATCTTCGACGTCACTTTCTGGTATTTCCCGGCAATGTCCCCCCTGCTCTCCCACTGCTTTCTGACTGACTCCATCAGTCTAACTCCAAACCTCTGTTACAGAGGACAGGCAGGGGCGCACCGCTAATGAGGCGAAGTGATGCGGCTGCGCCAGGCGGCACTGTCCGTCACTGTCTGGGGGGCGGCATTTTTACTATTCAATGTAAACCAGCCCAGGACAGGCCGCCTTAAAAAAAAAAAAACAAAGCTCAGCGGGGCCTGTCCTGGGCTGGTTTACGAGACGTCGCATCTCAGCGCAGGCGATACAATGACGTCATCACGCCGCCTACGCTGAGACACAGACGTCGCGGACAAGAAGAGGAGGCGGCGGCTGCATCAAGGCATCGCAGGTGAGTATAACTTTTTTTTATATACAGTATCCCCAGCAGGTCACGGCCTATTTATTTACCTACCCCGCGTCTGCTCGTGGCCGCCTCCGCTTCCCCTTCTGCTATGGGACGCAGAAAGGGAAGTGGATGCCGCTGTGAGCGGCCATGGGCATCGGTAAGTGATGCCGCGGGCATCGGTAAGTGAGGCCGCGGGTCTCAAATACTACTATTATTATACTCCGGGGTCTTTTCAGACCTCGGAGTATAATAATCGGAGGCCTAGGGTAGGTGATAAACATAAAAACCAATGTTACTCACCTCCTGCGATTCGATGTAACTCCAAGTAGGCTTGAGGCCTCTGGTGACGTCATCAGGTCGCGTCGCCGGCCTGATCACGTGACGTCTGTGCGCAATTAAACAGGGCCGAAAGCTGCAAGGAGTGCACCGGTGTCCAGGATAGGTAAGTAACACTGGTTTTTATGTTTGTATTCTCCCCTGGGCCTCCAATCATTATAATATGGGGTCTGAAAAGACCCCAGAGTATAGTAATAGTTCATGGGTGGCCCACTATGGGGCATAATACCGTGTGCAGGGGCCACTGTAGAGCATAATACCCTGTGCAGGGGCCACTATGTAGCATAATACCGAGTGCAGGGGCCACTATAGAGCATAATACCGAGTGCAGGGGCCACCATAGAGCATAATACCGGGTGCAGGGGCCACTATGGAGCATAATACAAGTGCAGGGGCCACTATGGAGCATAATACCAGTGCAGGGGCCACTATGGAGCATTATACCAGTGCAGGGGCCACTATGGAGCATAATACCAGTGCAGGGGCCACTATGGAGCATAATACCGTGTGCAGGGGCTACTATGGAGCATAATACCGTGTGCAGGGGCCACTGTGGTGCATAATACCATGTGCAGGGGCCACTATGGAGCATAATACCCTGTGCAGGGGCTACTATGGAGCATAATATCGTGTGCAGGGGCCACTGTGGCGCATAATACCATGTGCAGGGGCCACTATGGAGCATAATACCGAGTGCAGGGGCCACTATGGAGCATAATACCGAGTGCAGGGGCCACTATAGAGCATAATACCGGGTGCAGGGGCCACTATGGAGCATAATACAAGTGTAGGGGCCACTATAGAGCATAATACCAGTGCTGGGGCCACTGTGGAGCATAATACTGTGTGCAGTGGCCAATATGGAGCATAATACCGTGTGCAGGGGCCAATATGGGGCATAATACTGTGTGCAGGGGCCACTAGGGCGCATAAAACTGTTTGCAGGAGTTGCTGTGGAACATAAAACCGTATGCAGTGGCCACTGCGGGGCATAATACCGTGTGCAGGGGCCGCTGCGAGGCATAATACAGTGTGCAGGGGCCGCTGCGGGCCATAATACTGTGTAATACTGTGTGCAGGGGCTGCTGTGGAACATTATAGTGTGTGTAAATGGGGCGCTATAAACAGGAGCTATGGCTCCTGTTTATATTATACGCTGTCTGTTTATAGTGGCCGTGTGATGTAATTCTAGCCTTGTCACATACTGTAGACATGTACAGGACGAGGCTGTAGTTACATTACATGGCCGCTATGAGATGAATGACACTATGTAAACTTAGTAGCGGTCATGGCGCTTACACAAGTACCATACAATCAGCTGATCAGTGGGGATCCTGGGTTTTTGAGCCCCACTGATTAGTTTATTAATGACCTGGAAAACCATTAAATTAGTTAACACCTGGGGCATTATTAATAAGGGGCACTATTTATACAGGGTACACACGGATGTTATTAATATAAAGATGCACTTGGGAGTATTATTCATTATGGGGGGGGTTATATTATATATTGTATAATTGGGGTAGCAGCAGGATGGGGGCTTTGTGTAGGTGAGGACAATGTGGGTCGGATGCCTGGAAAAGTGAGGAGCCAAAGATGTCTGTGTTGCAACCTTTACAGAGACAAGTCACAGCTGGAAGAAGTGGTCATGGCGGTCCAAAGGGAAGAGAAGGGAAATGTGAAGGATTAGTCAGAGACGTCACCTGTAAGTCACAGAATGTTACTGCCCTGTATTCACCTAAATGATAGAGGATAAATACCTGAGTGATGGGGGTCTGTCTGCTGAGACCCCCACTGAGCCTGAGAATTTGGGTTTTTCCCCCACTGGGTGGGAATTCAGCCTGATCGCAGCCATATATATAGGTGTGTCACTTGGTGGATGGATGAACCCGCGTGGCTCTCATTCACTTCAATGGGAGTGCCAAAGATACCCGAAGTCCAGTACTCAGCTATCTGCGGGGTTCTTATTATAGAAAATGGGGGCCACGTGGGCTCGTCCATCCACCAAGCAGAAGATGTGTGACGTTACTTTCATTGTTAATGCCGTGTTGTTGATCTGATACTGAAGTAATACAGGAAAAAGAATTCTTATAAACTGTTTTATAACTTTGTGTATTGTGTATATTGTGCAACGATAACAGTGTGTTAAACTAGTAGCATGGAAACTCAATTTTTATTTTTTTTTGGGGGGGGGGGGCATCTTTCTATAGTCCGCCTCAGGCAGCAAAGAGGCTAGGTTCACCATTGAGGACAGGACTTAGTGATCTATCGTCACAAAGCAGTGGTGGTGAACAACAATGCCCAGCAGCCCTGGAAGCTTATCATAGATGGCTGCCACCTGTGTAGGAAGTCTGCAGTTTTTGGTCAGGTTTTCTGATGCAGTTTTGAAGCTACATCTGAGTATGAAACATAAAGGGCTGAATGTATGCAACACCTCTTTGGAGTGACCACTGTAGTCAGGGTGTGTTGTAGTTCTCCCCTCACTAGGGTGCAATGCATCCTCCCGAATCTTGCTGGAAACTCCTTAGGAATGTAGGAGGATCTTCATCTTCTGCCAGGCGTGACTTTGGAAATCCTCTTGTAAGCTCAGTGCACGTTCACAAGAGGTAAGGGTAAAACTACTTAAAGAGAACCAGAGGCATAGCTAGGGATTCAGCACGGGGGGGGAAATGTATCTGATTGGGCTCCCCCAATATTACCACCATACAGTGACCATATAGTGGTAAATATCGGCTCTACACAGGGCTCTGCAGAGCATGTGAGTGAATACAGTGCAGGAAAAATTTTGTTGCTTACAGATGAAGTTTGCAGCACAGACCTCTTTGGATCTTCACTTTTCCAGGAACCGACCCACATTATCCTCACCTATATAAAGTCCCCAACCTGCTCCTACCCCCAATTATAAAATATATGATATAATAATCCCCTGGAAATGAATAATAACCCCCTGTGTGCTTGCTTAAATTAGTAAAGCCTCTGTGTGACCCCTTAATTAATAACTTTAAATTAATAGCGCAACTAAATTAATAATGCCCACGTGCCACCTAAAATGAATACTATCCAATTCCCCAGTGGTTAGTACCCCTTAATGCCCCCTTATATTATGTTCCTGATGCCCCTATGCATACACACTGCATAAAGGACTGGAGGGCACATTTCCCTCCCACCCGCCCTCTTTTAATCACTATTTTACAATTGTTTTTTTCATGTTACCTGTATAATGTATGTATTTTTGCTGGGGTCCCCAACCAATGGTCCACGGACCAAGACCGGGCCACTGGGGACTTTTGGCAGTCCGCGGGGCGACGGGCTAGCCTCAGTAGACGCGGCTCCTGGCACATTATGTGGGACAAGTTGGCGATCTGGCCACAGTGTAGTGACTCCTGGCATAGCTAATGGCGGGGCCCTGGTCTACACTGAGGTCCCGCCAGCACCCCCCCAGTCTACAGCTCTGTTTGGTGTATACCCCCACCCCATATCACCAAATCCCCACCCCTAAACTGCATGCCACGCCCCCGTCCCACCTGCCGGGCCGTGGTGAAGAAAAGGTTGAGGACAGCTGTATTATTGTATCATTTCTTTGTTTGATACTGTATTTGTGTATCTGGCCATATATATAATTCTAAGATAACTTTGATGCATTCTAAGCCCAAGGCAAGGGCAGTCCTCCACCAATGGTTCCCTAGAGGTTTCCACCACAGGGGGTTTTCCTCTCCTGAGTGCTGTAGGATGGCTCTTCATAAGTTGGGGGTTTGCTGTGTTTAATCCATATTTCATAGCATTTATTCCAAAGTCAATTTTTACTGTAGTTTGGGTGGTTTTAGGAAGGAGTGAGGGTCCATCCCATATCCAAAAGTCATGGGCTATATGCCAGGCCTTGCTGATATAACAGTATAGGAATGTCTACTGATATAATTATGGAGGATAATAAAGGGTTAAGATACTGTCCTCAGCAAATACATAGAACAGTAACTCACAGATGATAGTGGTCACATATGTACTTACACTGCAGGTAACACCTATCACAACCTGCTAAGTAACTGTACACAATGTAAATATGGCAATGGCTGCAGAAATGCAATGAGCACAGTCCATTGGGGCTTGGTTGCCACAGATGTTGGCATGCTTTCTGACTTCATTTGGGCGCTTAATTGTTGTAGAAACAGCAAAATGCTTTCAGTAACAGCTCACACGGTAATAGCAGTACAACAAGTTCCACCAAGGTCTAGTCATTAAAGGGGTACTCCCATCTCATGGGTCCTATCCATACTGCTAACTTATGTAAATTGAAGAGTTTTCCTAAATATATTGCTTTAGAAATGCTGCTTTGTTTGCCTGCTATGTGAAATTATTCCTCCCATTGTTTACAAATAGTTTCCATAGAGCCAGACCTGTCTCATAAGATGAGGAGAAATTATATCAGTCACTACTCCCGGGGGGGGGCTGAGTGCTCTCACTGTTATCTACAGCTCTGTGGTCAGGACAATCAGTTCAGCTAGGGAAATGTAGTCCATTGCTCTCCAGTATACGATGAGCTAATGTCTGCTGCAGTGAATCCCCACTTGGCATTACACAATGGTCCCTGCAGGGGTTACACATATAATGGACAATTTCATTGTTGCTTCTTACTATAGGATCCACACCTGTAGCTTCAAAACTGCATCAGAAAACTAGAACAAAACCTTGTCAAAGACTAAATGTGTAGGGGCACCAGTATGCAAGCAATGTCCTCATCGAGGGGTGAATCCTGTGTGTTTATACCCTAAGTGTTACATATCACTGGTTAGTTAAAGGGTTATTGCAACTCCAGTGGCGCAGTGGTTTGTATACAGGTCTTGTGCGAGGGGACTGATGCAACAAATCACAGGCCTCAGGGGTGACCTTGTCACACACGGCACATCACAGCAGTTGCAGTATCCCAGTGGACACTGCTTAAATTGTTTGTTTTAGTGTTTTTCTGTGTCATTGGTTGTATATACACACGTGGACAAAATTGTTGGTACCCCTCGTTTAATGAAAGAAAAACCCACAATGGTCACTGAAATAACTTGAATCTGATAAAAGTAATAATATATAAAAATTCTATGAAAATGTACAAATGAAAGTCAGACATTGCTTTTCAACCAGGCTTCAACAGAATTTTTTAAAAAAGAAAACTCGATAATTTTCTTTCTAAGCTCCTGAGACAACGCTTTCCTTCGCTTCCTCTGGTCCATGTTAAGTGTGGTACTCACCATGTCACCAAACAGCACAGCGAGTATCTGTAGCCCTACAGTCATGGCCAGAAGTTTTGAGAATGACACAAATATTCTATTTTCACATGATCTGCTGCCCTCTGGTTTTTATGTGTGTTTGTCAGATGTTTTTATCACATACAGAAATATAATTGCATTCATATTATGAGTAACAGAAGCTTATATTGACAGTTAGAATGAGTTAATGCAGCAAGTCAATATTTGCAGTGTTGACCCTTCTTCTTCAGGACCTCTGCAATTCTCCCTGGCATGCTCTCAATCAACTTCTGGACCAAATCCTGAATGATAGCAGTCCATTCTTGCAGAATCAATGCTTTAATTTTGTCTGAATTTGTTGGTTTTTGTTTGTCCACCCGTCTCTTGATGATTGACCACAAGTTCTCAATGGGATTAAGATCTGGGGAGTTTCCAGGCCATGGACCCAAAATCTCTATGTTTTGTTCCCTGAGCCATTTAGTTATCACCTTTGCTTTATGGCAAGGTGCTCCATCATGCTGGAAAAGGCATTGTTGAGTGCCAAACTGCTCTTGGACGGTTGGGAGAAGTTGCTCTTGGAGGACATTCTGGTACCATTCTTTATTCATGGCTGTGTTTTTAGGCAAGACTGTGAGAGAGCCGATTCCCTTGGCTGAGAAGCAACCCCACACATGAATGGTTTCAGGATGCTTTACAGTTGGCATGAGACAAGACTGGTGGTAGCGCTCACCTCTTCTTCTCCGAATAAGCTGTTTTCCAGATGTTCCAAACAATCGAAAAGGGGATTCATCAGAGAAAATGACTTTACCCCAGTCCTCAGCAGTCCACTCCCTGTACCTTTTGCAGAATATCAGTCTGTCCCTGATGTTTTTTCTGGAGAGAAGTGGCTTCTTTGCTGCCCTCCTTGAGACCAGGTCTTGCTCCAAGAGTCTCCGCCTCACAGTGCGTGCAGATGCACTCACACCTGCCTGCTGCCATTCCTCAGCAAGCTCTGCACTGCTGGTAGCCCGATCCCGCAGCTGAAACACTTTTAAGAGACGGTCCTGCCGCTTGCTGGTCTTTCTTGGGCGCCCTGGAGCCTTTTTGGCACCAATGGAACCTCTCTCCTTGAAGTTCTTGATGATGCGATAGATTGTTGACTGAGGTGCAATCTTTCTAGCTGCAATACTCTTCCCAGTTAGGCCATTTTTGTGCAGTGCAATGATGACTGCATGTGTTTCTTTAGAGATAACCATGGTTAACAGAAGAGAAACAATGATGGCAAGCACCAGCCTCCTTTTAAAGTGTCCAGTGGTGTCATTCTTACTTAATCATGACAGATTGATCTCCAGCCCTGTCCTCATCAACACCCACACCTGTGTTAATGGAGCAATCACTGAAACGATGTTAGGTGGTCCTTTTAAGGCAGGGCTGCAATGATGTTGAAATGTGTTTTGGGGGATAAAGTTCATTTTCTAGGCAAATATTGACTTTGCAAGTAATTGCTGTTAAGCTGATCACTCTTTATAACATTCTGGAGTATATGCAAATTGTCATTAGAAAAACTGAAGCAGTAGACTTTGTAAAAATTAATATTTGTATCATTCTCAAAACTTTTGGCCATGACTGTATATACAGGCCCACTGACCGATTACAAGATTGTAGACACCTGCGATGCTAATTAGGGGACACACCTTGATTTATCATGTCCCTTTGGTCGCATTATTTTCAGGGGAACCATCATTTCTGTCCAGGCCTGTTTCATGAGTTTTCTTTTTTTAAAAATTCTGTTGAAGCCTGGTTGGAAAGCAATGTCTGACTGTTCATTTTCATAGAATTTTTATATATTATTACTTTTGTCGGATTCAAGTTATTTCTGTGACCATTGTGGGTTTTTCTTTCATTAAACGAGGGGTACCAACAATTTTGTCCACGTGCGTATGTTATTTTATGTGTATTTTACCCTTTTTGTGCGTTTGCAGCTTCCCATTTGTATGTGTCTGTATTGGTTTTGTCCACTGTTTGGCTATCCCTCTGTGTTAAATGGCTTGGTACAGCCCTGGACTATCACAGGCCACTGAGCTGGGGGTGGAGACTCTAAGTCTCCAGAGGACCGTTAGTACTAGTTCAGTTGATTGTGTGCTTGTGAGTACTTGGTACAGCCCTGACCTGTGTGCTAGTAGCCTAGTGAAAGACGTCTGAGTGTCCTCGGCAGCCCCTGAGGGAGAAGCAACATTCATCGCCCAACAGTGACATAACAGCCCTGAGACAGGGAAGAAACCACTGTATGCCCATAGAGGCTAAAGTGTGCCAGTATCGTGAAAGGAGTCGTAGTTCACAGAAACCACCAGCCAGGACCCATTTAAATCCAGGTATCTGGACCCCTGGATCTTCAGTTTACTCAGCCCCCATACCTAATAGTGGGAGAGACTTATATATTGTGTGGAGTGGAGTAAAGGCACCATTTACCATCATCTTATTCTGGGCGTCCCTCATCGCAAGTTTGGGACTAACCACCCAGGTGGAGACTACTATCCCCATCGGGAATTACGAGTATGCACCAGTGTCATATAAATTCTCAGAGTAAAGTTCACTTTGGCTCAGCTGCACCACGACCTCCTGAGCCGTTCCTGAGCCGCTTCTGCAGCCCTTCTGAACACCACCACACAGCTCAGGTTAAGAGAGGACTCCTCTCCAACTGGAAGCACCCCAGGGAAACAACTACCACCACTATCAGGTACCACGCAGGCCCCACTCATCAGTGCCCAGCCTGGAAGGTGGGCTGGAGGAGTTCGGTTGAGTATACTTGGCCTACGTGTGACATCACCACCGTCACTATTACTCTCATTCTCCGGTTACCTCCAATGGGTTGTGGCACAGTCAGGAAGGGAGATGGATGTAACATTTTTAGGAGAATACTTCTTTTACTGTACATACAGTGGGTATGGAAAGTATTCAGACCCCTTTAAATTGTTCACTCTTTGTTTCATTGCAGCCATTTGCTAAAAGCAAAAAAGTTAATTTTATTTCTCATTAATGTACACTCAGCACCCTATCTTGACAGAAAAAAAACTAAAATGTAGATATTTTTGCAAATTTATTAAAAAAGAAAAACTGAAATATCACATGGCCATAAGTATTCAGACCCTTTGCTCAGTACTGAGTAGAAGCCGCTTCCTTTTGAGCTAGTAAAGCCATGAGTCTTCTTAGGAATGATGCAACAAGCTTATCACACCTGGATTTGGGGATCCTCGGCCATTCTTTCTTGCAGATCCTCTCCAGTTCCGTCAGGTTGGATGGTGAACGTTGGTGGAGCCATTTTCAGGTCTCTCCAGAGATGCTCAGTTGGGTTGAGGTCAGGGCTCTGGCTGGGCCAGTCAGGAATGGTCACAGAGTTGTTCTGAAGCCGCTCCTTTGTTATTTTAGCTGTGTGCTTAGGGTCATTGTCTTGTTGGAAGGTGAACCTTCGGCCCAGGATATCTCTGTACTTGGCCACATTCATCTTTCCTTCAATTGCCACCAGTCGTCCTGTCCCCATAGCATGATGCTGCCACCGCCATGTCTCACTGTTGGGATTGTATTGGGCAGGTGATGAGCAGTGCCTGGTTTTCTCCACACATACCGCTTAGAATTAACGCCAGAAAGTTCAATCTTTGTCTCATCAGACCAGAGAATCTTATTTCTCATAGTCTGGGAGTCCTTCATGTGTTTTTTGGCAAACTCTATGCGGGCTTTCATATGTCTTGCACTGAGGAGAGGCTTCCTTTGGGTTGCTCTGCCATAAAGCCCCGACTGGTGGAGGGCTGCAGTGATAGGTGACTTTGTGGAACTTTCTCCCATCTCCCTAGGGCATCTCTGGAGCTCAGCCACAGTGATCTTTGGGTTCTTCTTTACCTCTCTCACCAAGGCTCTTCTCCCACGATTGCTCAGTTTGACTGGACGGCCAGGTCTAGGAAGAGTTCTGGTCGTCCCAAACGTCTTCCATTTAAGGATTATGGAGGCCACTGTGCTCTTAGGAACCTTGAGTGCTGCAGAATTCTTTTGTAACCTTGGCCGGATCTGTGCCTTGCCACAGTTCTGTCTCTGAGCTCCTTGGGCAGTTCCTTTGACCTCATGATTGTCATCTGCTCTGACATGCACTGTGAGCTGTGAGGTCTTATATAGACAGGTGTGCGCCTTTCCTAATCAAGTCCAATCAGTTTCATTAAACACAGCTGGACTCCAATGAAGGAGTAGAACCATCTCAAGGAGGATCAGAAGGAAATGGACAGCATGTGAGTTAAATATGAGTGTCACAGCAAAGGGTCTTATAACCATGTGATATTTCAGTTTTTCTTTTTTAATAAATTTGCAAAAATATCTACATTTCTGTTTTTTTTTCTATCAAGATGGGGTGCTGAGTGTACATTAATGAGAAATAAAATGAACTTTTTTGCTTTCAGCAAATGGCTGCAATGAAACAAAGAGTGAAAAATTTAAAGGGGTCTGAATACTTTCCGTACCCACTGTAGCCTGCTGTAATGAAAATGTCCTTATTTCATGTGTTCTGTTGTAGCACAAGCTCCACGTCATATCGCCATATCTGGACACTTACATTCCTCTGTTAACTTGGTAACATCATTTGATAAACATCCAGTAATAGAAGTTACGTGGAGGCGTAAAACATCAGAAAATGAATGGCAGATTGTCACGATCCGGGATGGCCATATTACTGATAGACTGGACAACAGATATAAGCCATCCCATGATGGAAGAGATCTGGTCATCGAACATCTGACTGAGAATGACAATGGAGAATACATTGCTGTAGTTACTTTTTGGCGTGGTATATTGCTAAAGGAGACGTTTCAGCTCACGGTCCATGGTGCGTATTCACTTTAGTTTTGAATTTTGAGGTTAAAAAAACCCCTAAATTAACATTCTAGTAAAAAAGTCATGTAATGTGTATAACACTAATAATACTACAGGAACATCAGTCCATGAAGACACAGGAGACCTTAGTCCTATTAGGGCGCATTCGCACGACCAAGTGCAGCTGTGAAACTTGTTCCGTGTGTTGGCCGAATTTACCGGTCTGCGCCTTATGCCAGGAGTGGGACTCCTAGCAGTATAGTAATGTATGTTTCTAACAATCCCTGCCTCCCAGCGACATACTGTCCTATACTGTAATCGGTGGGGACAGCTAGGAGTCTCTCTCCCTGCATAAAGTGCAGACTATTAAATCTCTCCAACACAGCCATGAAACTCGGCCGTGTGAATGCACCCTTAGGCCATAGACTCAAGTTGCTAGTAGCAAGTATGTGACCGGCTCTAGGCTATATTCAGACAACTGAATTTTTCACATACGTTTTGCTCCCATCTGGATACCATTTGTACAGATCCTTCATAGACTTAAGTGTATTGAGGGATCTGTCAAAACTGCAGAACCAATCAGGACTGAAGTTCTGCTTACAATCCAGGGCTGAGGCAGGGGTATTTTAACCCGACACTTTCCTTACTCAGGTGCCTGTGATTCCATTAGTTTTCTAAGCTCTGTGTTCTCAGAACTTACTCCCAGTATCTTTCCTTGTTTTTTGCTGATTCCCTGGTTTAATGATTTGGCTTGCTTTCCTGGTTTTCACCTCTCTTGCTGTTTTTATCTGTGAACTCCTGAACTTAACTGTGGCCTGGACTTCTGATATTCCTCTGCTTTTGTTTTGGCTGTTCTTGTAGTCTCCTGTTTTCTGACCCTGGCTTGTGTATTACTCTCTTGTCTGCAATAAGGTTTCCGGTCTAATGCTTAGTAGAGATGTATAAACCTAAACGTTTCATTGAATATTTGTGAGATTCGGTTTTCCGGGACTAGAAGTGCTATAATTATACTCTGCAATCTCCTCAGATCACAGAGTATAATAAGTGGAGGCCCCGGGGGTGAGTAAAAATAAATAGTCCGGTTATTCCAGTAGTCCTCTGGCTGATGTCACACCAAGGAGGGATGAGGCAAGGTGAGTATAACTGCTTGTTATTTTTATTCACCTCCCCTGGGTCAACATTTATTTTACTATGGGGTCTGAGGTGATCAAAGAGTATTGTATGGTGTTTCGTGGGGGACAAACTCCAAAATTTTTAGGTTCAGGCCAAACCTGAAACTTCTGGAAAATTCAGGTCGATTCCAGTTCAGGCCGAACCTGAAACTTCTGGAAAATTTAGGTCGATTCCAGTTCTATCCAAATCAGTTCGCTCATCTCCAGTGCTTAACCTACAAGTGCACCTATTTTCTAGCACCTTATTCTGGGATTGAAACCTGGGTCCTGAGCTACGAAGTCCATTCTGCTTTGTGGCAGACTGCGGTGAATACCTTGGACTAGTTTTAGACTAACGATGGGCGAATCGCTAAAGATTTGTATTGGGTTGAACAAGTTCAAATAGCACCAGAAGTGAAATTGAAATTTTCAGACCCCAGAGTATAATAGGTGGAAGACCAGAGGAGGTGTAAAAAATAACAATCAATTATACTCACCTTTCCTCACATTTTCTAGGCCTCCTCATGGCGTCATTGGCTCTCTATGGATCCTCTTCTGGGCATCTGGTGACATCAGGTGCCCCGGGGTCATTGCTGAAGCCTGTGATTGGACCTTAGTGGTCACATGGGTCACTCCAAGTGTGTGAAGCCTGGAAGAGGACCTGGAGAGAGCCAAGGAGGCCCATAAAAGGTGAGGGAAGGTGAATATAATTGTTTATTTTTTTACACCTCCCCTGGGCCTCCCCTTATTATAATCTGGGGTCTGAAAATACCCCAGAGTATAATAATTTCTCTTTCGGTTCGTGGGTGATAAACCCCCAAAGTTTTGAGTTTTGGAATATTTGGGTTCAATCCAGTTCTGTATGAACCGATTCTATCTTAGACTCTATGAACCAGAGAGGTGTAGTATTATAGGTAGCTTGATCAGCTGATCAGCGCCCCCTGATACATCTGATGTGATGACGCGGTCTATTCCTGCACAGATCTTATGATTTGCATTATATTATCATTACTTTATTATATGGGTTATATGAATTTTTATGTCTTTTTGCTTTTGTGTTTTTTTTTTTTTTTTTTTTTTTTTTTTTACAGAAGAGATAACAAGTCAATGTCTTATTTGTCGCTATGTCCTTGTTATCGCTGTCACAACGGTGTTATCAGTATTTGTGCTGATGGTGTGGATATGCTGGAAGGGGATACCATTCACAAGCAAATAAGGTAAGTCTATCTCTAGATCAGGGGTTTCAAACTCTGCTGGGCAAATGGGACGCAAACAGAAAAAATTTGAGCTTGACAGGCCGCATTCCTTCCAGTGGTCCCGTACAGTTTAATGCCCCCCCCCCCCCCCCCGCAGTGGCCCCATATGTTATTTTATGTGTATTCTTAACATTTTTGTGTGTTTGCAGCTTCCTATTTGTACGTGTTCCCTTGCTTTCATCCACTGTTTGGTTATCCCTCTGTGTTAGGCTAGGGCGGTACCAAGCCTTCTATCACAGGCCACTGAGCTGGGGGTGGAGATTCTAAGTCTCCAGAGAACCATTAATACAGTTCAGTTGATTGTGTGCTTGTGAGGACTTGGTACAGCCCTGGCCTGTGTGCTAGTAGCCTAGTGAGAGACGTCTGAGTGTCCTCAGCAGCCCCTGAGGGAGAAGCATCATTCATCACCCAACAGTGACGTAACACAGCCCTGAGACAGGGAAGAAACGGCTGTCTGCCCATAGAGACTAAAATGTGCCAGTACTATGAAAGAAGTTGTGGTTCACAGAAACCACCAGCCAGGACCCATTTACATCCAGGTATCTGGGTCTCTGGCACTTAGGGTTAACTCAGCCATCATAGCCAATAGTGGGAGAGGCAGAGACATATATTGTGTGGAGTGGCATCCCTCATCCCAAGTCTAGGAATAGCCATTCAAGTGGAGACTACTACCACTATCGGGAAGCTGCACGAGTTGTGTGTTGTAAGTTCTCAGAGTAAAGTTTCATATAGGTTCACCTGCACCACTACCTCCTGAGTCGTTCCTGCATTTACTATCAGGGCCCTTCCGAGTACCATCACACATTTCAAGGTAAGAGAGGACCCCTCTACAAATGGAAGTGCCCCAGGGAAACAACTACCACCACCATCAGGTACCACGCAGGCCCCCCCTCATCAGTGCCTGGCCTGGGAGGTGGGCTTGAGGAGTTTGGTTGAGTGTACTTGTCCTACCTGTAACATCACCACCGTCATTACTACTCTGCTTTTGTTTTGGCTGCTCTTGTACTCTCCTGGTTTCTGACCCTGGCTTGTATGTTACTCTGTCTGCAATAAGGTGATCTTACGGCTTTCCTCAGTTATCTTCCAGCCTCCAGGGTGATGTCATGGTCCCAAGTTGTCCACTAGGCTTGTGACTGTATTTTTCTGGTCACAAGGGGCATGTTGATGTCATGACACTTGCATTTATGTGCCATGACATTGGTGCACCACACCCCACCCAATCACGGGCCTTAGTGGTGCCCTGGGGCCATGACATCACCCAAGAGGCCAGAAGATGACCAAAGGAGGCCCTCAGGAAGCTTCAGATACTGTGGGGGAGTCTCCGCTTAGAGTAATATGAGGTCTGCATTATCCTTATTGCCTTTCATGTAGTGTTCTGCAGGAGGCACCACTTTGTCTCAACATTGCATTGTTAGACTTATAATAATGTCTTGTTATTCCCAGGTGACCGAAATGATGACTCTGAGAATGAAAACGTACAGCCTCCTGTTCAGGATATAGGTAAGTCATCAATATCAGAGAGGTAAAGGTCTAACCAGCAAAATAGTGCAGATTATTCTCCTCTCGAAATCATTCTCCATGTCTATGGGGGCCAAAACTTCCAAATCAGATATTTCCATTGACCTAACATTGCTAGACGTGTCATAATAATGTCTTGTTATATCAAAATGTGTCCAAAATAATGATGCTGAGACTGAGAACTTGCCGGAGCCTGTTCAGGATACAGGTAAGTCAGGGGTGTCCAAACTTTTTGCAAAGAGGGCCAGATTTGGTGAGGTGAAAATGTGTGGGGGCCAACCATTCAGCCTCACATTCTATTAAGCATTAGGCCGGTGCCCCACTTTGTGAAAATGCCACGATTTGGCCATGGCGGAAATGCCACGGCAAAAACCACGGTATTTTACAGTACCTGCAAAGTGGATGGGATTCTGGCTAATCCCATCCACACATTGCAGGAAAAAATCTGCAGCAGAGAATTCAAGTGATCTTGGGAGAATTTTGATCCTTTGTCATGAAATGTAAAATTTTGACTAAAAAATAGGGGTCCCGAGTGGTGGATCTCACAGGGTATATGGACAGAAGTTAGATAGATTTGATAACGTGAATATGATATGTGTCTCTTATTTCTGGCGGTCCTTCCTCTTCCATCAATGGTTATTGGGTTGTAGTTGCCACAAGCCCAATGAAACGTACAGTACATGTTATAGATGTGATAACATGTTCTTCTGTTCTCTTCTTAGAAAATGAAGAGTCTACATTCTTCGAAACTCTCACAAAAAGATTAGGTAAGACATTTATCATTTTCTTTTTACATTTATAAATGTGATTGGTAAAAGTACTCGGTCAGTCTAACATCGATCTTATTGTCTCTTCATGTAATATGAAGCCAAAGGAAGAAGATGAAGAGGTGAAGATGAAGAAACTCTTATTTACTGACCACTGTCCCCTAAGCCCTGTGAAAAACGACTCTTACTATTCTCTGCATGGAACATGTCTCTTAGAGCCCACTGACTGCGACTGCCGTCAGGTGAAGGTGAAGGTCCGAGCTTAACAGTAGCTGAACAAGTCCAGTATTTAAATAATTTTTTGGATGGTAAGATACATGTGACTCACCCCAAGAAAAATTAGGAAAAATATTTCATATTAATTTAACCTTCCCTGGTGATCAAATGGAGTAGAGGAGTCAATGTCGCTAACTAGCTAGGGGGCGCTAAGGAGCATTATACCATGTGGGGGTCATTATACTGTGTGAGGGCAACAATAGGGCACACAACTAGCATTGGGGGGCACTATCGTGGCATTATACAGTGTGGGGGACACTAACATGGTATTATACTGTGTCCTATCTATCCCTCACAGTGTAATTCCTCTTAGTGCCCCGACAAAGTATTGACGCTACCAGCGGACAGGAGAAACTCTTATCTCCCAACCACTGTCCCCTAAGCCCTGATACATTGCAATAGTGGCAGGAGTGATCGGCAATCGTCCCTGCTGCCTGCACATCCTATACAATTGCTGATCCCTACTGCCACTATTGGAATGTATCAGGACTTGGGGGACACCAAACTGGTAAAGAAGAACCTGAGTGTGCTTGTAGATCATAGATTAAATAATATCACAATGTCAGTCAGCTGCTTCTAAAGCCAGCAGGATATTGTCTTTTATTGATACCCTCTGTATGAGGAAAAGATGTTTCATGTCAGGCAGGAGCAGGCAAGGGGGCAAAATTCAGGGCTCTGACACTGCTCTGACCTTTGGAGTTCTGAGTCACGCCCCCTTGCCTGCTACTGCCTGACACCACCCACTTGACATTAGAGAAACTAATTAACATATCGGGATGAAAACTAACTACACTGATTTCTCAGTAATGGTGGGGGATAGAGATAAAAAATCTAACTGTGCTAGAATCAGTGGAGTGACGTCTATTAATAGATGGAAAGAGCTGGAGTTGGTGAAGGTGCTGAAATGTCCTCCTTAATAGACATATGTGTTTTTCTCAACCATACTAATGTAATTTTTTTTCCTTTATGCACATGTGGTCACAAGTGCCCAAGGACATTGCCAAGTGCTTCCTCTCTTGTGTGTAAACTCTGCCAAGTGCCTCCCTATTGGCTTTGGCTGATTGCGTCACCATTATACGACATCACTGTCCGTGTCGAACATAGGACCGCCCTCGGGGCACTTACACCCTCATTTACACGAACAATAAAAGTTTTTATGTCATGTCTTAGATGGCACCTACACCGATTGACAGTCATGTCTTTCGGCATAACTGCAGTTAACGCTCCTGCTCCTGCAGTCTAGCAGGTTGGGTTTCTGGCTGTCAGAGACAACCGGGAAACCTGAAGAGAGGACACCAGGGTTTTATTCCTGCTTCTGTCTTCTCCTTTACACACAACATAGCTACCGAGTTTACTGGACCCGGCGATCACATGATCGCAGCGTGCCTCCCAGAGAAGCAGAACTGCTGGTTTTTAACGCTTTTAAAAAAAATCCGTAAATTAGCAAAAAAAAAAAAAAAAATAAAAAAATTTCTTGGGAGTCGCCATATTCTGACACCTGTAACTTTTTTTTATGCATAATGTGTCTTTTTTTGTGGGGTCAGATGTACTTTTTACTTATACAATTTTGGGGAATGCCTGATGTTTTCATCGCTTTTTATAAAAATTTTTATGGAAGGCAAAACAGTGAAGCGTGAATGTCCCCAAGGGTGTTTTCTGATCTCATGAGGGACATGTTATGTAACATAAAGACATACACACACATATATAAAAAATATATAAAAATTCTAATAAATGGCCTGTTCATGTGAGACTAGACTTTTGTCGAAACAAAAAATAATACAATAGGGAACCCATTTAAAACACAATTTTATTGTCCATTTGCAATTTTTTTTAAAATACAATCAATTGATAAAAGTTTATATATCATCTTTTATTTCACTTTTAGGTACCGTTTACCTTCAATGAATTAAAAAAAAAAAAACTCTGTGAAGGATATAACAAATTAACAATTAAAAAAGTTAAGGCCATTAAAACAACTAAAATGTGTCTGGTCATTAGGGCCCTTTCTGGCCTGGTCATTAAGGGGTTAAGTCCCCCACACAGAGATGTTATTAGCTTAGTAACCATAAAGTTTGTGACAGACTCCTTTTAAGCACTAACTTTTATAATGGATAACAAAACCCTTCCTATTAGACAATCAAGAATGTATCGATAAAAGCTGTGGTCATGTTGGGTTGGACCATGGAGCTACTGGCTATACTGGAAATGGAAGATTATAACGTGAACCCTCTTTCAGATGACCAACCAAAATTGCAATGAAAAGCAGTCTTCTAGGCCAGTGGTCTTATCAAAGATGGCCAGTAGGTGTAATATATTGTGGAACTGCAAATCTGGTCTGGTCTGGGGTGGTCATCTGAAAGAGGTGGTCTTGTTGAGGTGTTTCACTAAGCCTTGATAACCTTTCCTAAGACATTCCTAGAAATCAAGTACCTTAACTTCACATATTTCTTGAGATGTCCTACAGAAACTGGAAAACTGCAAATGTATCAGCAGCTCAGATGGTGGATGAAGCCTTGACCAACCTTGGAGCCACAATTGAGCAAGGCAATGATGCCATCCAATGATCCACTGTTTCATCCATAGTATGTGTGATAAGACTCCATATTCTTTGATTTTATTTTTGATAGGAATTAAAGCCAAGAAACAATATAAAAACAAACGACGAGTACACTAAAACCTAGGAAATGGTTGGTTCAGGTAGAGATCCAGGAAGCTGATAGGACTTGTCTTTTCGTAGCTTGCTCAGTGACAACATGTAAGCACAACTCAGGTGGGACAATCTTAGATTTAACTCCATGACGCCTATGTCTTGGTGTTGAGTTCGTGTATCCGATGGATATTCTAGGTGTAAAGTTTATAGCAAAACCATAATGTATACTCAGAAGTACATGGTCCTTCTAATATCATCTCTACATGGGGTTGTCTTCTGCTGAGCCTCATCGCTGCTGCTGTATCTGGGCTCCATGTCGGAGCTTGTTCCAACTAGAGTTGAACGACCAGTTGTGACATGTGCCAAAGTTGTAGAATATTTTTTATTACAATAGAATATTTTTAATCTAAAATATTAAATTAATTCCTAAAGAGGCTTAATGAAGGAAAATGTTGAATAAGATGCGGGTGGTGTACTTGCTCACACGCACTTTTGGAAAAGTCGTGAGGCCAGCGCAAAAATGCCACTTGTCACTATTTTATTAGAAAATGATGTTAATGAATGTTTTATGAATGTTTCAGCATTTGTAAGGTTTTTTTTATCTGTAAGGCTTTAGATATAGGGGGTGCAGAAGCAGCAGTTACTGCCGGGCCCTCTTGACTGAGGGGGCCTAAAGGGTTCTTTGCCATGTAAGTGCTATTAATACTACATGGTAAGTAGGAAGGATGAAGTGGTCAATAAGTTACATAGAAAATTATGGGAAGGTTTAAACCAAAAGATTATTACTGTGAATGAGGAACACTTACTGTAGAACAAATGGAGAGCTGACCTCTCTGTTGGTGAGTGAAGGAAATTATCTTCTCAGGGGTAAACATTACTATGAAAATATGACGATAAACCAGCGCCACGTAGCCCCTCTGCCATCCTTTAGAGATGGTGGCCTTTCATTCCTTGTCTACATGACATACTTACCTTGGTGTCATGTGGCTCTTGCTTTCAGCTTTCTCGGTTTATTCGCCTTTTATATTTATGCCTTGTACATATTTATTTCTAGTGACATAGAATCTTGTTTACATTTTTCTATATTATCAGACTGAGTCCTTTTTTATGTTTTTGTGTAAAATTTTGTCCATATTTAATTGGACCTGCCTAAAAAGCCTCAGTTCACACTGCCAGCAGAGGCTCCGTCTCAATAGCGTATGGTACTACTGGAAACCACAATGGGCTCCATTATAGATTAATAAGGTCCGTGATGTGGCAGATCCAATAGAGTGTGAACAGAGCCTGAATTGTGTACTCATGATGCTGTACATGCTGGACTGCTGAGTGTTTGCTCAATAAAATACAGATTTATTAAAAATATCAAGCATAATAAATTGTCTTCATTTATTTCCTTTGGTCCAGATATTGACCTTGATATTATGGGTAGAGATGAGTGAAATGGTTCTTAATGAACTGGATTAGTTACAAATTTTCCAAACATTTCAGGTTCAATTAAAATTAAAAAGTTTTTGTGTTTTTCCACCCACAAATCACTATTATATTCTGAGATTTCTTTAGCTCCAAGTGTATATTAGAGGCCTAGGAGAGGTCATAAACTTAATTAACTCTGATACTTACCTTCCCTCACCTCTCCTGGGCTCCCACATCTCCAGTCTCTTCTGATCTCCTGGGTGCACCTCATTGGTCACATGGGGTGCACTGACAACATGGTGTTTTTGTCAAAGCATCATGATGTTTATTGCCACACGTGACCACTGGGGCCTAATCACAAGCCTCAGCATCCACGGGGCCCTTATTGTCATCCAGGAAGCTAGAAGAGGCTGGAAGACGACCAAAGAGGACCGCGAGAGAAGGTAAGTATCAGAGTTTATTATGTTTCCACACATCTCCTGGGCTTCCACTTATTTTATTCTGGGGTCTGAAGAGCAAAGGGCCAAAAAGGGTGCAATCTTCTGACCTACCACTATATCCCTAATGTGTCCTCATGGATTCTAACCAAGGCTTCAATTTAATTAAAGAAATGGCAAATATACTGTATAACCCACTTAGTACATTCGGCCACTTTATGGTCTCTCCAACATAACCCACCTTGTTGTGATGGAATCGGCCCAGCATGACTTTCTTGATTTCACCATTGGTGCCATTCCGCCCAAAACAAGGGGATAACAATAGGGTTCTTTTAGCAATTCTAGCAAACTTCTTCTCCTCAAATCTAATATAAGTTGTAATTCCTTTATTTCCAGTTTGGGTAGAAACTAATGGAATACATCTGAATAGAATTGCAGGAAGAATGTTCATCTTCACTAGATTTATCCTAGATATGGATGAGAAAGGAATATTATCTAAGTAACAGAACATAGTAAGACAGTAGATAAGGTTGGATAAAGACGCAAGTCCATCCAGCCCAAACTATAAACCTACCAAGTTGATCCTCACGAGACTGATACCAATTGCCTCATCATAGGAAAAAAATTAAGTTCTTGACCTCTTGTTTTACTTTGGCTACTAAATATAGTATAGATAATAAATATGATATAATAAGATCATCTGTGTAAAGACTCTTTGATGCGCAACTTGACCCCTTAATATCCCTGGTTAATCTATTTGCATGTGCTAAACTGAAAATATGAGGGGAGAGGGGACGCCTTGTCACACACCATTAGAAACTGATAACAGCTGTGACAAAATAACAGAGGCGCAAATCCATGCTGTGGTGTGGTGTACAGCGACAGAACCACCTACAGGAAAGTTCCTGAAAAAGCAAATTTGGGTCTCGGAGCATTGATTTGGCTCGAGCCACAGGATGGACAGGACACCCTATTGCAGTGTGATGGTAAGAGATTGGCACTTATTGAGCAAGAGAGAGAGAACCAAGTGCAGGCGCGTGTGGAACTATCATCTACACAGTATTCCTCTACTACAAGGAGTGTGCCTCCAGTTGCTGGAATCTGTTGGTTGACTTACTGCTCCATTTTTCATGAAAAGCTGTGTGTGATCTGTTTTCCTTCAACTACGAGTCTCATTCCTTAATTCCAGTACCATCATGGGCATTCCAGCCCCATCAGTCTTAGGAGGGCTAAAGACAATTAGGTCATGCCCCAGGGAAGAGACTACCACTACTATCGGGTAAACCGCAGATGCCTTCTGCTGTGCACTACGCCCCATGTCCAGTACTACTACTCCCAGCTTCCCGGTTCTCTCTAACAAGCTACTGCATAATCTCTCACCCGGAGCTGTTGTGAACATTAAGTTCTCCATTTAATAATGAAATTTTATGGTAACTTATAGGGAGGAAGGGATCTTTACCATGTCTAAGGACTATAATAATTCTTGCTCTCATATGGGTGATTACCTCTGATTCTGATTCCGATACTGCTTAAGACTACGGTTCTTCCTGGACATCTGGCTCTTAAAACCATTATGGAAAGAGAATGGAAATTTCCAGCCAGAAGATTTGAACTTAGATGCAGGTTGAAGACAGAATATAAACTAGATCCCACGGAGTGTGAAGCCTGGGAGGAGTCAGCCAAAGTAGATCCGGCAGTAGCCAATTTATCTAAAACATCTTTTTTTTACTAGCAGATAATTCTAATCTTCTGAAAGATCCTACAGATCGCAGAGCAGATACATTTTTGAAGAAATCCTACATTCCTCTGGCAGCTTTAACAAAGGCTCCTATGGCAGCTGTTCCCGTTTCCCGTACTCTGAGTTTATGGTTGAGCCAGTTATTCAGGATGGAGTTCGGAGTGAAGATTTGTTAGATCGGTTTTATTTCTTTAAAACTGGCAGCGGATTATGTTTTATAATTTTCCCTTAACCCTTTAATGACGCAGGGTAGTTTATACGTTAATGCTCAGTGACTTTTTTTTTCATATTTTCCTTCCCCGTCTTCCAAAATTCATAACTTTTTTATTTTTCTGTCCACATAGCTAAGTGAGAGCTTATTCTTTGCGTGATGAGTTGTACTTTCATTTGCCACCATTTTGGGGTAAATATAATGTTTTCATTATATTTTATTTACGTTTTTTGGGGGTCCATGTGAAATAACACACAATTCTGTCATTTTTTGCATTTTGTTTTTACGTCATTCACTCTGCATGTCTCGCGGGTCATTACGATGACAGCGATACCAGATTTATATTGGTTTTTATTATGTTTTACCGCATTTACAAATAAAATGTTTTTTTGAAAATGAAGGATTTTCCTGAGGTCACCGTATTCTGACGCCTATAACTTTTTTACTGTTAAGTTGATGGAGATATGTCAGGGCTCTTTATTTGTGGGACAAGTTGTACTTTCTATTGGTACCAATGTTTGGCATGTATGACTTTCTGATCACTCTATTGTTATTTTGTGGGGAAAATAAAGTGACCAAAATACGTTAATTTGCGCTTTGCGGTATTTTTTTATTTATTTTTATCCCGTTTGGGATAAATAACACTATTTTTGGATAGTGGGGGCTTATAAGCACGTGGGGATACCTAACATGTTTGTTTAAAATTATATATTTTTTAATATAAAAGGTGGGTTTTTTTTAACTTGTTTATTTTAGTGTTTTTACTATGTGTTTGTGTGTGGTTTTTTTTTGTTTTTTTTCACATGTTCCACAAGGGAACTTGAAGCTAGGATCTTAGATCCCCAGTGCAATGTCCTGCAATACATAGCATTGCCGAACATCGCACAGTAGTTCCTATGGGAACTGTGCATAGGAAGTCAGGAGGCCGTGGCCCTGCCTCCTGGCTGCCATGGCAACCCCTCAGAACCCGCAATCTTATCTCGGGGGGTCTGAGGGGTGACGTGGGGGAGAGCGACCTTGCCCCCAGACCCTCTGGATGCTATTGATCACGGCATCCAGAGGGTTAATCTGCCAGAGTCGAAGTATCTTCCGACTCCGGCAACTGGTCTCTCCCCTCGGCTGTGTAATATAGCCCAGAGCAGGATGTAATGCTACAGGTACAGCTTCTGTGCCTGCAGCATTAAAGGCGCTGTAATAGTATTGAGCTAAGCGTGAACTACATGTATCGACGTACTATTACGGCGCAGAGTGGGAAGGGGTTAAATACCTTGAGGGTTACCGCTAAAAATCTATCAGTTACTAATGCTGCTAGACATGCCATCTGCCTAAAGCAGAAGAAGCATCCTCAAAAGTTTCAATCTTCCACTTCGGATAAATCCAGGAAGAAGTAAGAGGACTCAGGACCCAGAAAGCAAGATTTTTGATACCAGGATTCATCAAGTTGGAGGAAGTTTGCAGATTTATTTTTTAACTTGGTCAGAAATTACAACAGACAAGTGGGTGTTAGATGTCATAAAGGAGAGATAGGTCATAGAAATCCACCACAAGCTGAGAGATCATTTTCTGCTGATCGATCAACAAAATCCTAACGTTTTTTTCCCTAGTGCAAGAGCTTCCGGTCAAAGGAGCATTAGAAGTAGTTACAAAAGAAGAAGAAGTTTGCTGTGTTTACTCAAGACTCTTTCCAGTGCCGAAATCGGGGGGAAATTATATGTTTATTATAGATCTCGGTATATAAAAAAGATCCATTTCAAGATGGAAACAATAATAACTATCATGACGACCCTACAAAAGAATAAAATACTCTCATCTCTAGATCTAAAGGATGCTTATTTGCACATAACAATTCATCCCGATTCGAGACGGTTCTTAAGAATAGCAGTTTGTCATCAGGGAAGGATTATACACTACCATTTCAAATGTGTTCCCTTTGGTCTGACTCTCCAAGAGTTTGTGGCTCTTCTTCAGAGTCAGCTTCATGTAGTGATTTCTCTTGTCCAAAGCCTTGGATTTCAGATAAACTAGAAAAATCTTGTTCAGTCCCAGCAACTTCAAAGCTATTCTTAGGATTCCTTGTGGATATAGGGTTTCGGACTCTTTTCCTGCCA
Source organism: Leptodactylus fallax (assembly GCA_947044405.1). Classification (NCBI taxonomy): domain Eukaryota; kingdom Metazoa; phylum Chordata; class Amphibia; order Anura; family Leptodactylidae; genus Leptodactylus; species Leptodactylus fallax. The sequence continues at coordinate 217,463 of CAMRHE010000711.1, read as the reverse complement.
CAAGACAAATTCAAAAAATACTGTCAACAGTAAGATTTATGATCAAAGCACCGTTTTCTATGATTCACCAGATCATGAAGACATTGGGGCTACTAACAGCTTCCATAGGTGCAGTACCATGGGCTCTGGTACATATCCAAAGTCTTCAACAGAATATGCTCCACCATAGGAGCATGGAGAAGAAACCTTCATACAAAAATAAAAATCGATCCAGCAACAAAATGAGATCTGGAGTGGTGGCTCGATATATAGAACTTAAAGAAGGGAAAAAGAGTTTTCAGTTCAGGTAATCGGTAGTCTTGACTATGGATACTTGCTTGAGAGGCTGGGGTGCTCATCTTCTAACTTTTTGGGCACAAGGAGTATGGAATAGACAGGACAGGCTTCAGTCTTCAAATTTCCAGGAGCTGAAGGGGGTCAGAATGGCGCTTCTGCATTTTGGATCTCAAATTCAGGGCAAACCAGTCCTAATCCAAACAGACAACCGGATTGTAGCAAACTGTGTAAGCAGACATGGTGGAATCTGGAGCAGAGGATTGATGACAGAGGGCAGGAAGACATTTCAACGGGCAGAATCTGTCCTGCTGAATTTAAAAGCTCTGCATATAAAAGGATGTTCTGAGCCGGACGACTCTCAGGTCAACGGATTGGGAGTTGAACCACAAATACTTCCATCTCCTAACAGACCGGTGGGGAATCCCACAAATGGATGTAAGGCAACCAGGAACAATGTAAAACTACCAGTGTTTTGTTCTCTGAATCCTCAAGATCACCCATAAGCAGTGGATGTGTTTTCCATCAGCTGGAGACACAGATTTCTCTACATCTTTCCTCCGGGACATTACAGCCAACAAGGAGTTTCACTTCTAGAAGACACTGGAGCACCAAGAATGGACCGTGCTGGGAGGACACTGGAGCTCTGAGACAGGTGAATATCTTCCCCGGCCTACTTTAAAAATACATTTTTTTCCCCCGGACAACTTCTATAATACAGTAACCAAGTGATTCTTTCCCCCCCTTAGGGAGCTATTGATATCCCTTCTGTGCTGCCGTAGGACGAATAGGAAAGTGAAAATTGGGTTTACCTGATATTCGGTTTTCTTTGAGCCCGAAGGCAGCACAATATACGCTCCCAATTATTATTTCAAGCAAAAACCCATCTCTTAACACAAGGGAATAGGTTAAAGGGGCGGTTCTTATATCTACAACCCGATGAATATACTATTTAATTGTTTATTATCATGTGGGTGGGCCAGTCCTGGGAGGAGCAAAAGGTGGGGATAAGGACACTTCTGTGTTGCCTTTGGACTCAAGGAAAGCAAAATATCAGGTAAACCCAATTTTCATTATAGCAGCTCTCTATACATTATAGGACATATAGAATCAGTAATATAGTATATAGCAACTCTCTATACATTATAGGACATATAGAATCAGTAATATAGTATATAACAGCTCTCTATACATTATAGGACATATAGAATCAGTAATATAGTATATAGCAGCTCTCTATACATTATATGACATATAGAATCAGTAATATAATATATAACAGCTCTCTATACATTATATGACATATAGAATCAGTAATATAGTATATTGCAGCTCTCTATACATTATATGACATATAGAATCAGTAATATAGTATATAGCAGCTCTCTATACATTATAGGACATATAGAATCAGTAATATAGTATATAGCAGCTCTCTATACATTATATCACGTATACAATCAGTAATATAGTATATAACAGCTCTCTATACATTATATGACATATAGAATCAGTAATATAGTATATAACAGCTCTCTATACATTATAGGACACATAGAATCAGTAATATAGTATATAGCAGCTCTCTATACATCACATATAGAATCAGTAATATAGTATATAGCAGCTCTCTATACATTATATCACATATAGAATCAGTAATATAGTATATAGCAGCTCTCTATACATCACATATAGAATCAGTAATATAGTATATAGCAGCTCTCTATACATCACATATAGAATCAGTAATATAGTATATAGCAGCTCTCTATAAATCACATATAGAATCAGTAATAATAATAATAATAATAATAATAGTAATAGTCCTTTAATAGTCCCACAATGGGGAAATTCAGTGTGTTACAGCAGCAAAGATAAGATAAGCAGATACAATATATATATATATATATATATAATATAGTATAGATATAAAATAGTATATAGCAGCTCTCTATACATTATCCAGCATCTGTGCTACAGTTAAGGCAGAAACTTTGTTGCCAATCTGTGCAGTAAATATTTACCAGGATATTTGTCCTGGATATGTATTAGCTGATGATCACTTTGTAAGCAAACGCTCTACAGAGAAGAAATGCCCCAGGCCATTACACGTCTCTTTGCTGTCACATTGTGTGTACACACTCCTCTCCTGCACTACTTATTGCTTATACTTCTCTTCTCGTGATTTTGGATTCTCATATAGTTTTTAGCTCTTCACGTGGGGTTTTTTTTTTTTTTTTTGCTTCTTTCTATGTAATCCTAGATGCCTGGACCTCCTGATCATATATCTGGTGTTGTCTCCTATTATATTGATATTATGTTGTACCTGACATTGCCAACAATTCCTGAAGATAACAATTCTGGGGTCTTTCTTCGGGTGTATCCAGATCACTGATCAGTCAGAAACTTTCAGAATAACTTTGGGCTGGTCCCTGGTATTGTACAGAGCCGAAATGGTGGGATGTTACAAAGAAGTTCTGTGTATTCTGCTGGCAGTAACACTCATCATCTCAGAAGGTAAGTGTCCTGTAACATATCTGTAACTCTTCATGGGTCTGATTATAGGTCGGGCTCTCCGTCTGTACGGTGCAGGTGTGAGTGGTCTGGGCATATCAGTGTCTACCCTAAGTGGCGGGTGGTGGCAGCAGTGTGTGTGGATGTTGGGTGGCGATTCTCTCCTTTATAACCTAGTATGATAAGTGAGTGTGGATGTAGAGTCCCTCTTTTCCAGTCATATCCAGGGTCACATGTGTTTGTGTGGCTCATGTATCCACACAAACTGCCAACACACTACGAAGGGACACCAGTATGTCCACACCATGCACAACTAGCACACAACAGGGTAACCGAGCTGGCAATATTCGCTCTTCGGAAGTGGGGGAACCTCAGAACCAAAACAAACTTATTAAATTTTAGATATAATAAACATAAATAAGGTACAGTGTGTTACAGGGGAATAACTTACAGCATAGCCCCCAGCTATACCAGATCCACTCCTTGTTTTGAACCGCTGTCCCACTGTCCAGTTGTGCCATGCTTTGTTTAGTTTGTCCCATAGGGAGTTAAAATTGAGCGCTTCAGTCCTCCTGGGTCTGCTCCAACTCCCCTGTATGTCTGCAACCAGAGCTGCACACAGGAGGTTGCTTCCTCCACTCCGGGCTGAGTGTCAAGTGGGAAATATCTTCACGTCGAGTTGGGGGTGCTGGGAGAGCCACACCAATGACTTATATAGTGGTAATATTATATCCCTTGTCAATGCGAGACGTTTCAGGGGCTGGTTACCAGGCAAGTAAGACACTTGAGGAGTGTGTGCAAGTTCACACAAGTGCTTTATTAGGCGGAATTCACAGAGTCCATAACATAAATGGCTTTCAGCAGCATAAGGCAACACAAAACGGAAAGGCTTGTTTCAGCCAGGTGGTAGAAAGTCCAGTAACACAAAACACAGTCCAGCAGGTCCACCAAGTTAGCAGTTTTGGTCTCCACTTTCTGTCCTCCACACAGGCAGTGTGTTTGTGGCTCAGAGCCGCCATCAGAACAGCCACAGCCTCCTACCTAGATAGTGTTAAGGCTTCAACCTGGCCCTAACAAAACCCAGGACCAGAGCTTTGAGCCCGGGTCTGTAATCACACCCAAACCCTGGACATAGATTCCAGTCCATTACCTGGTGTAGAGGAGCCACCAGTGGGAGGTATCTTCCCTCCACAATCTTTCCCTCTGCCTGCCTACACCCTGTAACGTGAGTCCATCCCCCTTTTAATACAAGATAGTATCCTGCTGGCCTTAGAAGCAGCTGACTGAAATTGTGCTGTTATATAACCTAGGATCTACAAGAACACCCAGGTCCTTCTCCACCAGTGACTCTCCCAGATTTACTACCGATAGAATATGTTGCATGTGGATTATTTTTAACCAGTTGCATAACTTTACATTTATTTACATTGAACCTCATTTGCCATGTGGATGCCCAAACACTCAGCCTGCCAAGTCTGCTTGTAACCTACGTACATCCTCCACAGACTTCTCTGTACTACATAGCTTGTGTCATCTGCAAAAATAGAGACAGTGCTATTAATCCCATCTTCTATATCATTAATAAATAAATTACATAACAGTGTACCCAGCACAGACCCCTGGGGTACATCACTTATACCAGAGGACCCAGCACTGACCCCTGGGGTACACCACTTATACCAGAGGAACCAGCACTGACCCCTGGGGTACACCACTTATACCAGAGGACCCAGCACTGACCCCTGGGGTACATCACTTATACCAGAGGACCCAGCACTGACCCCTGGGGTACACCGCTTATACCAGAGGACCCAGCACTGACCCCTGGGGTACACCACTTATACCAGAGGACCCAACACTGACCCCTGGGGTACACCACTTATACCAGAGGACCCAGCACAGAGCCCTGGGGTACACCACTTATACCAGAGGACCCAGCACTGAACCCTGGGGTACACCACTTATACCAGAGGACCCAGCACTGACCCCTGGGGTACACCACTTATACCAGAGGACCCAACACTGACCCCTGGGGTACATCACTTATACCAGAGGACCCAGCACTGACCCCTGGGGTACACCACTTATACCAGAGGACCCAGCACTGACCCCTGGGGTACATCACTTATACCAGAGGAACCAGCACTGACCCCTGGGGTACACCACATATACCAGAGGACCCAGCACTGACCCCTGGGGTACACCACTTATACCAGAGGACCCAGCACTGACCCCTGGGGTACACCACTTATACCAGAGGAACCAGCACTGACCCCTGGGGTACACCACTTATACCAGAGGACCCAGCACTGACCCCTGGGGTACACCACTTATACCAGAGGACCCAGCACTGACCCCTGGGGTACACCACTTATAACAGAGGACCCAACACTGACCCCTGGGGTACACCACTTATACCAGAGGAACCAGCACTGACCCTGGGGTACACCACTTATACCAGAGGACCCAGCACAGAGCCCTGGGGTACACCACTTATACCAGAGGACCCAGCACTGACCCCTGGGGTACACCACTTATATCAGAGGACCCAGCACTGACCCCTGGGGTACACCACTTATACCAGAGAACCCAGCACAGACCCCTGGGGTACATCACTTATACCAGAGGACCCAGCACTGACCCCTGGGGTACACCACTTATACCAGAGGAACCAGCACTGACCCCTGGGGTACACCACTTATACCAGAGGACCCAGCACTGACCCCTGGGGTACACCACTTATACCAGAGGAACCAGCACTGACCCCTGGGGTACATCACTTATACCAGAGGAACCAGCACTGACCCCTGGGGTACACCACTTATACCAGAGGAGCCAGCACTGAACCCTGGGGTACACCACTTATACCAGAGGACCCAACACTGACCCCTGGGGTACACCACTTATACCAGAGGACCCAGCACTGACCCCTGGGGTACACCACTTATACCAGAGGGCCCAGCACTGACTCCTGGGGTACACCACTTATACCAGAGGACCCAGCACTGACCCCTGGGGTACACCACTTATACCAGAGGACCCAGCACTGACCCTGGGGTACACCACTTATATCAGAGGACCCAGCACTGAGCCCTGGGGTACACCACTTATATCAGAGGACCCAGCACTGACCCCTGGGGTACACCACTTATACCAGAGGACCCAGCACTGACCCCTGGGGTACACCACTTATATCAGAGGACCCAGCACTGACCCCTGGGGTACACCACTTATACCAGAGAACCCAGCACTGACCCCTGGGGTACATAACTTATACCAGAGGACCCAGCACTGACCACTGGGGTACACCACTTATACCAGAGGAACCAGCACTGACCCCTGGGGTACACCACATATACCAGAGGACCCAGCACTGACCCCTGGGGTACATCACTTATACCAGAGGACCCAGCACTGACCCCTGGGGTACACCACTTATACCAGAGGAACCAGCACTGACCCCTGGGGTACACCACTTATACCAGAGGACCCAGCACTGACCCCTGGGGTACACCACTTATACCAGAGGACCCAGCACTGACCCCTGGGGTACACCACTTATACCAGAGGACCCAGCACTGACCCCTGGGGTACACCACTTATAACAGAGGACCCAGCACTGACCCCTGGGGTACACCACTTATACCAGAGGGCCCAGCACTGACTCCTGGGGTACACCACTTATACCAGAGGACCCAGCACTGACCCCTGGGGTACACCACTTATACCAGAGGACCCAGCACTGACCCCTGGGGTACACCACATATACCAGAGGACCCAGCACTGACCCCTGGGGTACACCACTTATACCAGAGGACCCAGCACTGACCCTGGGGTACACCACTTATATCAGAGGACCCAGCACTGAGCCCTGGGGTACACCACTTATATCAGAGGACCCAGCACTGACCCCTGGGGTACACCACTTATACCAGAGAACGCAGCACTGACCCCTGGGGTACATCACTTATACCAGAGGACCCAGCACTGACCCCTGGGGTACACCACTTATACCAGAGGAACCAGCACTGACCCCTGGGGTACACCACATATACCAGAGGACCCAGCACTGACCCCTGGGGTACACCACTTATACCAGAGGAACCAGCACTGACCCCTGGGGTACACCACTTATACCAGAGGACCCAGCACTGACCCCTGGGGTACACCACTTATACCAGAGGACCCAGCACTGACCCCTGGGGTACACCACTTATACCAGAGGACCCAGCACTGACCCCTTGGGTACACCACTTATAACAGAGGACCCAACACTGACCCCTGGGGTACACCACTTATACCAGAGGAACCAGCACTGACCCCTGGGGTACACCACTTATATCAGAGGACCCAGCACTGAACCCTGGGGTACACCACTTATACCAGAGGACCCAGCACTGACCCCTGGGGTACACCACTTATACCAGAGGACCCAGCACAGACCCCAGGGGTACATCACTTATACCAGAGGACCCAGCACAGACCCCTGGGGTACATCACTTATACCAGAGGACCCAGCACAGACCCCTGGGGTACACCACTTATACCAGAGGACCCAGCACTGACCCCTGGGGTACACCACTTATACCAGAGGACCCAGCACTGACCCCTGGGGAACACCACTTATACCAGAGGACCCAGCACTGACCCCTGGGGTACACCGCTTATACCAGAGGACCCAGCACTGACCCCTGGGGTACACCGCTTATACCAGAGGACCCAACACTGACCCCTGGGGTACACCACTTATACCAGAGGACCCAGCACTGACCCCTGGGGTACACCACTTATACCAGAGGACCCAGTACTGACCTCTGGGGTACACCACTTATACCAGAGGACCCAGCACTGAACCCTGGGGTACACCACTTATACCAGAGGACCCAGCACTGACCCCTGGGGTACATCACTTATACCAGAGGACCCACCACTGACCCCTGGGGTACACCACTTATACCAGAGGACCCAGCACTGACCCCTGGGGTACATCAGTTATACCAGAGGACCCAGCACTGACCCCTGGGGTACACCACTTATACCAGAGGACCCAGCACTGAACCCTGGGGTACACCACTTATACCAGAGGACCCAACACTGACCCCTGGGGTACACCACTTATACCAGAGAACCCAGCACTGACCCCTGGGGTACACCACTTATACCAGAGGACCCAGCACTGACCCCTGGGGTACACCACTTATACCAGAGGAACCAGCACTGACCCCTGGGGTACACCACTTATAACAGAGGACCCAACACTGACCCCTGGGTGACACCACTTATACCAGAGGAACCAGCACTGACCCCTGGGGTACACCACTTATACCAGAGGACCCAGCACTGACCCCTGGGGTACACCACTTATACCAGAGGAACCAGCACTGACCCCTGGGGTACACCACTTATACCAGAGGAGCCAGCACTGAACCCTGGGGTACACCACTTATACCAGAGGACCCAACACTGACCCCTGGGGTACACCACTTATACCAGAGGACCCAGCACTGACCCCTGGGGTACACCACTTATACCAGAGGGCCCAGCACTGACTCCTGTGGTACACCACTTATACCAGAGGACCCAGCACTGACCCCTGGGGTACACCACTTATACCAGAGGACCCAGCACTGACCCTGGGGTACACCACTTATATCAGAGGACCCAGCACTGAGCCCTGGGGTACACCACTTATATCAGAGGACCCAGCACTGACCCCTGGGGTACACCACTTATACCAGAGGAATCAGCACTGACCCCTGGGGTACACCACTTATATCAGAGGACCCAGCACTGACCCCTGGGGTACACCACTTATACCAGAGAACCCAGCACTGACCCCTGGGGTACATCACTTATATCAGAGGACCCAGCACTGACCCCTGGGATACACCACTTATACCAGAGGACCCAGCACTGACCCCTGGGGTACACCACTTATACCAGAGGACCCAGCACTGACCCTGGGGTACACCACTTATATCAGAGGACCCAGCACTGACCCCTGGGATACACCACTTATACCAGAGGACCCAGCACTGACCCTGGGGTACACCACTTATATCAGAGGACCCAGCACTGAGCTCTGGGGTACACCACTTATATCAGAGGACCCAGCACTGACCCCTGGGGTACACCACTTATACCAGAGAACGCAGCACTGACCCCTGGGGTACATCACTTATACCAGAGGACCCAGCACTGACCCCTGGGGTACACCACTTATACCAGAGGAACCAGCACTGACCCCTGGGGTACACCACATATACCAGAGGACCCAGCACTGACCCCTGGGGTACACCACTTATACCAGAGGAACCAGCACTGACCCCTGGGGTACACCACTTATACCAGAGGACCCAGCACTGACCCCTGGGGTACACCACTTATACCAGAGGACCCAGCACTGACCCCTGGGGTACACCACTTATACCAGAGGACCCAGCACTGACCCCTTGGGTACACCACTTATAACAGAGGACCCAACACTGACCCCTGGGGTACACCACTTATACCAGAGGAACCAGCACTGACCCCTGGGGTACACCACTTATACCAGAGGACCCAGCACTGAACCCTGGGGTACACCACTTATACCAGAGGACCCAGCACTGACCCCTGGGGTACACCACTTATATCAGAGGACCCAGCACTGACCCCTGGGGTACACCACTTATACCAGAGAACCCAGCACAGACCCCTGGGGTACATCACTTATACCAGAGGACCCAGCACTGACCCCTGGGGTACACCACTTATACCAGAGGAACCAGCACTGACCCCTGGGGTACACCACTTATACCAGAGGACCCAGCACTGACCCCTGGGGTACACCACTTATACAAGAGGAACCAGCACTGACCCCTGGGGTACACCACTTATACCAGAGGACCCAGCACTGACCCCCTGGGGTACATCACTTATACCAGAGGACCCAGCACTGAGCCCTGGGGTACACCACTTATACCAGAGGACCCAGCACTGACCCCTGGGGTACACCACTTATACCAGAGGACCCAGCACTGACCCCTGGGGTACATCACTTATACCAGAGGACCCAGCACTGAGCCCTGGGGTACACCACTTATACCAGAGGACCCAGCACTGACCCCTGGGGTACACCACTTATATCAGAGGACCCAGCACTGACCCCTGGGGTACACCACTTATACCAGAGGACCCAGCACTGAGCCCTGGGGTACACCACTTATACCAGCGGAACCAGCACTGACCCCTGGGGTACACCACTTATACCAGAGGACCCAACACTGACCCCTGGGGTACACCACTTATACCAGAGGACCCAGCACTGACCCCTGGGGTACACCACTTATACCAGAGGACCCAGCACAGACCCCAGGGGTACATCACTTATACCAGAGGACCCAGCACAGACCCCTGGGGTACATCACTTATACCAGAGGACCCAGCACAGACCCCTGGGGTACACCACTTATACCAGAGGACCCAGCACTGACCCCTGGGGTACACCACTTATACCAGAGGACCCAGCACTGACCCCTGGGGAACACCACTTATACCAGAGGACCCAGCACTGACCCCTGGGGTACACCACATATACCAGAGGACCCAGCACTGAACCCTGGGGTACACCACTTATACCAGAGGACCCAGCACTGACCCCTGGGGTACACCACTTATACCAGAGGACCCAACACTGACCCCTGGGGTACACCACTTATACCAGAGGACCCAGCACTGACCCCTGGGGTACACCACTTATACCAGAGGACCCAGTACTGACCTCTGGGGTACACCACTTATACCAGAGGACCCAGCACTGACCCCTGGGGTACACCACTTATACCAGAGGACCCAGTACTGACCTCTGGGGTACACCACTTATACCAGAGGACCCAGCACTGAACCCTGGGGTACACCACTTATACCAGAGAACCCAGCACAGACCCCTGGGGTACATCACTTATACCAGAGGACCCAGCACTGACCCCTGGGGTACACCACATATACCAGAGGACCCAGCACTGAACCCTGGGGTACACCACTTATACCAGAGGACCCAGCACTGACCCCTGGGGTACATCACTTATACCAGAGGACCCAGCACTGACCCCTGGGGTACATCAGTTATACCAGAGGACCCAGCACTGACCCCTGGGGTACACCACTTATACCAGAGGACCCAGCACTGACCCCTGGGGTACACCGCTTATACCAGAGGACCCAGCACTGACCCCTGGGGTACACCACTTATACCAGAGGACCCAGCACTGACCCCTGGGGTACACCACTTATACCAGAGGACCCAGCACTGACCCTGGGGTACACCACTTATACCAGAGGACCCAGCACAGACCCCAGGGGTACACCACATATACCAGAGGACCCAGCACTGAACCCTGGGGTACATCAGTTATACCAGAGGACCCAGCACTGACCCCTGGGGTACACCACATATAACAGAGGACCCAGCACTGACCCCTGAGGTACACCACTTATACCAGAGGAACCAGCACTGACCCCTGGGGTACACCACTTATACCAGAGGGCCCAGCACTGACCCCTGGGGTACACCACTTATACCAGAGGGCCCAGCACTGACCCCTGGGGTACACCACTTATACCAGAGGACCCAGCACTGACCCCTGGGGTACACCACATATACCAGAGGACCCAGCACTGACCCCTGGGGTACACCACTTATACCAGAGGACCCAGCACTGACCCCTGGGATACACCACTTATACCAGAGGACCCAGCACTGACCCCTGGGGTACACCACTTATACCAGAGGACCCAGCACTGAACCCTGGGGTACATCACTTATACCAGAGGACCCAGCACTGAACCCTGGGGTACACCACTTATTCCAGAGGACCCAGCACTGAGCCCTGGGGTACACCACATATACCACAGGACCCAGCAATGACCCCTGGGGTACATCACTTATACTAGAGGAGCCAGCACTGACCCCTGGGGTACATCACTTATACCAGAGGACCCAGCACTGACCCCTGGGGTACATCAGTTATACCAGAGGACCCAGCACTGACCCCTGGGGTACATCACTTATACCACAGGACCCAGCACTGACCCCTGAGGTACACCACATATAACAGAGGACCCAGCACTGACCCCTGGGGTACACCACTTATACCAGAGGACCCAGCACGGACCCCTGGGGTGTATCACTTATAACAGAGTACCCAACACTGAACCATGGGTTGCACCACTTATAACTGCCAGGACCCCTGCAGATCAGCTGTACCGAGAAAAAAAAAAAAAAAAGTAAATACTCTCCTGTCCCCGGGTCTCCGTACTCCACTGCCAGTGTCCATTCTATCTTGTGCCGGCGCCTCATGTGACCGCTGAGACCAAACAGGTACAGGAGGTACAGGATTTGCAGAAATGAGACGCCGCCATGAGACCGACACAGACATGCTTTTTTTTCCCCACCTTCACAGCCTAAATAATTTTTTTTTTTTTTTTAGCCTGGACAACCTGTTTAAGGCTAGGTTCACACCTGCTCCCGCTCTCCGCTCAGGGTTTCCATCCCCGAATCTGCTTAAAAAATGCAAGCAGGACTTTTCTCTCAGCATTTTTCCGCCTTTTTGGGCAGAATCCCAGCAGACCCCATTATAGTCTATGGGGTCTGTGAGTTTTTTAAGCGGATTAGGTTTCCGTTCGTGGGGTCCACAAGCGGACCCGAAGAACGGAAACCCGAATGCAACATGTTGACAAACTTCTATTGCAATGGGTGTTGGTTAAAAAAGTTAAATCTGCCATATAAATAAATAAGCCGTGTTAAAAAGGACCTTTCATGTCCTCAGGCACATACGGTTTCATAAACCGCTAGAAAGCCGACAGTGCGCTCAATTCAGCTCTCCCAGTATGTGCCCCGGGGCTGGAGTTAATTTCAGCCCTGATATCTCCCCACTGCCAGAAGGGCGTTCCTGGCGTCATCACTGGGCGGTAAGGAACGCCCCCTCTGACAGTACAAGGATATGTTAGAGTACTGTCAGGGGGGCCTTCCTCACAACTCAGCAATGACGCTGAGCTATGAGCAGGGGCGCACCGCTAATGAGGCAAAGTGAGGCAGCCGCCTCAGGCAGCACTGTTCGTCACTGTCTGGGGGGCGGCATTTTTACTATTTATTTAATGTAAACCAAAAAAAAAAAACTTTGCGGTACCTGTCCTGGGCTGGTTTACGAGACTCCTGCATGTTAGCGCAGGCGGCACTACAATGACGTCATCGCACCTCCTACACTGAGACACAGACGTCGCGGACAAGAAGAGGAGGCGGCTCCATCAAGGCATCACAGGTAGGTGAGAAGAACTTTTTTTTTTTATACATATATATATATATATATAAATAGGCTGTAACCTGCAGGAGTATCCCCAGCGGTAACTGCCTATTTATTTACCTACCCCGCATCTGCTCGTGGCCGCCTCCGCTTCCCCTTCTGCTATGGGACGCAGCTGTGGAACATTATAGTGTGTGTAAATGGGGCACTATAAACAGGGACTATGGCGCCTGTTTATTATATGCTGTCTGTTTATAGTGACCGTGTGATGTAATTGTAGCCTTGTCACATACTGTAGACATGTACAGGACGAGGCTGTAGTTACATGACATGGCCGCTATGAGATGAAATACACTATGTAAACAGAGAAGCGGTCACGGCGCTTACACAGGTACCAGGGTTCATTCAAACAGCTGGTCAGTGGGGGTCCTTGGTTTTTGAGCCCCACTGATTAGTTTATTAATGACCTGGAAAACCATTTAATTAGTTAACACCTGGGGTATTATTAATAAGGGGCACTATTTATACAGGGTACACACGGATGTTATTAATATAAAGATGCACTTGGGGGTATTATTCATTATGGGGGGTTATATCATATGTTGTATAATTGGGGGTAGCAGCAGGATGGGTGTGCAGGTGAGGACAATGTGGGTCGGTGCCTGTAAAAGTGAGGAGCCAAAGATGTCTGTGTTGTAAACTTTACAGAGACAAGTCACAGCTGGAAGAAGTGGTCATGGCGGTCCAGAGGGAAGAGACGGGAAATGTGACCGATTAGTCAGAGACGTCACCTGTAAGTCACAGAATGTTACTGCCCTGTATTCACCTAAATGATAGAGGATAAATACCTGAGTGATGGGGGTCTGTCTGCTGAGACCCCCACTGAGCCTGAGAATTGGGTTTCCCCCCACTAGGTGGGAATTCAGCCTGACCGCAGCCATATATATAGGTGTGTCACTTGGTGGATGGACGAACCCTCGTGGCTCTCATTCACTTCAATGGGAGTGCCAAAGATACCCGAAGTCCAGTACTCAGCTATCTGCGGGGCTCCTATTATAGAGAATGGGGGCCACGTGGGCTCGTCCATCCACCAAGCAGAAGATGTGAGAAGTTACTTTCATTGTTAATGCCGAGTTGTTGATCTGATACTGAAGTAATACGGGAAGAAGAATTCTTAAAAACTGTTTTATAACTTTGTGTATTGTGTATATTGTGCGACGATAACAGTGTGTGACGCTAGTAGTATGGAAACTCAATTTTTTTTTTTTTTTTGGGGGGGGGCGTCTTTCTATAGTCCGCCTCAGGCAGCCAAGAGGCTAGGTTCACCCCTGGCTATGAGGAACGCCTTTCTGACAGTGGAGAGATATCGGTGCTGAAAATAAAGGCACCGATATCTCCAGCCCCAGGGCACATACTGGGAATTCAGCACGCTGTCGTCTTTCTAGCGGTATGTAAAACCACAGGTGCCTGAGGACATGAAAGGTCCTCTTTAAATCAGCCCCATAGTATTTACACAGTACAAATAGAATGCATGGCGTTATATAGGATGCATGACATTTTTTTTAACATCATGCATCCTATTTGTACAGTGTAAATACTATGGGGCTGATATATCACAGCTTGTGTGCTAAAAAAAAAAAACTGGTGTACAAGCCATTAAAAAAGTTACAAATTTTTTGCCCAAGTGAAAATTTTTGCGAAAAAAAATTGCAACTTTTTGAGTTTTGCACACACAGTTTAGCCTTAGAGCAGGCACCAGCATAACAATACATTGAATGGCTGGGGAAAAGAAAAAGCTACAACTCTCAACAGATGCAGAGGATCTAGAGCTGCTGGGGGTTGTAGTTCTCAGTAGAGGGTAAGTCCTTACCTCCCATATTGCAGCACACTACTGGTCTGAGCTGCCTCTTCTCTGCAAGATCCCGACGCCGTGCACAGCGTCAGTACGTCCTGTCTCTTGCAGCAACAAGCTGCAATTTGATTGATCCTCTTGTCCGCCCGTCACCAGGCTCAAGGCTACAGGGAGAGGGCCCACAGGAAGGCAGGGAGGGTCTCCCACTGCTGCACTATGCCGGTGGCCGCCATCTTTATTATTATTATAATATTGCCTGAGGCTCCTGATCCGGCCCCTGACCAATGCATTGGAAAAATTGAAAAATAATAGCTGGGGCTCGGGGTTCGGGGCCACTGGGGGATTCATCGGTTCCCCGATGGGCCAGTCCGAGCCTGCATGTACACATTTCCCAGCCGGCACGAAGTCCAGATTTGAGGAAGCAACCTCATCTGTGCAGCTCTGACTGCAGACATACAGGGGAGAAGGAGCAGACGCAGGAGGACTGAAGTGACTGTATGTAATATTATAAGTGACATACTGCACAGACTATGCTGTCCTATATATAGACTGGGCTGTGATGGGTGCAAATTGGTCTGGATTGAAGGAAATGTCAAGTTTGGTGGAGTAATCCTGATAATTTCACAGCCAATGATGTTGGATACTTTACAAGGATCAAAGGTGGTCTGACTGCTGAGCTATATGTGAGTATCTTACAAGACAAGTTACTTTGTACTTTTGAGTACTATGGGTATGAAAAGGACGACATAGTATCCAGCAGGACAATGACCTGAAGCATACATGGAGATTAGCGAAGAAGTGGTTCAGTGACAATGATGTAGAGGTGCTAGATTGGCCCCCACAGTCCCCAGACCTCAACCCTATCGAACATTTGTAGGAAGAGTTGAAGAAAAAGCTGTATTCTTACCCAAGTAAGAACCAGTATGCACCAACATGTAACATGGCAACATGTAGAAGAGACCTGGGAACAGATTTCGGTCGAGACATGCTAGAATCTGATCGATAGCTTGCCCAGAAGGATTCAGAAGTGGTGAAAGCCAAAGGTGGATTTACAAAATAATAAAAATTAAAATTTAGATTTTTAGGAGCAAAACAGTAACAATGTAGTTACATGACAGGAATCTGCATAACTAATCATATGATAAATAGTTGCAAGTCAAGTTTATGTATGAGATAGCCAAGATGGTTATCTATAAAATGAAGGTAGTCTCACATTCTAAGCTGTAGTGGATGGTGAGATATGGAGCCTGAAAGTCACAAGTTCTAAACATTTGTTACCCTTTTGCTCGTCAGTGTATATGTTATTTTATGTGTATTTTACCCTTTTTGTATGTTTGCAGCTTCCCATTTATATGTGCCTCCTTGGTTTCATCCATTGTTTGACTATCCCTCTGTTTTAGATGGCTTGGTACAACCCTGGTCTATCACAGGCCATTGGGCTGCAGAGGACCATTAGTCAGAGTTAAGTTGATTGACTGCTGGCAGCCGAGTGAGACGAGTCGCTTCTCCCTTGGCAGCCCCTGAGGGAGAAGCAACATTCATCGCCCAACAGTGACATAACACAGCCCTGAAACAGGGAAGAAACCACTGTCTGCCCATAGAGACTAAAATGTGACAGTATTATTAAAGGAGTCGTGATTCACAGAAACCACCAGCCAGGACCATTTACATCCTGGTATCTGGGCCCCTGGCACTTCCATTAACTCAGCCCCCATAGTCAATAGTGGGAGAGGCAGAGACATATATTTTGTGGAGTGGAGTAAAGGCACCATTTACCATCATCGTATGTTGTGCAACCCTCATCCCAAGTCCAGGAATAGCCATTCAAGTGGAGACTACTATCACCATCGGGAAACTGCACGAGTTGTATGTTATAAGTTCTCAGAGTAAAGTTTCAACTTGGTTAGACTGAACCACTGCCTCCTGAGTTGTTCCTGCCCTTAACACCAGGGCCCTTCCTGACACCACCACATGGCTCAGGATGAGAGTGTCCAGCCTGGGAGGTGGGCTGGAGGAGTTTGGTTGAATATACTTGGCCTACCTGTGACATCACCACAGTCACTACTCCTGCCATCCTCCGATTCCCTTCATTGGGTTGTGGCACAGTCACCACTGAAGGAAGGGAGGTAGACATTAAATTTTGAGGAGAATGCTTCTTGTACTGTACATGACATGCTGTAAGGAAAATGTCACCATTTCATATGTCTTCTTTTGTAGAGGAAGCACCACCTTATACCGCCATATCTAGACACCTACATTCATCTGTTAACTTGTTAACATCATTTGACAAACTTACAGTAATAGAAGTTACCTGGAGTCATAAAAATCCACAAAATGAAAGGCAGATTGCAAAGATTCAGAATGGCCATATTACTGACAGACTGGACAACAGATATAAGCCAACCCATGATGGAATAGTCCTGGTCATCGAAAACCTGACTGAGAACGATAATGGAGTCTACATTGCTGAGGCCACTTTGAAGAGTGGTATACTGGTAAAGGAAATGTTTCAGCTCACAGTTCATGGTGCGTATTCACTTTAGCTTAGTATAGTTTTATTTTTGAGATTAAAAAAAAAAAAAAAAAAACTAAATTAACATTATAGTAAAGATGTCACATAGTGTGTACAATACTAATACTACAGGAACGTCAGTCCATGAAAACCCACAGGAGACCTTAGTCCTGTTAGGGCGAATTCACATGACCGAGTGCAGCCGTGAAACTCGGTCCCTGTGTTGGCAGGATTTAGCGGTCTGCAGCTTATGCCAGGAGTGGGACTCCTAGCAGTATAGTAATGCATGCTTCTAGGAGTCCCTGCCTCCCAGCTACATACTGTCCTAAACTGTAATGGGTACGGGACAGCTAGGAGTCTCTCTCCCAGCATAAAAATGGTAAATCCGGCCAACACAAGGACCGTGTTTCACTGCTGAAACTCGGTTGTGTGAATACGCCCCTAGGCCATAGACTCTAGTCACTAGTACCAAGTATGTGACCTGTTCTACACTATACTCAGACAACTGAATTTTTCACATATGTTTTGCTCCCATCTGGGACCCATTTTCACAGATCCTTCATAAACTTGAATGTATTGACGGATCTGTGAAAACTGCAGAACCAATCAGGACTGGATTTCTGCGTCCAATCGAGGGTTGAGGTGGGGTATTTTAACCTGACTTTTACCCAGGTGCCTGTGAGTTTTCCAGGCTCTGTGTTCTCAGAACTTAACCTGTTTTCTGCTGATTCCCTGGTTTACTGATTTTGGTTTCCTTTCCTGGTTATCCCTTCTCTTGCTAATTGGCTTTATATGTGATCTCCTGAACTCAACTGTGGCCTGGACTTCTGATATTCCTCTGCTTTTGTTTTGGCTGCTCTTGCACTCTCCTGGTTTCTGACCCTGGCTTGTGTATTACTCTCTTGTCTGCAATAAGGTTTCCGGTCTGGTGCTTAGTAGAGATAAGCTAACCTCTAAAGATTTGTTTAATTGAGTATTGTTGAAGCTTTCTGGGCCCAGGAGTGCTATTATTATACTATACAATCTCCTCAGAGTATAATAGGTGGAGGCCCTGGGGCTGAGTAAGAAATAGTTATACTCACCTTGCCTCACCTCTTCTGGGCATCCTTGAGTTGTCTGGTGGTCCCCAGAATCCTCTTCATGCCTCTTCCAGCCTCTGACTGATGTCACACCCAAAGAGGGATGAGGCAAAGTGAGTATAACTGTTTGTTACTTTTACTCTCCTCCCCTGGGTCTTCACTTATTATAATCTGGGTACTGAGGTGATCAAAAAGTATTGTAATAGTGTTTTGTGGCTGACAAACTCCAAAAGTTTTAGGTTCAGGCCAAATCTGAAATTTCTGGAAAATTTTGGTCGAATCCAGTTCTATCTAAATCAGTTCTTTCATCTTTAGTGCTTAACTTGCAAGTGCACCTCTTTTCTGTCACCTTGTTCTGGGATTGAAACCTTGGTCCTGAGCCATGAAGTCCATTCTGCCTTGTGGTGAATACCTTGAAGTAGTCTTAGACTAAGGATTTGTTTCAGTTCATGTTCGGATGGTTTGGCCTAAAGATTTGTTTTGGGTTGAACAAGTTCGGATAGAACCAGAAGTGAAATTATTATATTTTGGAGTCTTTTCAGACCCCAGAGTACAATAGGTGAAGGCCCTGGGAGGGTGTAAAAAATAACAAACAATTATACTCCCCTTCCTTGGGCCTCCCTGTGGTGTCTTTGGCTCTCTATGGGTCCTCTTCTGGGCATCTGGTGACATCATGTACCCAGGGTAACCGCTGAAGCCTGTGATTGGACTTAAGTCACTCCGAGCATTGTGAGACCTGGAAAAGGACCTGGAGAGAGCCGAGAAGACCCAGAAAAAGTGAGGGAAGGTAAGTATAATTGTTTGTTTTTTACACCTCCCCTTGGCCTCCCCTTATTATAATCTCTGGTCTGAAGAGACCCCAGAGTATAATAATTTCACTTTTGGTTTGTGGGTGATAAACCCCCAAAGTTTCAAGTTCGGGATAACCCAAAACTTTTGAAATATTTTGGTAGAATCTAGTTCGTCATGAACCAATTCTATCTTAGACTCTATGAACCAGAGAGGGGTAGTATTATAGGTCGCTTGTTTACATGCTGTCTGCTCCCACTGGTCAGCGCTCCCTGATACATCTGATGTGATGACGCGGTCTATTCCTGCACAGGTCTTATAATTGTATTATATTGTCATTGCTTTATTACATGGGGTTGTATGAATTTTTATGTCCTTTTGCTTTTTTTTTTACAGGAGGGATGACAAGTCATTGTCTTATTTGTCGCTATGTCCTTGTTATCGCTGTCACAACGGTGTTATCAGTATTTGTGCTGATGGTGTGGATATGCTGGAAGGGGATACCATTCACAAGCAGACAAGGTACGTCTATCTCTAGATCAGGGGTCTCAAACTCTGCAGAGCAAATGGGCCAGCAAATAGCAAAAATTTGAGTTTGACAGGCCGCATTCCTTCCAGTGGTCCTGTACAGTTTAATATCCCCCTGCAGTGGCCCCATATTTTATTTTATGCGTATTCTTACCCTTTTTGTTTGTTTGCAGCTTCCCATTTTTATGTATCCCTTTGGTTTTATCAACTGTTTGGCTATTCCTCTGTTAGGCTAGGGCTGTACCAAGCCTTTTATCACAGGCCACGGGGCTGGGGATGGAGACTGTAAGTCTCCAGAGAAACATTAGTACAGTTCAGTTGATTGTGTGCTTGTGAGGACTTGGTACAGCCCTGGCCTGTGTGCTAGTAGCCTAATGAGACATCTGAACATCCTCGGCAGCCCCTGAGGGAGAAGCAACGTTCATCGCCCAACAGAGACATAACACAGCCCTGAGACAGGGAAGAAACCACTGTATACCCATAGAGATGAAAGCACGCCAGTATTATGAAAGGAGTCGTGGATCACAGAAACCACAAGCCAGGACCAATTGACATCCAGGTATCTGGGCCCCTGGCACTTTGGTTAACTGAGCCTCCATAGCTAATAGTGGGAGAGGCAGAGACATATATTGTGTGGAGTGGCATCCCTCATCCCAAGTCTGGGAATAGTCATTCAAGTGGAGGCTACTACCCCTATCGGGAAGCTGCACGAGTTGTGTGTTGTAAGTTTCACTTTGGCTTAGCTACATCACTACCTCCTGAGTCGTTCCTGCGCTTACCATCAGGGCCCTTCTGAATACAATCACACACCTCAAGGTAAGAGAGGACCCCTCTGCAACTGGAAGCGCCCCGGGGAAACAACTACCACCACCATCAGGTACCACGCAGGCCCTCCTTGTCAGAGTCTGGCCTGGGAGGTGGGCTGGAGGAGTTTGGTTGAGTGTACTTGTCCTACCTGTAACATCACCACCGTCACTACTACTCCCATCATCCGGTTTCCACCATTGGCTTGCAGCACAGTCACCACTGAAAGAAGGGAGGTAATAGAAGTTACCTGGAGGTGTAAAAATCCACAAAATGAACGGCTGATTGTCAAGATTCGGAATGGCCGTATTACTGACAGATTGGACGATAGATATAAGCAGACACGCGATGGAAGAGTCCTGGTCATCGAACATCTGACTGAGAATGATAATGGAGAATACATTGCTGAAGCCACATTGCCAAATGGTAGATTAGTAAAGGAGACGTTTCTGCTCACAGTTCATGGTGCGTATTTGTTTTAGTTTTGATTTTTGAGGTTAAAAAAAAAAAGTCACATAGGGTGCATAATACTAATAATACTACAGGAACATCAGTCCATGAAGACCCACAGGAGACCTTAGTCCTGATAGGGCGCATTCACAAGACCGAGTGCAGCCGTGAAACTCTGTCTGTGTGTTCGCCAGATTTATCAGTCTGCATCTTATACCAGGAGTGAGACTCCTAGCAGTATAGTAATGTATTCATCTAGGAGTGCGACATACTGTCCTATACTGTAATCAGTACGGGAATGCTAGGAGTCTCCCAGCATGAAGTGCAGACTGGTAAGTCTGACCAACACACAGAGTGTGAATGTGCCCTGAGGGCATTCTGAGGATCTAGCTGGATCAGCAGAACCAGGGAGAAGGCCGCAGATGACAACCTTCAGAGCGACATGTTTCAGAACCGTGCTCTACATAATACAATATCAAAGTCTGATCTTCGTACAGATGAGTGAATATAGCCAGCTCTGTCCTGAGCCAATAATGTGACAGGGGTGTGTCTCTGACTACCTGAGATTCCCTGTGTGCACTGTAGTTGAGCTGTAGTCACAGGTCACAGCTCTCCATATGTAGTCTGGGATAAAAAAAAACAGCAAGGGAGTGAGCACTGAGGAAAATAAATGGCAGGGTATCTCCCCCTATTGGTACTGACTTGAATATCATTTTTAACTCTTAACTAGACAGTTGCTTTAATCTACATAAAATGTTCAATTACTTTATAAATGCATTACATTACTTATCCTGAGTTACATCCTGTATTATACTCCAGAGCTGCGCTCACTATTCTGATGGTACAGTCACTGTGTACATACATTACATTACTTATCCTGTACTGATCCTGAGTTACATCCTGTATTATACTCCAGAGCTGCACTCACTATTCTGCTGGTGCAGTCACTGTGTACATACATTACATTACTTATCCTGTACTGATCCTGAGTTACATCCTGTATTATACTGCAGAGCTGCGCTCACTATTCTGCTGGTGCAGTCACTGTGTACATATATTACATTACTTATCCTGTACTGATCCTGAGTTACATCCTGTATTATACTCCAGAGCTGCGCTCACTATTCTGCTGGTGCAGTCACTGTGTACATACATTGCATTACTGATCCTGAGTTACATCCTGTATTATACTCCAGAGCTGCACTCACTATTCTGCTGGTGCAGTCACTGTGTACATACATTACTTATCCTGTACTGATCCTGAGTTACATCCTGTATTATACTCCAGAGCTGCGCTCACTATTCTGCTGGTGCAGTCACTGTGTACATATATTACATTATTTATCCTGTACTGATCCTGAGTTACATCCTGTATTATACTCCAGAGCTGCGCTCACTATTCTGCTGGTGCAGTCACTGTGTACATACATTACTTATCCTGTACTGATCCTGAGTTACATCCTGTATTATACTCCAGAGCTGCACTCACTATTCTGCTGGTGCAGTCACTGTGTACATACATTACTTATCCTGTACTGATCCTGAGTTACATCCTGTATTATACTCCAGAGCTGCGCTCACTATTCTGCTGGTGCAGTCACTGTGTACATACATTACATTACTTATCCTGTACTGATCCTGAGTTACATCCTGTATTATACTCCAGAGCTGCACTCACTATTCTGCTGGTGCAGTCACTGTGTACATACATTACATTACTTCTCCTGTACTGATCCTGAGTTACATCCTGTATTATACTCCAGAGCTGCACTCACTATTCTGCTGGTGCAGTCACTGTGTACATACATTACATTACTTATCCTGTACTGATCCTGAGTTACATCCTGTATTATACTCCAGAGCTGCACTCACTATTCTGCTGGTGCAGTCACTGTGTACATACATTACATTACTTATCCTGTACTGATCCTGAGTTACATCCTGTATTATACTCCAGAGCTGCACTCACTATTCTGCTGGTACAGTCACTGTGTACATACATTACATTACTTATCCTGTACTGATCCTGAGTTACATCCTGTATTATACTCCAGAGCTGCACTCACTATTCTGCTGGTACAGTCACTGTGTACATACATTACATTACTTATCCTGTACTGATCCTGAGTTACATCCTGTATTATACTCCAGAGCTGCACTCACTATTCTGCTGGTGCAGTCACTGTGTACATACATTACATTACTTATCCTGTACTGATCCTGAGTTACATCCTGTATTATACTCCAGAGCTGCGCTCACTATTCTGCTGGTACAGTCACTGTATACATACATTACATTACGTATCCTGTACTGATCCTGAGTTACATCCTGTATTATACTCCAGAGCTGCACTCACTATTCTGCTGGTGCAGTCACTGTGTACATACATTACATTACTTATCCTGTACTGATCCTGAGTTACATCCTGTATTATACTCCAGAGCTGCACTCACTATTCTGCTGGTGCAGTCACTGTGTACATACATTACATTACTTATCCTGTACTGATCCTGAGTTACATCCTGTATTATACTCCAGAGCTGCACTCACTATTCTGCTGGTGCAGTCACTGTGTACATACATTACATTACTTATCCTGTACTGATCCTGAGTTACATCCTGTATTATACTCCAGAGCTGCGCTCACTATTCTGCTGGTACAGTCACTGTATACATACATTACATTACGTATCCTGTACTGATCCTGAGTTACATCCTGTATTATACTCCAGAGCTGCACTCACTATTCTGCTGGTGCAGTCACTGTGTACATACATTACATTACTTATCCTGTACTGATCCTGAGTTACATCCTGTATTATACTCCAGAGCTGCACTCACTATTCTGCTGGTACAGTCACTGTGTACATACATTACATTACTTATCCTGTACTGATCCTGAGTTACATCCTGTATTATACTCCAGAGCTGCACTCACTATTCTGCCGGTACAGTCACTGTGTACATACATTACATTACTTATCCTGTACTGATCCTGAGTTACATCCTGTATTATACTCCAGAGCTGCGCTCACTATTCTGCCGGTGCAGTCACTGTGTACATACATTACATTACTTATCCTGTACTGATCCTGAGTTATATCCTGTATTATACTCCAGAGCTGCACTCACTATTCTGCTGGTGCAGTCACTGTGTACATACATTACATTACTTATCCTGTACTGATCCTGAGTTACATCCTGTATTATACTCCAGAGCTGCGCTCACTATTCTGCTGGTACAGTCACTGTGTACATACATTACATTACTTCTCCTGTACTGATCCTGAGTTACATCCTGTATTATACTCCAGAGCTGCGCTCACTATTCTGCTGGTGCTGTCACTGTGTACATACATTACATTACGTATCCTGTACTGATCCTGAGTTACATCCTGTATTATACTCCAGAGCTGCGCTCACTATTCTGCTGGTACAGTCACTGTATACATACATTACATTACGTATCCTGTACTGATCCTGAGTTACATCCTGTATTATACTCCAGAGCTGCACTCACTATTCTGCTGGTACAGTCACTGTGTACATACATTACTTATCCTGTACTGATCCTGAGTTACATCCTGTATTATACTCCAGAGCTGCACTCACTATTCTGCTGGTGCAGTCACTGTGTACATACATTACATTACTTATCCTGTACTGATCCTGAGTTACATCCTGTATTATACTCCAGAGCTGCACTCACTATTCTGCTGGTACAGTCACTGTGTACATACATTACTTATCCTGTACTGATCCTGAGTTACATCCTGTATTATACTCCAGAGCTGCACTCACTATTCTGCTGGTGCAGTCACTGTGTACATACATTACATTACTTATCCTGTACTGATCCTGAGTTACATCCTGTATTATACTCCAGAGCTGCACTCACTATTCTGCTGGTTGTTATTAGAGATGAGTGAATTGAATTGTAACAAGCCAGATTTGTTTAAAATTTTCCAAAAAATTTGGGTTCAATTGAATTACTATTATACTCTGATGTCTCATCAGACCCCATAATATAATAAGCGAAGGGCCAGGGGATGTCGAGAAACATAATAAACACTGATACTTACCTTCGCTCACCTCATCAGGGCTCCCTCACAGCCTTCTTCAGTCATCTTCCAGCCTCCAGGGTGACGTCATGGGCCCCAGTTGTCCACTGAGGCTTTTGACTGTACCTTTGTGGTCACAAGGGGTATGTTGATATCATGACACTTGCATTAATGTGCCATGACATGACAGAGAATTCAAGTGATCTTGGAAGAATTTTGATCCTTTCTCATGCAATGTCCAATTTTGACTAAAAAATAGGGGTCCCGAGTGGTAGATCTCACAGGGTATATGGACCGGAGTTGGACAAATTTGATAACGTGAATATGATATGTTTCTCTTATTTCTGGAGGTCCTTTCTCTTCCATCCATGGTCAGGTTATTGGGTAATAGTTGGACATACTGTAAGCCCAATGAAATTTACAATACATGTTATGGATGTGATAAAACTCTTGTTCTTCTGTTCTCTTCTTAGAAGCTGAAGACTCTGTACTCATCGAAATCCCTCACAAAAAGATTAGGTTAAGAAATTTATAATTTTCTTTTTGCATTTATAAATGTGATTGGTAAAAATACACAATCAGTCTAACATCGATCTTATTGTCTCTTCATGTAATGTGAAGCCTGAAGAAGAAGATGAGGAGGTAAGTCACTGACATCTACTACCTTTACTGTCTGGAGACAAATATCTGTTCTACTAGATCCATTTCTGCTCTTTGTAATATAACTGGGGTTAGGAATCTACAACCAGACTTATAGAGCGGAGTCTTCTGGTCATCACAAATGTCTCTCCTTCTATTTCACAGATCCGTATGTGGAAGAAGAAAAAGTCGAAATCGCAGATGAGATTAAGTCGCGTCTTCCTTCTTTGCTGGGAAATACTTGTATAAGACTTCTTCAACAACTGGATCATGTTTTAGGAGCTTAGGCCATTTGGTCGGACCATTAAAAGTCACATGTGACTTGCTTTTTGACTACTAAGGTCCCCTGTCACTTGCTTTTTGACTACTAAGGTCCCATGTCACATGTGTTTTGACTACTAAGCTAATAACATACTTTCGTGACTGTAGAAAGTCTCGGCAATGCAGTGAAAAATGACTCTTACTATTTTCTGCATGCAACATGTCTCCTAGAGCCCAGATACTCAATTACTTTTTAGTAAAGGTGACTGGAGACCGCCATCAGGTGAAGGTCCGAGCTTAACATTAGCTTAACAAGTCCAGCATTTACCTAATTTTTTGGATGGTAAGATGCATGTGACTATAAGATGCACCCCATGAAAAATTAGGAAATAATTTTTCATGTTAATTTAACCTTTCATGGTGATCAAATGGAGTAGAAGGGTCAATGTCACTAACTAGTGAGGAGGCAGTAAGGAGCATTATACCATGTGGGGGTCATTATACTGTGTGAGTGCCTTGCCTGCTACTGCCTGACACCACCCACTTGACATTAGAGAATCTAGTTAGCATATCACATAACATATGAAAATTAACTGCACTAATTGCTCAGTAATGATGGGGCATAGAGAAAAAAAATCCAACTGTGCTGGAATCGGTGGAGAGACGTCTATGGATGGAAAGAGCTGTAGTTGGTGGAGGAGCTGAAAGGACCTCTCTATAGACATATGTGTTTTTCTCAACCATACTAATGTAAGTTTTTTCCTGTATGCAGATGTGGTCACAAGTGCCCAAGGGCGTTGCCAAGTGCTTCCTCTCTTGTGTGTAAACTCTGCCAAGTGCCTCCCTATTGGCCTTGGTTGATGGCGTCACCATTATACCACATCACTGTCCGCATCAGACATAGGACCGCCCTCGGGGCACTTGCACCCTCATTTACATAAACAATAAAAGTTTATATGCCATGTTTTAGATGGCACCTGCACCGATTGACAGTCATGTCTTTTGGCATAACTGCAGTTAACTCTCCTGCTCCTGCAGTCTAGCAGGTTGGGTCTCTGGCTGTCAGAGACAACCAGGGACCCTGAAGAGAGGACACCAGGGTTTTATTCCTGCTTCTGTCTTCTCCTTTACAGACTACAAAGCTACTGAGTTTACTGGACCCGGCGATCACATGATCGCAGCGTGCCTCCCGGAGAAGCAGAACTGCTGGGTTTTAACCCCTTAAAAAAAATCCAAAACTTAGCAAAAAAAATAAAAAAATGTCTTGGGAGTCGCTATATTCTAACACCTGTAACTTTTTTTTTTTTATATTTCCGTGTACAGGGATGCATAAGGTGTCTTTTGTTGTGAGGTCACGTGTACTTTTTACTCATACAATTTTGGGGAATATCTGATGTTTTGATCACTTTTTGTTCAAATTTTTATGGGAGGCAAAACAGTGAAATGTGAAAGTCCCCCAAGGGTGTTTTTTGACCTAACGAGAGACATGTTATGTAACATAAAGACATACACGCATATGAAAATACAAATAAATGGACTGTTCATTTGAGACTATACATTTATCGAAACAAAAAAATAATACAATAGGGAACCCATTTAAAACACAATTTTATTGTCCATTTACAAATTTTTAAAAAATACAATCAATTGATAAAAGTATATAATTTTTTATTTCATTTTTGGTACAGTTTACCCTCAATGAATTAAAAAAAATGTAAAAAAAAACCAAAACAAAAAAAAACCTCTAAAGGATATAACAAATTAACAATTCAAAAAGTTAGGGTCATTAAAACAACTAAAATGTGTCTGGTCATTAGGGCCCTTTCTGGCCTAGCCATTATGGGGTTAAGTCACCCAAACGGAGATGTTATTAGCTTAGTAGCCATAAAGCTTGTGACAGACTCCTTTTAAGCACTAACTTTTATGATAGAGAACAAAACCCTTCCTATTAGACAATGAAAAATGTATCGATTAAAGCTGTGGCCATGTTGGGTTGGACCATGGATCTACTGACTATACTGTAAATGGAAACCTCTTTTAGATGACCAACCAAAATTGCAATGTAAAGTAGTCTTCTAGACCAGTGGTCTTATCAAAGAAGAAGATGGCCAGTAGGTGTAATATATGGTGGAACTGCAAATCTGGTCTGGTCTGGTCATCTGAAAGAAGTGGTCTTTTTTGAAGTGTTTCACTAAGCCTTGATAACCTTTCCAAAGACATTCCTAGAAATCAAGTACCTTAACTTCACATATTTATTGAGGTGTCCTACAAAAAATGGAGAACTGCAAATGTCTCAGCAGCTTTTCGTTGGCAAGATCCAACTTTGGTCATCACCCTGAAACATCTTACACAAGATTTTTTTTTTTGCAGAATTTTTATTATAATAGGATCCATTTAAGAGGAAGACATTGGATCAGAGTACATTTTTGACATGGATGGTGGATGAAGCCTTGACCAAACTTGGAGCCACGATTGAGCAAGGCAATGATGCCATCCACTGAATCACTGTTCCATCTTCTAGTATGTGTGATAAGACTCCGTATTCTTTGACTTTATATTTGATAGGAATTAAAGCCAAGAATCAATATATAGAAAAAAAAGTGTACACTAAAATCTAGGAAATGGTTCAGGTAGAGTTCCAGGAAGTTGATAGGATTCGTCTTCTCATAGCTTGATCAGTGACAACATGTAAGCACAACTTAGGTGAGACATTCTTAGATAAACGTAACTCCAACTTGCCCATGTCTTGGCGTTGAGGTCGTGTATACGATGGATATTCTAGGTGTAAAGTTTATAGCAAACCCTTAAAGTATACTCAGAAGTACATGGTCCTTCTAATATCTCTACATGGGGTTGTCTTATGCTGAGCCTCATCGCTGCTGCTGTATCTGGGTTCCATGTCGGAGCTTGTTCCAACTAGAGTCGAACAACCATTCGTGACATGTGCCAAAGTTGTAGAATATTTTTATAATAGAATATTTTTAATATAAAATATTAAATTCTTGAAAAAGAGGCTTACTGAAGGAAAATGTTGAATAAGATGCGGGTGGTGTACTTGCTCACACCCACTTTTGGAAAAGTCGCGAGGCCAGCACAAAAATTCTACTTGTGACTATTTTATTAGAAAATGGTGTTAATGAATGTTTTATGAATGTTTCAGTATTTGTAAGGTTTTTTATCTGTAAGGCTGTAGATATAGGGGGTGCAGAAGCAGCAGTTACTGCCGGGCCCTCGTGACTGAGGGCGCCTAACGGGCTCTTTGCCATGTAAGTGCTATCAATACTACATGGTAAGTAGCAAGGATGAAGTGGTCAATAAGTTACATAGAAAATTATTGAAAGGTTTAAACCAAAAGATTATTACTGAATGAGGAAAAGTTTCTGTTGAACAAATGGAGCGCAGACCTACCTATTAGTGGGTGAAGGAAGCCCCTCTGCCATCCTTTGGAGATAGTGGCCTTTCATTCCTTGTCTACATGACATACTTACCTTGGCGTCATGTGGCTCTTGCTTTCGACTTTCTCAGTTTATTCGCCTTTTATATTTATGCATTGTACATATTTATCTCTAGTGACGTAGAATCTTGTTTATAATTTTCTGAATTACCCGAATGAGTCCTTTTTTATGTTTTTGTGTTCATTTTTGTCCAAATTTATTGGACTTGCCTTATAAGCCTCAGTTCACACTGCTGGCAGAGGCTCCATCTCAACAGAGTATGGTACTACTGGAAACCACAATGGGCTCCATTATATGTCAATAAGGTCTGTGATGTGGCAGATCCAATGGAGCATTGTGGCATCTCTTATGAATGTAAACCACATCTAGAGTGTGAACAGAGCCTGAATTGTATTCTCATTATGCTGTACATGTTGGACTGCTGAGGGTTTGCTCAATAAAATGCAGATTTATTAAAAATATCAATCATAATAAATTGTCTGTTTCCTTTGGTCCTGACATCAATATTAATAGTATGGATAGACATGAGTGAAATGGTTCGTAATGAGGCGGGTTATTTTTACAAATTTTTCAAAAATTTCAGGTTCAATGAAACCCAAAGTTTTTGTTGTTTGCCACCCACAAATCACTATTATATTCTGGGGTTTCTTTAGATCCAAATGTATAATAGAGGCCTAGAAGAGGTCATAAACCTAATAAACTCTGATACTTACCTTCCCTCACCTCTCCTGGGCTCCCACATCTCCAGTCTCTTCTGGTCTCCTGGAACACATTACATGTCCCAGGGAACTGATGATGCCTGTGCTTGGACCTCATTGGTCACATGAGGTGCACTGACAACATGGTGTTTTTGTCAAAGCATCATGATGTTTAGTGTCACACATGACCGCTAGGGCCTAATCACAAGCCTCAGCATCCACGGGGCCCTTATTGTCATCCAGGAAGCTGGGAGAGGCTGGAAGATGACCAAAGAGGACCGCGAGAGAAGGTAAGTATCAGAGTTTATTATGTTTCCGCACATCCCCTGGACTTCCATTTATTTAATTTCGGGGTCTGAAGATCAAAGTTTGGGTAGAAAGTAATGGAACACAGCTGAATAGATACAGAATTAGAGGATAAATGTTCATCTTCACTAGATTTTTCCTAGCTATGGAGAAGAAAGGAATATTATCTAAGTAACAGAACAAAGTAACACAGTAGATAAGGTTGGATAAAGACACAAGTCCATCCAGCCCAAACTATAAACCTACAAAGTTGATCCTCATGTAGTGATTTCTCTTCTCCAAAGCCTTGGATTTCAGATAAACATTCAGTCCCAACAACTGGGAGAACCCCCGGAGCACTGGGACAGGTGAGTATGATTTTTATTTTATTTTTTTCACCTTCCCCGGCCTATTTTAAAAATACATTTTTTGCTCAGACAACTTCTGTAATACAGTAACCAAGTGATTCTCCCCCCCCCCCCCTTAGAGAGCTATTGATATCCCTTCTGTGCTGCCGTAGGGCGAATAGGAAAGTGAAAATTGGGTTTACCTGATATTTGGCTTTATACCCTCCCAATTATTACTTCAAGCAAAAACCCATCTCTTAAGTAAAACATAAGGTAACTGTGAAAAGGGGCGGTTCTTATATCTACAACCTGATGAATATGCTAATTCATTGTTTATTATGATGTAGGTGGGCCCAGTCCTGGGAGGAGCAAAAGGCGGGGATAAGGACACTTCTGTGTTGCCTTCGGACTCAAGGAAAGCAAAATATCAGGTAAACCCAATTTTGACTATAGCAGCTCTCTATACATTATAGGACATATAGAATCAGTAATATAGTATATAGCAGCTCTCTATACATTAGAGGACATATAGAATCAGTAATATAATATATAACAGCTCGCTATACATTATATGACGTATAGAATCAGTAATATAGTATATAGAAGCTCTCTATACATTATAGGACATATAGAATCAGTAATATAGTATATAGCAGCTCTCTATACATTATAGGACATATAGAATCAGTAATATAGTATATAGCAGCTCTCTATACATCACATATAGAATCAGTAATATAGTATATAGCAGCTCTCTATACATTATATGACATATAGAATCATTAATATAATATATAACAGCTCTCTATACATTATATGACATATAGAATCAGTAATATAGTATATAACAGCTCTCTATACATTATATGACATATAGAATCAGTAATATAGTATATAGCAGCTCTCTATACATTATATGACATATAGAATCAGTAATATAATATATAGCAGCTCTCTATACATTATAGGACATATAGAATCAGTAATATAGTATATAGCAGCTCTCTATACATTATAGGACATATAGAATCAGTAATATAGTATATAACAGCTCTCTATACATTATATGACATATAGAATCAGTAATATAGTATATAGCAGCTCTCTATACATTATAGGACATATAGAACCAGTAATATAGTATATAGCAGCTCTCTATACATTATAGGACATATAGAATCAGTAATATAGTATATAACAGCTCTCTATACATTATATCACCTATAGAATCAGTAATATAGTATATAGCAGCTCTCTATACATTATAGGACATATAGAATCAGTAATATAGTATATAGCAGCTCTCTATACATTATAGGACATATAGAATCAGTAATATAGCATATAGCAGCTCTCTATACATTATATTACATATAGAATCAGTAATATAGTATATAGCAGCTCTCTATACATCACATATAGAATCAGTAATATAGTATATAGCAGCTCTCTATACATTATAGGACATATAGAATCAGTAATATAGTATATAGCAGCTCTCTATACATTATAGGACATATAGAATCAGTAATATAGTATATAACAGCTCTCTATACATTATATCACATATAGAATCAGTAATATAGTATATAGCAGCTCTCTATACATTATAGGACATATATAATCAGTAATATAGTATATAGCAGCTCTCTATACATTATAGGACATATAGAATCAGTAATATATTATATAGCAGCTCTCTATACATTATAGGACATATAGAATCAGTAATATAGTATATAACAGCTCTCTATACATTATATCACATATAGAATCACTAATATAGTATATAGCAGCTCTCTATACATTATAGGACATATAGAATCAGTAATATAGTATATAACAGCTCTCTATACATTATATGACATATAGAATCAGTAATATAGTATATAGCAGCTCTCTATATATTATATCATGTATACAATCAGTAATATAGTATATAGAAGCTCTCTATACATTATATCATGTATACAATCAGTAATATAGTATATAGCAGCTCTCTATACATTATAGGACATATAGAATCAGTAATATAGTATATAGCAGCTCTCTATACATTATAGGACATATAGAATCAGTAATATAGTATATAACAGCTCTCTATACATTATAGGACATATAGAATCAGTAATATAGTATATAACAGCTCTCTATACATTATATCACATATAGAATCAGTAATATAGTATATAGCAGCTCTCTTTACATTATATGACATATAGAATCAGTAATATAGTATATAGCAGCTCTGTATACATTATAGGACATATAGAATCAGTAATATAGTATATAACAGCTCTCTATACATTATATCACATATAGAATCAGTAATATAGTATATAACAGCTCTCTATACATTATATGGCATATAGAATCAGTAATATAGTATATAGCAGCTCTCTATACATTATAGGACATATAGAATCAGTAATATAGTATATAACAGCTCTCTATACATTATATCACATATAGAATCAGTAATATAGTATATAGCAGCTCTCTATGCATTATAGGACATATAGAATCAGTAATATAGTATATAGCAGCTCTCTATACATTATATAGCATATAGAATCAGTAATATAGTATATAGCAGCTCTCTATACATTATAGGACATATAGAATCAGTAATATAGTATATAACAGCTCTCTATACATTATATCACATATAGAATCAGTAATATAGTATATAGCAGCTCTCTATACATTATAGGACATATAGAATCAGTAATATAGTATATAGCAGCTCTCTATACATTATAGGACATATAGAATCAGTAATATAGTATATAGCAGCTCTCTATACATTATAGGACATATAGAATCAGTAATATAGTATATAACAGCTCTCTATACATTATATCACATATAGAATCAGTAATATAGTATATAGCAGCTCTCTATACATTATATCACATATAGAATCAGTAATATAGTATATAGCAGCTCTCTATACATTATAGGACATATAGAATCAGTAATATAGTATATAACAGGTCTCTATACATTATATGGCATATAGAATCAGTAATATAGTATATAGCAGCTCTCTATACATTATAGGACATATAGAATCAGTAATATAGTATATAACAGCTCTCTATACATTATATGACATATAGAATCAGTAATATAGTATATAGCAGCTCTCTATACATTATAGGACATATAGAATCAGTAATATAGTATATAACAGCTCTCTATACATTATATCACATATAGAATCAGTAATATAGTATATAGCAGCTCTCTATACATTATATGGCATATAGAATCAGTAATATAGTATATAGCAGCTCTCTATACATCATAGGACATATAGAATCAGTAATATAGTATATAGCAGCTCTCTATACATTATAGGACATATAGAATCAGTAATATAGTATATAACAGCTCTCTATACATTATATGACATATAGAATCAGTAATATAGTATATAGCAGCTCTCTATACATTATAGGACATATAGAATCAGTAATATAGTATATAACAGCTCTCTATACATTATATCACATATAGAATCAGTAATATAGTATATAGCAGCTCTCTATACATTATAGGACATATAGAATCAGTAATATAGTATATAGCAGCTCTCTATACATTATATGGCATATAGAATCAGTAATATAGTATATAGCAGCTCTCTATACATTATAGGACATATAGAATCAGTAATATAGTATATAACAGCTCTCTATACATTATATCACATATAGAATCAGTAATATAGTATATAGCAGCTCTCTATATATTATATGACATATAGAATCAGTAATATAGTATATAGCAGCTCTCTATACATTATATCACGTATACAATCAGTAATATAGTATATAGCAGCTCTCTATACATTATATGACATATAGAATCATTAATATAATATATAACAGCTCTCTATACATTATATGACATATAGAATCATTAATATAATATATAACAGCTCTCTATACATTATATGACATATAGAATCAGTAATATAGTATATAGCAGCTCTCTATACATTATATGACATATAGAATCAGTAATATAATATATAGCAGCTCTCTATACATTATAGGACATATAGAATCAGTAATATCGTATATAGCAGCTCTCTATACATTATAGGACATATAGAATCAGTAATATAGTATATAACAGCTCTCTATACATTATATCACATATAGAATCAGTAATATAGTATATAGCAGCTCTCTATACATTATATGACATATAGAATCAGTAATATAGTATATAGCAGCTCTCTATACATTATAGGACATATAGAATCAGTAATATAGTATATAGCAGCTCTCTATACATTATAGGACATATAGAATCAGTAATATAGTATATAGCAGCTCTCTATACATTATAGGACATATAGAATCAGTAATATAGTATATAACAGCTCTCTATACATTATATGGCATATAGAATCAGTAATATAGTATATAACAGCTCTCTATACATTATAGGACATATAGAATCAGTAATATAGTATATAACAGCTCTCTATACATTATATCATGTATACAATCAGTAATATAGTATATAACAGCTCTCTATACATTATATGACATATAGAATCAGTAATATAGTATATAGCAGCTCTCTATACATTATATCACGTATACAATCAGTAATATAGTATATAACAGCTCTCTATACATTATATCACATATAGAATCAGTAATATAGTATATAGCAGCTCTCTATACATTATAGGACATATAGAATCAGTAATATAGTATATAACAGCTCTCTATACATTATATCACATATAGAATCAGTAATATAGTATATAGCAGCTCTCTATACATTATATGACATATAGAATCAGTAATATAGTATATAGCAGCTCTCTATACATTATAGGACATATAGAATCAGTAATATAGTATATAGCAGCTCTCTATACATTATAGGACATATAGAATCAGTAATATAGTATATAGCAGCTCTCTATACATTATAGGACATATAGAATCAGTAATATAGTATATAACAGCTCTCTATACATTATATGGCATATAGAATCAGTAATATAGTATATAACAGCTCTCTATACATTATAGGACATATAGAATCAGTAATATAGTATATAACAGCTCTCTATACATTATATCATGTATACAATCAGTAATATAGTATATAACAGCTCTCTATACATTATATGACATATAGAATCAGTAATATAGTATATAGCAGCTCTCTATACATTATATCACGTATACAATCAGTAATATAGTATATAACAGCTCTCTATACATTATATCACATATAGAATCAGTAATATAGTATATAGCAGCTCTCTATACATTATAGGACATATAGAATCAGTAATATAGTAAGTACATTATATGATATACAGTGGCATGCACAAGTTTGGACACCTCTGGTCAAAATGACTTTTCTTGTGAACAGTTAAGCAAGTTGAAGATCAAATGATATCTTAAAGGCATAAAGTTAAAGATTAAACACACTTGTCTATAATGTTAAGCAATATCAGTGTATTATTATGTTTGAGTACAATTTTAGAGTGAAAAAGGGAAAGGAGTACCTTGCAAAAGTTTGGGAACCCTTGTAGATTTGTGTGCTCAGATAACTATCACCAAGGTCTCAGACCTTCTTTAGCCAGTTAGGGTTACGGCTTGTTCACTATAATTGTTAGGAAAGACAAAGTGATGAAAATGTTACAGCTTTATAAATCCCCAGCTTCCTCTAATCTTGTGCCAAAAAAACAGCAGCCATGGGTTCTTCTAAGCAGCTGCCTAGGAATCTGAAAATGAAACTGGTGGAGGCCCACAAAGCAGGAGAAGGCTATAAGAAGATAGTAAAGTGTTCTCAAGTTGTCTTTTCCTCAGATCGAAATGTAATTAAGAAATGGCAGTTACCAGGAACAGCGGAGGTCAAGATAAGGTCTGGAAGACCAAGAAAAGTTACAGAGACAGCTGCTTGTAGGATTGCCAGAGTGGCAAATCAGATCCCTGCTTGACTAAAAAAGACCTTCAGGAAGATTTAGCAGACTTTGGAGTTGTGGTGCGTTGTTCTACTGTTCAGCAATACCTGCACAAACATGGCCTTCATGGAAGAGTCATCAGAAGAAAACCTCTCCTGGGTCCTCACCATAAAATTCAGCGTCAGAAGTTTGCAAAAGAACATCTAAACAAGCCTGATGCATTTTGGAAACAAGTCCTGCGGACCGATGAGGTTAAAATAGAACTTTTTGGCCACAATGATCAAAGGTATATTTAGAAGAAAAAGGGCACAGAATTTCAGGAAAAGAACATCTGTCCAACCATTAAGCATGGGGGTGGATCAATCATGCTTTGAGGTTGGGTTGGTGCCTATGGTACGTGGCACATGTGGAAGAATGGATTCAATTAAATGTCAGAAAATTCTTGAAGTAAACATAACACCATCTGTAAAAAAGCAGGAAAGTGAAAAGAGGAGGAGGAGGAGGAGGATGGCTTCTACAAATGGATAATGATCCTAAACACGTCAAAATCCACTATAGACAATCTTAAAAGGCGCAAGCTGAAGGTTTCACCATGGCCCTCACAGTCCCCTGGTCTGAACATCACTGAAAATCTGTGACTAGACCTCAAAAGAGCAGTGCGTGCAAGACGAGCCAGAATCTCACAGAACTGGAAGACTTTTCCAAGGAAGAACGGAAGAAAATCCCTCAAACAAGAATTGAAAGACTCTTGGCTGGCTACAAAAAGAGTTTACAAGCTGTGATACTTCCAAAAAGAGTGCTACCAGGTACTAACCCTGCAGGGTGCCCAAACTTCTGCATCGGGCCATTTTCATTTTTTATTATTATGAAAATGTAAACTATGAAAATATTTTTTCCCAAAGAATACAATGGGAATGTGTCATCTTTAATGTTATGTCTTTTGAAGATCATTTTATCTTTAACTTGCTTAACTGTTCATAAGTCATTTCAACCAGGGGTGTCCAAACTTTTGCATGTCACTGTATAGAATCAACTACCAAAGGTCAATTATAATTCTCCAATTATTACCATAAAAAAGGCAAAATAATATAAAACACAACTTTTATTAAATATATTCAAATACTCCTGATATATACTGTATGTCCGGAGCTCCCATTGAAGTGCTGTCCATCACTAGTCCCGACCACATTCAGTTTGGCTGCGCTCAGGATGAACATGGATCGGGACAAAGGTTCTGCTGAGTTTACTTCATAGGACGACCCCTATAAGACAAGGCACAGTATTTTGTGGTATTTGATATTTTTTCCTTCATGGGGTCCTTCCATACACACCATATTTCTTAATTGTTTTCCTAATAGGGGACACTTTTGTTGTTACTGTACCTTGGGGTCTTTTTCACCACTTTCAGGATGGAATGATGTGCTCTTGGAGTTATAAGGTCATTCTTAGGAAGAACA
Organism: Leptodactylus fallax; assembly: GCA_947044405.1. Taxonomy (NCBI): domain Eukaryota; kingdom Metazoa; phylum Chordata; class Amphibia; order Anura; family Leptodactylidae; genus Leptodactylus; species Leptodactylus fallax. The sequence goes on along the minus strand of CAMRHE010000711.1, from coordinate 179,225 downwards.
GCAAAATTCCTGAATGGTCGCCATTTGTAGTCATTGAGGCAGGTTTATTCAAACTGGCGGTGCTGCACCCGCTCCCTGTCCACTAGCAACTTCCAGCACCCGGACACTGCTGCATCAGCTGATCTGTGCGGGGCGGGTGTCGGACCCCACAGATCATATACTGAGAACCTGTCCTGTGGAAAGGTCATCAGTGTGACAACTCAATTTGGGGCTGGAAAACCCCTTAAATCAGGTGAAGCTGAAATGAATTTTCTCCTCTCCTCAGTAATGTTTTAACAACATCTGTTTTTCAGGGAAGTTTGCCAAAATAAATCATTATTATAATAATTCTATGGTTCTGTACATTATTATATTAATTATATGGTTCTGTACATTATTATATTAATTCCATGGTGCTGTACATTATTATATTAATTCCATGGTGTTGTACATTATTACATTAATTCCATGGTGCTGGACATTATTATATTAATTATATGGTTCTGGACATTTTTATATTAATTCCATGGTGCTGAACATTATTATATTAATTCCATGGTGCTGGACATTATTATATTAATCCCATAGTGCTGGACGTTATTATATTAATTCCATGATATGAACATTATTATATTAATCCCATGGTGCTGGACATTATTATATTACTTCCATGGTGCTGTGTATTATTATATTAATTCCATGGTGTTGTACATTATTACATTAATTCCATGGTTCTGGACATTTTTATATTAATTCCATGGTGTTGTACATTATAATATTAATTCCATGGTGCTGAACATTATAATATTAATTCCATGGTGCTGTACATTATTATATTAATCCCATGGTGCTGTACATTATTATATTAATTCCATGGTGCTGAACATTATTATATTACTTCCATTGTGCTGTACATTATTATATTAATCCCATAGTGCTGGACGTTATTATATTAATTCCATGATATGAACATTATTATATTAATCCCATGGTGCTGTACATTATTATATTAATCCCACGGTGCTGAACATTATTATATTCATTCCATGGGGCTGTACATTATTATATTAATTCCATGGTTCTGTACATTATTATATTAATTCCATGGTGTTGTACATTATTATATTCATTCCATGGTGCTGTACATTATTATATTAATTCCATGGTGCTGGACATTATAATATTAATCCCATGGTGCTCTGTACATTATTATATTAATCCCATGGTGCTGTACATTATTATATTAATCCCATGGTGCTGTACATTATTATATTAATTCCATGGTGCTGAACATTATTATATTACTTCCATTGTGCTGTACATTATTATATTAATCCCATAGTGCTGGACGTTATTATATTAATTCCATGATATGAACATTATTATATTAATCCCATGGTGCTGTACATTATTATATTAATCCCACGGTGCTGAACATTATTATATTCATTCCATGGTTCTGTACATTATTATATTACTTCCATGGTGTTGTATATTATTATATTAATTACATGGTGCTCTGTACATTATTATATTACTTCCATGGTGCTGTACATTATTATATTAATTCCATGGTGCTGTACATTATTATATTACTTCCATGGTGTTGTATATTATTATATTAATTACATGGTGCTCTGTACATTATTATATTAACCCCTTCCCGATGGAGGAATTTTTCGATTTTCGCTTTTGACTCCCCACCTTCCAAACCCCATAACTTTTTTCATTTTTACATTCTCAGAGCCATATGAGGTCTTAATGTTTGCGGGACAAATTTTTATTATTCTGTACAATGTACTGGGAAGCTGGAAAAAAATTCAGAATGGGGTGGATTTGAAGAAATAGTGCATTTGTGCGACTTTCTTACGGGCTTCGTTTTTTATGTCATCTGTATTCTATGTTTCGGTACGATTCCGGGGATACCAAATTTATATGGTTTTATTTACATTTTAACCCCTTTAACAAAAATCTAAAACTGTGCAAAAATGTTTTTTTTTCTAAAAGTTGCCATATTGACACCTGTAACTTTTTTATATTTCAGTGTACGGGGATGCATAGAGCGTTTTTTTTTTGCGGGGCCAGGTGTACTTTTTAGTTATACCCTTTTGGGCAATTGCTATTGCTTTGATCACTTTTTCTTCAAATTTTTATCAGAGGCGAAACAGTGAAAAAAACAACGGTTTGGCACTTTTGATTTTTGCATTTACCGTACGGAAAAAAATATTTTTATAGATTTGTAGACTGGGCGTTTTCGGACAAGGGGTAGGGGGTTTGTAGGGGCGGGACTTTGGTCATATGGGGGCGGGGTTATGAAGGGGGTTGGATTACTTAGCAGTGCTATACACCAAACAGCGTTGTAGACCGGGGGGTGCTGGCGGGACCTCAGTGTCCAGGTCCCCGCCAGGAGCTATGCCAGGAGCCACTACACTGTGGCCAGATCGTGACCCGTCCCACCGCGCCCCACATAATATGCTATGCCAGGAGCCGCATCTACTGAGGCCAGCCCGACACCCCGTGAACCGGCAAAAGACACCCCAACGGCCCATTCCTGTTCCACGGACTGGTGGTTGGGGACCCCTGTTCTAGGGAAAGGGGGTGATTTGAATTTTTAATATTTTTTTATATATTTTTTTTTACTTTTTAAAAAAAATGTTTTTGCATTTATTAGACCCCCTAGGGGTCTTGAACCACAGGAGTCTGAATGCATTGCAAATTATCAGCATTGAGCAGCCTGCAATAGAAGTAAATGACAGAAAAGCCCAGGAGCCTTAACTAGGCTCCCGGCTGTCATGCTAACAGGACGCCAGCCCTGGAGCTTGCTCTGGGTGCCGGCGATCCCCAGCAAAATGGCGCCTCAATCAGCTTTGACCGAAGCACCAGAGGGGTTAATACCTGCGATCAGTGTGGGCACTGATTGTGGGCGTTAGCACCGGGTCTCTGCTGTATAATACAGCAGAAACCTGGCAGCTATGGCAGCCGCTTGGCTCCCGAGCGGCCGCCATATTTAAATACCGACATCTGCTGTACTATTACGGCGGATGTCGAGAAGAGGTTAATTCTATGATGCTCGACATTAGGTAGCGGGAGATTAGGTCAGAGATATATGGAGGGGACAGGTTGTGGATGGCTTTGTATGTCAGCGTTAACATTTTAAGCTCTATTCACTGGGTAATGGGTAGCCATTGAAGGGATTGGCAGAGGGGAGTGGTTGATGAAAGCGGGAGAACATGGATATGAAATGAATCTGGTGTACTAGAGGTGACAGCATGCCAACATCTGATATTCTGATTGAAATAAAAATTGGCAGAAATGAGTGCACATACGCATTTATGTCTAAATTTGAGAGGACGTATAAAGCTGTGAACTCTCCATCTATAGTACGATTTTTTGTGAAGAAATTCAGATTTCGGGATCCGGTCACTCTTGCTATTGCATCACATAAGAAGTCACTATTTTAAGGTGCAAACTTATTAGACATAGCCAGAAGGCATCAGAGACAGAAGTTGTCACTGGGACACATGGCTAGGGTAAGACAAATGGGGCCAAATCAAAGAATCCGGTCAATGCCCAATCTGTATCATCAGGCTACAATGTCATCTATTTCTAGAAAGAAAAGTGACAAAGTTTACAAGGAACGTAGGAAATGACATGTTGTATATAAATCGTATAATATTGTCTGCCATCTATAGATAGAGTCACTTACATAGAGGAGAATGTACAAAAAAGCAATTCTGATGTATCTACAGCTGAGCAACCCAAGATCCGAGATATTCACAGTAACCCATTCGAAATCTGATCTTCCTTTGCTTATTAGAGAAAAGTTACAGAAAATGCAGTCACTGGAAATTCTGAATGAAGCAAGTGACTTGTGGTGTCATAAGAAGGGTTGGGTCGTCCCCTGACAACTAATAATGGCCCCATGACAATTAATAATGGCCCCCCAGTGGCCCCCTGACAAGTAATAATGGCCCCCCTGACAAGTAATAATGGCCCCCAGTGGCCCCCTGACACCTAATAATGGCCCCCAGTGGCCCCCTGACAAGTAATAATGGCCCCCAGTGGCCCCCTGACACCTAATAATGGCCCCCAGTGGCCCCCTGACAAGTAATAATGGCCCCCAGTGGCCCCCTGACACCTAATAATGGCCCCCAGTGGCCCCCTGACAAGTAATAATGGCCCCCAGTGGCCCCCTGACAAGTAATAATGGCCCCCAGTGGCCCCCTGACACCTAATAATGGCCCCCAGTGGCCCCCTGACAAGTAATAATGGCCCCCAGTGGCCCCCTGACACCTAATAATGGCCCCCAGTGGCCCCCTGACAAGTAATAATGGCCCCCAGTGGCCCCCTGACACCTAATAATGGCCCCCAGTGGCCCCCTGACACCTAATAATGGCCCCCAGTGGCCCCCTGACACCTAATAATGGCCCCCAGTGGCCCCCTGACAAGTAATAATGGCCCCCAGTGGCCCCCTGACACCTAATAATGGCCCCCAGTGGCCCCCTGACAAGTAATAATGGCCCCCAGTGGCCCCCTGACAAGTAATAATGGCCCCCTGACACCTAATAATGGCCCCCAGTGGCCCCCTGACAAGTAATAATGGCCCCATGACAACTAATAATGGCTCCCAGTGGCCCCCTGACAAGTAATAATGGCTTCCTGACAACTAATAGAGGCCCCCTGACAAATAATAATGGCCCCCAGTGGCCCCCTGACAAGTAATAATGGCCCCATAACAACTAATAATGGCCCCCCAGTGGCCCCCTGACAAGTAATAATGGCTCCCAGTGGCCCCCTGACACCTAATAATGGCCCCCAGTGGCCCCCTGACAAGTAATAATGGCCCCCAGTGGCCCCCTGACACCTAATAATGGCCCCCAGTGGCCCCCTGACAAGTAATAATGGCCCCCAGTGGCCCCCTGACAAGTAATAATGGCCCCCAGTGGCCCCCTGACACCTAATAATGGCCCCCAGTGGCCCCCTGACAAGTAATAATGGCCCCCAGTGGCCCCCTGACACCTAATAATGGCCCCCAGTGGCCCCCTGACAAGTAATAATGGCCCCCAGTGGCCCCCTGACACCTAATAATGGCCCCCAGTGGCCCCCTGACACCTAATAATGGCCCCCAGTGGCCCCTTGACACCTAATAATGGCCCCCAGTGGCCCCCTGACAAGTAATAATGGCCCCCAGTGGCCCCCTGACACCTAATAATGGCCCCCAGTGGCCCCCTGACAAGTAATAATGGCCCCCAGTGGCCCCCTGACAAGTAATAATGGCCCCCTGACACCTAATAATGGCCCCCAGTGGCCCCCTGACAAGTAATAATGGCCCCATGACAACTAATAATGGCTCCCAGTGGCCCCCTGACAAGTAATAATGGCTCCCTGACAACTAATAGAGGCCCCCTGACAAATAATAATGGCCCCCAGTGGCCCCCTGACAAGTAATAATGGCCCCATAACAACTAATAATGGCCCCCCAGTGGCCCCCTGACAAGTAATAATGGCTCCCAGTGGCCCCCTGACACCTAATAATGGCCCCCAGTGGCCCCCTGACAAGTAATAATGGCCCCCAGTGGCCCCCTGACAAGTAATAATGGCCCCCAGTGGCCCCCTGACACCTAATAGTGGCCCCACACTGTAGTTGTGCCATATAAATGAAAAAACCACCACTTACCCATCCTCAGACCCTGGAGCTCTGTGATCCTCCACCTCTGCAGATGGATGCAGCAGGACTTCAGCAGACATCACTAGCTGATGCCTGAGTAACACAGCAGGAAGCTAAAGTCCTGCTGCTCCGTTCTGTTTAACTACATCCTAAGGATGCCATTGTAGTTATAAGGAGGCATGCAGTCATTTTTCCACCGGATTGTCGCTGCATCTCTGTTGGGAGTCGCTGCTGTACATATTAGACCCCTAGGGGGCTTGAACTCCAGGGGGTCTGATCACTAATACAATGCATTGCAATGCTAATAGATAGAGCAGCCTGTAATAGAAGCTAATGCCAGACAATCCTCAGGGCTCTTCATCAGGTTTAACATGGAGTGACCAGCATGTCATGGCTTTATTTCTAGGCCTTTGCTGCTCTTTTGGGTAGACCTTTGTGATTCTTTATCTGCTTCTTAGACCTGATGAAGTTGTCTTATAACTTCTCCTTGTATCATCTTTTATTTCGGTTTTCCATTAAAGGTATCGTAACCACAAAAGTGCTATCTAGTTTCTCTTATTGACAACAAGACTTCATTTCACAAGTTTCAGCTGTAAATTCAAAACCAAAAACCACATCAAAACAAAGAAATTTTTTTTTTTGTCTTGGGGTGTCCCAAAAAGGTTAGGAAACAGTGCGCACTGACACCTAGTGGTCACCGGTCCACATGACTTATTTTATTTTATACCAGTGTTCTGCAAATACCACTGACACCATGTGGTCATTACTAGATATTACATGCTCAGCTTTATATTAGATTTGGATTCTGCAACCATTACATGGTTGTCCAGGAATTTACAAAGAATTGTCTAATAGCAGAAATATTGATAAAATAGAAGAAAAAAATACTCACCTGTTCTCCCTTCAGGCCCTCAACATGCAGTCCCATGTAAACAGCATCACCCTCACCCTTCAGCCCTCTACAACATGCAGTCCCATGTAAACAGCAGCACCCTCACCCTTCAGCCCTCTACAACATTCAGTCCCATGTAAACAGCAGCACCCTCGTCCTTCAGTCTCCTACAACATGCAGTCCCATGTACAGTCATGGCCAAAAGTTTTGAGAATGATACAAATATTAATTTTTACAAAGTCTACTGCTTCAGTTTTTCTAATGGCAATTTGCATATACTCCAGAATGTTATAAAGAGTGATCAGCTTAACAGCAATTACTTGCAAAGTCAATATTTGCCTAGAAAATGAACTTTATCCCCCAAAACACATTTCAACATCATTGCAGCCCTGCCTTAAAAGGACCACCTAACATCGTTTCAGTGATTGCTCCATTAACACAGGTGTGGGTGTTGATGAGGACAGGGCTGGAGATCAATCTGTCATGATTAAGTAAGAATGACACCACTGGACACTTTAAAAGGAGGCTGGTGCTTGCCATCATTGTTTCTCTTCTGTTAACAATGGTTATCTCTAAAGAAACACGTGCAGTCATCATTGCACTGCACAAAAATGGCCTAACTGGGAAGAGTATTGCAGCTAGAAAGACTGCACCTCAGTCAACAATCTATCGCATCATCAAGAACTTCAAGGAGAGAGGTTCCATTAGTGCCAAAAAGGCTCCAGGGCGCCCAAGAAAGACCAGCAAGCGGCAGGACCGTCTCTTAAAAGTGTTTCAGCTGTGGGATCGGGCTACCAGCAGTGCAGAGCTTGCTGAGGAATGGCAGCAGGCAGGTGTGAGTGCATCTGCACGCACTGTGAGGCGGAGACTCTTGGAGCAAGGCCTGGTCTCAAGGAGGGCAGCAAAGAAGCCACTTCTCTCCAGAAAAAACATCAGGGACAGACTGATATTCTGCAAAAGGTACAGGGAGTGGACTGCTGAGGACTGGGGTAAAGTCATTTTCTCTGATGAATCCCCTTTTCGATTGTTTGGAACATCTGGAAAACAGCTTATTCGGAGAAGAAGAGGTGAGCGCTACCACCAGTCTTGTCTCATGCCAACTGTAAAGCATCCTGAAACCATTCATGTGTGGGGTTGCTTCTCAGCCAAGGGAATCGGCTCTCTCACAGTCTTGCCTAAAAACACAGCCATGAATAAAGAATGGTACCAGAATGTCCTCCAAGAGCAACTTCTCCCAACCGTCCAAGAGCAGTTTGGCGCTCAACAATGCCTTTTCCAGCATGATGGAGCACCTTGCCATAAAGCAAAGGTGATAACTAAATGGCTCAGGGAACAAAACATAGAGATTTTGGGTCCATGGCCTGGAAACTCCCCAGATCTTAATCCCATTGAGAACTTGTGGTCAATCATCAAGAGACGGGTGGACAAGCAAAAACCAACAAATTCAGACAAAATGAAAGCATTGATTCTGCAAGAATGGACTGCTATCAGTCAGGATTTGGTCCAGAAGTTGATTGAGAGCATGCTAGGGAGAATTGCAGAGGTCCTGAAGAAGAAGGGTCAACACTGCAAATATTGACTTGCTGCATTAACTCATTCTAACTGTCAATATAAGCTTCTGTTACTCATAATATGAATGCAATTCTATTTCTGTGATAAAAACATCTGACAAACACACATAAAAACCAGAGGGCAGCAGATCATGTGAAAATATAATATTTGTGTCAGTCTCAAAACTTTTGGCCATGACTGTAAACAGCAGCACCCTCGCCCTTTAGCCCCCTCTAACGTGCAGTCCCATGTTGCTGGAGGGAGAGGACAATCCGGACGGACCTGAGCGGTAACTAACAGCAGGGCACAATATGACAAATTCATTTCCAGGACAGTGGTGGAAATTTGGGATTATCCCACTCATTCTGGGACAGTTGGGAGCGATGAACTGAACTGGTTTATACCCTGCGATGTCTGAGACTAGAAGTGTAAATGCAGCATGTTATAGTCATAGTGTGCTGCTGCCATCTAGTGGCCATGTAGACTATACACAGAAGTCATTGCTGTTAGCTGTGCAGGGGTTAATGAATGTTTGGAGAGTATCAGTCTGTGTTTAGTCTAGGAATGTTCTGGATGAACTGACTCCGCCTCTGTTTGGCCTGAAAACTATAAAAGCCTGGCTGGCAGCGGCAGACAGTGATGGGTTAGTGTTAGCTACACACAGGTTACCATAGCTCAGGCCAGCCGGCCCTCTGGACCAGGTTACTCACTATAGATCCTGCTGAAGACGGGAAAGAGACAAGGAGAACCTGACCAACAGCCGATCCTGACAGTAAGAAGATTGTTGCTTTCCTTACCTTTGTACTTTTATATTCCTCCATTAAAACTGCTAAAACCTTCATCTTTGTGGTGTCCTGCGTCTATATCGTATTTGCCTTATATCATTACATAATGAGTGTATATGGCGTGTGCCCACACACCAGCACATGTGTTATGGCCATAAGGTTACAGTATCAGCCACATTAACTAAGGGCAGGGAGGGCAATAGTAAAATAGAACATTTGGCAAAGGAATACATATAGCGGTAGCATTGCCTAATACATAGTAATGGTGAGTACCTGCTAACTGTGACAACAGCCAGGACCATATGGAGAGATGTCACCTAGCAGCCGCTATCTCTGAATGTCTACCACCTAGAACCAAGATCCTGGTGACATCTCGTTGCTAGACATATCACCACTTGGATACACAGTCAGGAGTGTGAGCTGTATGTGCAATGTATACTCCCCTCTCACTCCTCACTGTATCTACAACTCACTATATCTGTAGAAGTATCACATCTAGAACTGTGATCCTGGTAACATCTTGGTGTGATACTTCTAGAGATATGACCACTTGGATACACAGCCAAGAGTGTGAGCTGTATGTGCAGAGTATATTCCCCTCTCACTCCCCACCGTGTCTACAACTCACTATATATGTAGAAGTATAACACTTAGAACTGTGCTCCTGGTGACATCTAGGTGTGATACTTCTAGAGATATCACCACTTGGATACATAATCAAGAGATGGAGCTGTATGTACAGCGTATATTCCCCTCTCACTCCCCACTGTGTCTGCAACTCTAAACATATCTGTAGAAGTATCACATCTAGAACCGGAATCCTGCTGGCTGAGATTCTTGGCTTTAATTTGCCACCAGGTAGACATCCTAAGATATGGCGCAAAGGTATGGAGTACCCTAAAAACTTTGGGTTCTGACAAACACGAAATTTGTGCAATATTTGAAATGAACAATGTAGGGGCAACTATGGGACATTATAATGTGTGGAGGGGCTGCTATGTGACATTATACTGTGTAGAGGGGCTACTATGGGACATTATACTGTGTGGAGGTCCCACTATGGGACATTATACTGTGTGGAGGGGCCACTATGGGACATAATACTGTGTGGAGGGACTACTATGAGACATTATACTGTGCGGAGGGGACACTATGAGACATTATGACATTATACTGTGTGGAAGGGCCACTATGGGACATAATACTGTACTATATATATATATATATATATATATATATATATATATATATATATGAAGGGGCATAACTACCTAACTAGCACACGTTATAACACCCCATTTATACAAACAATAATGTCCCAAAGTGGCTTCCACGCAAAATACTGTCTCATAGTGGCCCCTCCACATATTATAATGTCTCATAGTGGCCCCTGCACACAGTATAATTTCCCATAGTGGCCCCTTCACATAATATAATGTCCCATAGTGGCCCCTCCACACAGTATAATGTCCCATATTGGCCCCTCCACACAGTATAATATCCCATAGCGGTCCTTCCACACAGTATAATGTTCCACAGTGGCCCCTCCACACAGTATAATGTCCCATAGTGGCCCCTCCACACAGTATAATGTCTCATAGTAGCCCCTCCACATATTATTATGTCCCATAGTGGCCCTTGCACACAGTATAATTTCCCATAGTGGCCCCTTCACATAATATAATGTCCCATAGTGGCCCCTCCATATAGTATACTGTCCCATAGTGGCCTCTCCATACAGTATAATGTCCCATAAAGGCCCCTGCACACAGTATAATGTCCCATAGTGGCCCCTACACACAGTATAATGTCCCATAGTGACCCCTCCACTCAGTATAATGTCTCATAGTGTCCCCTCCACACAGTATAATGTCCCATAGCGGTCCCTCCACACAGTATAATGTCACATAGTGGCCCCTCCACACAGTATAATGTCACATAGTGGCCCCTCCACACAGTATAATGTCCCATAGTGGCCTCTCCATACAGTATAATGTCCCATAAAGGCCCCTGCACACAGTATAGTGGCCCCTCCACACAGTATAATGTCCCATAGTGGCCCCTCCACTCAGTATAATGTCCCATAGTGGCCCCTTCACACAGTATAATGTCTCATAGTGGCCCCTTCTCACAGTATAATGTCCCATAGTGGCCCCTCCACACAGTATAATGTTCCATAGTGGCCCCTCCACACAGTATAATGTCCAATAGTGGCCCCTCCACACAGTATAATGTCCCATAGTTGCCCCTCTACACAGTATTATGTCCCATAGTGGCCCCTCCACACAGTATAATGTCCCATCGTTGCCCCTACATTGTTCATTGCAAATATTGCACAAATTTCGTGTTTGTCAGAACCCAAAGTTTTTAGGGTATTCCACTCACAAACTATTATTATACTATGTAGTCTTTTCAGACCCCAGAGTATAATCAGTGTGGGCCTAGCTGAAGTGACAAACATAAAAAAGAGTGTTACTTACCTCTCCTGAGCTCAAGCAACTCCCTGCTGTCGGCCTTCTTGAATGACGCCATAGCACACCCCAGCATACAACTAGTCTCATAGGGCAGAGGTCCTCAAAGACCGGGCCGTGGATCACTTGGTACCTGGCCGACCTGGCCATCGGAGACCTCTGTATGCTACTAGGTGTCGACTGAAGTTCCTCTGCTGTGTGTAACATCGGCAGACACCTGGTAAGTGTCCACAGGACCAGTTCCTGAGAGTGATCTGTTGGTGTATCATATCTGAGTACCGGCCCCCACCGTCAGGGAGCCAGGAACTGTCTTTTTTACCGCAAATATCCTATTAGGGACATCTTAGATAGGGAATTTTCTTTATTTCCTCCTGATGATCCTTCAGTTTGAAGGAGAAACGCGTTGAGGATGTCTGCAGCAGCTCAGTAACATGGAATCAGAGGCTCTGTATGTGTCTCAGCAGCTTGTGAGTTAGACTGCCCTAGTGGGCTTCCATTGTATCTAGATTCCAGCAGCTGACCTGTGTACACTAGAGGACTGGATCTATATACATTCAGAGCAACTACAGCATATGTATGTCCATTTCTGAGCAGTTGCTTTAGTGGTATTGGCTTCCTCTGTATTTAGACACCAGCCCAGTGTATACTGTAGGACTGAGATTTCTTATATTAGTGCTGGACTGGATCTACAACTACTTAAAGGAACAGCAGCATCTATATGCCCATTTCTGGGCAGACACTACAGTGGCACTTTATGAAACACTATTTACTGGGTTTTGATATTTATAAACTTATCCCCCCCATTCACAAGGCTCTCCATAATGCTGCACCTCCCTACATTTCCTCCCTCATCTCTGTCTATCACCCAACCCGTACTCTCCGTTCACTCAATGACCTAAGACTAACATCCTCTAGTATCAGAACCTCCCACGCTCGTATACAAGACTTCTCCTGAGTTGCACCACTTCTCTGGAATGCTCTATCCCTGACTATCAGATTAACCCCCAATTTCCACAGCTTCAAGTGTAAACTAAAGACACATCTTTTCAGACAGGCCTATCACAACTCCTAATGTAAACCCTTCCGTAGTTAGAATCCCTAAAACGTCCCCTCCTCTGTTTATGCTCCAACATTACCTCACAGGATATGATGCTGTATCAGACTAACTTTATATGTCCAGGCACCATCTGCACATTAAAGGACATGACTGGTGACGGCTCATACAGCTTTATATATGTGTAATGACAGTAACCTCTATTACACAATTGTCTGACCATTGTATAAGCAATGCTACCTCTGATGCCGCCCCTGCTACCTCCTGTGTCACCTCCTCTACCTCATAGATTGTAAGCTCTTGCGAGCAGGGCCCTCAGTCCCAGTGTGTGAATTGAATATTTCTTTGTAATGTATCTTTTTTGTCTGTACTTGAACCCTACAAATTGTACATTGCTGTGGAATATGTTGGCGCTATATAAATAAAATGTATTATTATTACTATTAGACCAATATATTCACCCTAGTTGTCTCTCCAGCATTGCCTTCAAGGCTTCTTTCTTATCTTTTTTTCTTTCTGGGTCACACAATCTGATCTTTCCCAGGATAACATTATTGTGCACAATATTCCCTAATCAGGAACAAACCAAAGGAGCCTATACAGTATACAGTGCCTTGCGAAAGTATTCGGCCCCCTTGACCTTTTCAACCTTTTGCCACATTTCAGGCTACAAACTAAAGGATATAAAATTTTAATTTTTTTGGTGAAGAATCAACAACAAGTGGGACACAATTGTGAAGTGGAACGAAATTTATTGGATATTTTAAACTTTTGTAAATAATAATAAACTGAAAAGTGGGGCGTGCAATATTATTCGGCCCCTTTACTTTCAGTGCAGCAAACTCACTCCAGAAGTCCAGTGAGGATCTCTGAATGATCCAATGTTGTCCTAAATGACTGATGATGATAAATATAATCCACCTGTGTGTCATCAAGTCTCCATATAAATGCACCTGCTCTGTGATAGTCTCAGGGTTCTGTTTAAAGCGCAGAGAGCATCACGAAGACCAAGGAACACACCAGGCAGGTCCGTGATACTGTTGTGGAGAAGTTTAAAGCCGGATTTGGATACAAAAAGATTTCCCAAACTTTAAACATCCCAAGGAGCACTGTGCAAGCGATCATATTGAAATGGAAGGAGTATCAGACCACTGCAAATCTACCAAGACCCGGCCGTCCCTCTAAACTTTCATCTCAAACAAGGAGAAGACTGATCAGAGATGCAGCCAAGAGGCCCATGATCACTCTGGATGAACTGCAGAGATCTACAGCTGAGGTGGGAGAGTCTGTCCATAGGACAACAATCAGTCGTACACTGCACAAATCTGGCCTTTATGGAAGAGTGGCAAGAAGAAAGCTATTTCTCAAAGATATCCATAAAAAGTCTTGTTTAAAGTTTGCCACAAGCCACCTGGGAGACACCAAACATGTGGAAGAAGGTGCTCTGGTCAGATGAAACCAAAATCCAACTTTTTGGCCACAATGCAAAACGATATGTTTGGCGTAAAAGCAACACAGCTCATCACCCTGAACACACCATCCCCACTGTCACACATGGTGGTGGCAGCATCATGGTTTGGGCCTGCTTTTCTTCAGCAGGGACAGGGAAGATGGTTAAAACTGATGGGAAGATGGATGGAGCCAAATACAGGACCATTCTGGAAGAAAACCTGTTGGAGTCTGCAAAAGACCTGAGACTGGGACGGAGATTTATCTTCCAACAAGACAATGATCCCAAACATAAAGCAAAATCTACAATGGAATGGTTCACAAATAAACGTATCCAGGTGTTAGAATGGCCAAGTCAAAGTCCAGACCTGAATCCAATCGAGAATCTGTGGAAAGAGCTGAAAACTGCTGTTCACAAACGCTCTCCATCCAACCTCACTGAGCTCCAGCTGTTTTCCAAGGAAGAATGGGCAAGAACTGATAGAGACATACCCCAAGCGACTTGCAATTGTAATCGCAGCAAAAGGTGGCGCTACAAAGTATTAACTTAAGGGGGCCGAATAATATTGCACGCCCCACTTTTCAGTTTTTTATTTTTTACAAAAGTTTAAAATATCCAATAAATTTTGTTCCACTTCACGATTGTGTCCCACTTGTTGTTGATTCTTCACCAAAAAATAAAAATTTTATATCCTTATGTTTGATGCCTGAAATGTGGCAAAAGGTTGAAAAGTTCAAGGGGGCCGAATACTTTTGCAAGGCACTGTATATATGTAACAAGCACTATTTGGTTCCGTTACCTGCTTTGTGCATATAGGTAATTTCCTTATAGATGAGGGTACCATATTTTATGCTTGTATTTATTAAAAGTTATGTTTTATTTATGATCCTCCTCACTTCCTCTGACACTAAAAACCCCTCCAGTTCTGCCCCTGTGGAACCCCACTAGTAACAGTGACTCCCTCCAATACTGCCCCCTATGGAACCCCACTAGTAACAGTGACCAACTACTGTTATGTACAGTTACCACCCTTTGACTGAGCCATTTACTTACCCACTTACACACATTTTCTTCTCCTCCAAATATGGTTGCAAAGTTGCTAAGGTCATCATCTGAAGATCAGTAGGTGTCCAACACTAGGAACCCCTGTGGATCAGCTGGCTTCCACTCCTCAGGCCATGTGACATCACGTTCATTGGTCACATGGCCTGATGGCAGCTCAGTCCCATTCAAGTATATGGGCTGAGCTACGATACCAAGCACAGCTGCTATATAACTGTACAGTGTTGATCTTGGTAAGTACTGAAAAGGCTGCAGGACTCGGGTGTCTTCAAACAGCTGATACACAGGGCCAGGGTGTCTGTCCCCTGCGATCTTTTATTGATGACCTGTCCTAAGGATAGGTCATCAATTCTTTGGCCTGGAAAAGAAATTTAATTCCAGTGTATGCAGTATATTAAAGGTGCCACTAGAGGGAAACGTAAACTTGGAAGGACGATATCACTTTTTTGGTTTTATTTTTATGCTTTCTCTTCACTGGGATAACTGAGCAGGAATTTAGAAGTGACGGTTCCGCTTTTTCTGTCTCCTACCTCATATAAAAGTGTTTATCCCAAAACCGTACAGGTTACATTTCCTGTAGTGACAGCGAATACGGCAGCTCATACTATATATGTCATATACTACGATAATATTTATGGGAGGACCTTGGGGGGCCATAGGAGGGTCAGCACCAGGGGATCTCAGCTCTCCATGTCACAGAGCCCCCTACCAGGGATAACCAGTGTGTGGTGTTATAAAATATACAGATAGATACTGAAGGTCACTGAAACCTGGAACGTGGCGCTGTGGTAGAAGAGTTACTGTGTGTGATACTACTGTGTGCGAGATAGTACTGTGTGTGATACTACTGTGTGTGATACTACTGTGTGTGATATTACTGTGTGTGACACTACTGTGTGTGATACTACTGTGTGTGAGATAGTACTGTGTGTGAGATAGTAATGTGTGTGATACTACTGTGTGTGTGATAGTACTGTGTGTGATAGTACTGTGTGAGATATTACTGTGTGTGTGATACTACTGTGTGTGATAGTACTGTGTGTGATACTACTGTGTGAGATAGTACTGTGTGTGATACTGTGTGTGAGATACTACTGTGTGTGATACTACTGTGTGTGATAGTACTGTGTGTGATACTACTGTGTGTGATACTGTGTGTGATACTACTGTGTGTGATATTACTGTGTGTGACACTACTGTGTGTGAGATAGTACTGTGTGTGAGATAGTACTGTGTGTGATACTACTGTGTGTGAGATATTACTGTGTGTGATAGTACTGTGTGTGATAGTACTGTGTGTGATAGTACTGTGTGATACTACTGTGTGAGATATTACTGTGTGTGTGATACTACTGTGTGTGATAGTACTGTGTGTGATACTACTGTGTGTGATACTGTGTGTGAGATAGTACTGTGTGTGATACTACTGTGTGTGATACTACTGTGTGTGATATTACTGTGTGTGACACTACTGTGTGTGATACTACTGTGTGTGAGATAGTACTGTGTGTGAGATAGTACTGTGTGTGATACTACTGTGTGTGAGATATTACTGTGTGTGATAGTACTGTGTGTGATAGTACTGTGTGTGATACTACTGTGTGTGATAGTACTGTGTGTGATACTACTGTGTGTGATACTACTGTGTGTGATAGTACTGTGTGTGATACTACTGTGTGAGATATTACTGTGTGTGTGATACTACTGTGTGTGATAGTACTGTGTGTGATACTACTGTGTGTGATACTGTGTGTGAGATAGTACTGTGTGTGATACTACTGTGTGTGATACTACTGTGTGTGATATTACTGTGTGTGACACTACTGTGTGTGATACTACTGTGTGTGAGATAGTACTGTGTGTGAGATAGTACTGTGTGTGATACTACTGTGTGTGAGATATTACTGTGTGTGATAGTACTGTGTGTGATAGTACTGTGTGTGATACTACTGTGTGTGATAGTACTGTGTGTGATACTACTGTGTGTGATAGTACTGTGTGTGATACTACTGTGTGAGATAGTACTGTGTGTGAGATAGTACTGTGTGTGATAGTACTGTGTGTGATACTACTGTGTGTGAGATAGTACTGTGTGTGATACTACTGTGTGTGATAGTACTGTGTGTGATATTACTGTGTGTGATACTACTGTGTGTGAGATAGTACTGTGTGTGATATTACTGTGTGTGATACTACTGTGTGTGATACTACTGTGTGTGATAGTACTGTGTGTGATACTACTGTGTGTGAGATAGTACTGTGTGTGATACTACTGTGTGTGATACTACTGTGTGTGATAGTACTGTGTGTGATATTACTGTGTGTGATACTACTGTGTGTGATACTACTGTGTGTGATAATACTGTGTGTGATAGTACTGTGTGTGATATTACTGTGTGTGATACTACTGTGTGTGAGATAGTACTGTGTGTGATACTACTGTGTGTGAGATACTACTGTGTGTGATAGTACTGTGTGTGATAGTACTGTGTGTGATACTACTGTGTGAGATAGTACTGTGTGTGATACTACTGTGTGTGATACTACTGTGTGTGATAGTACTGTGTGTGATAGTACTGTGTGTGATACTGTGTGTGAGATAGTACTGTGTGTGAGATAGTACTGTGTGTGATACTGTGTGTGAGATAGTACTGTGTGTGAGATAGTACTGTGTGTGAGATAGTACTGTGTGCGATACTACTGTGTGTGATACTATTGTGTGTGATACTACTGTGTGTGAGATAGTACTGTGTGTGAGATAGTACTGTGTGTGATACTACTGTGTGTGATACTACTGTGTGTGATACTACTGTGTGTGTGATACTACTGTGTGTGATAGTACTGTGTGTGATACTACTGTGTGTGTGATACTACTGTGTGTGATAGTACTGTGTGTGATAGTACTGTGTGTGATACTACTGTGTGAGATAGTACTGTGTGTGATAGTACTGTGTGTGATACTACTGTGTGTGAGATAGTACTGTGTGTGATACTACTGTGTGTGATACTACTGTGTGTGATAGTACTGTGTGATACTACTGTGTGTGATACTACTGTGTGTGAGATAGTACTGTGTGTGATACTACTGTGTGTGATACTACTGTGTGTGATACTACTGTGTGTGTGATACTACTGTGTGTGATAGTACTGTGTGTGATACTACTGTGTGTGAGATAGTACTGTGTGTGATACTACTGTGTGTGAGATAGTACTGTGTGCGATACTACTATGTGTGATACTACTGTGTGTGATACTACTGTGTGTGAGATAGTACTGTGTGTGAGATAGTACTGTGTGTGATACTACTGTGTGTGATACTACTGTGTGTGATACTACTGTGTGTGTGATACTACTGTGTGTGATAGTACTGTGTGTGATACTACTGTGTGTGATACTACTGTGTGTGATAGTACTGTGTGTGATACTACTGTGTGTGATAGTACTGTGTGAGATAGTACTGTGTGTGATAGTACTGTGTGTGATACTACTGTGTGTGATAGTACTGTGTGTGATACTACTGTGTGAGATAGTACTGTGTGTGATAGTACTGTGTGTAATACTACTGTGTGTGAGATAGTACTGTGTGTGATACTACTGTGTGTGAGATAGTACTGTGTGCGATACTACTGTGTGTGATAGTACTGTGTGATACTACTGTGTGTGATACTACTGTGTGTGATACTACTGTGTGTGATAGTACTGTGTGTGATACTACTGTGTGTGATACTACTGTGTGTGTGATACTACTGTGTGTGAGATAGTACTGTGTGTGATACTACTGTGTGTGATAGTACTGTGTGTGATAGTACTGTGTGAGATATTACTGTGTGTGAGATACTACTGTGTGTGATAGTACTGTGTGTGATACTACTGTGTGTGATACTACTGTGTGTGATAGTACTGTGTGTGATACTACTGTGTGAGATAGTACTGTGTGTGATACTGTGTGTGAGATAGTACTGTGTGTGATACTACTGTGTGTGATACTACTGTGTGTGATATTACTGTGTGTGACACTACTGTGTGTGATACTACTGTGTGTGAGATAGTACTGTGTGTGAGATAGTACTGTGTGTGATACTACTGTGTGTGAGATATTACTGTGTGTGATAGTACTGTGTGTGATAGTACTGTGTGTGATACTACTGTGTGTGATAGTACTGTGTGTGATACTACTGTGTGTGATACTACTGTGTGTGATAGTACTGTGTGTGATACTACTGTGTGAGATAGTACTGTGTGTGAGATAGTACTGTGTGTGATAGTACTGTGTGTGATACTACTGTGTGTGAGATAGTACTGTGTGTGATAGTACTGTGTGTGATATTACTGTGTGTGATACTACTGTGTGTGAGATAGTACTGTGTGTGATATTACTGTGTGATACTACTGTGTGTGATACTACTGTGTGTGATAGTACTGTGTGTGATACTACTGTGTGTGAGATAGTACTGTGTGTGATACTACTGTGTGTGATACTACTGTGTGTGATAGTACTGTGTGTGATATTACTGTGTGTGATACTACTGTGTGTGATACTACTGTGTGTGATAATACTGTGTGTGATAGTACTGTGTGTGATATTACTGTGTGATACTACTGTGTGTGAGATAGTACTGTGTGTGATACTACTGTGTGTGAGATACTACTGTGTGTGATAGTACTGTGTGTGATAGTACTGTGTGTGATACTACTGTGTGAGATAGTACTGTGTGTGATACTACTGTGTGTGATACTACTGTGTGTGATAGTACTGTGTGTGATACTGTGTGTGAGATAGTACTGTGTGTGAGATAGTACTGTGTGTGATACTGTGTGTGAGATAGTACTGTGTGTGAGATAGTACTGTGTGTGATAGTACTGTGTGTGATACTACTGTGTGTGAGATAGTACTGTGTGTGATACTACTGTGTGTGAGATAGTACTGTGTGCGATACTACTGTGTGTGATACTACTGTGTGTGAGATAGTACTGTGTGTGAGATAGTACTGTGTGTGATACTACTGTGTGTGATACTACTGTGTGTGTGATACTACTGTGTGTGATAGTACTGTGTGTGATACTACTGTGTGTGTGATACTACTGTGTGTGATAGTACTGTGTGTGATAGTACTGTGTGTGATACTACTGTGTGAGATAGTACTGTGTGTGATAGTACTGTGTGTGATACTACTGTGTGTGAGATAGTACTGTGTGTGATACTACTGTGTGTGATACTACTGTGTGTGATAGTACTGTGTGATACTACTGTGTGTGATACTACTGTGTGTGAGATAGTACTGTGTGTGATACTACTGTGTGTGATACTACTGTGTGTGATACTACTGTGTGTGTGATACTACTGTGTGTGATAGTACTGTGTGTGATACTACTGTGTGTGAGATAGTACTGTGTGTGATACTACTGTGTGTGAGATAGTACTGTGTGCGATACTACTGTGTGTGATACTACTGTGTGTGATACTACTGTGTGTGAGATAGTACTGTGTGTGAGATAGTACTGTGTGTGATACTACTGTGTGTGATACTACTGTGTGTGTGATACTACTGTGTGTGATAGTACTGTGTGTGATACTACTGTGTGTGTGATACTACTGTGTGTGATAGTACTGTGTGAGATAGTACTGTGTGTGATAGTACTGTGTGTGATACTACTGTGTGTGAGATAGTACTGTGTGATACTACTGTGTGTGATACTACTGTGTGTGATAGTACTGTGTGTGATACTACTGTGTGAGATAGTACTGTGTGTGATAGTACTGTGTGTAATACTACTGTGTGTGAGATAGTACTGTGTGTGATACTACTGTGTGTGAGATAGTACTGTGTGCGATACTACTGTGTGTGATAGTACTGTGTGATACTACTGTGTGTGATACTACTGTGTGTGAGATAGTACTGTGTGTGATACTACTGTGTGTGATACTACTGTGTGTGATAGTACTGTGTGTGATACTACTGTGTGTGATACTACTGTGTGTGTGATACTACTGTGTGTGAGATAGTACTGTGTGTGATATTACTGTGTGTGATACTACTGTGTGTGTTATACTATTGTGTGTGATACTACTGTGTGTGATACTACTGTGTGTGATACTACTGTGTGTGAGATAGTACTGTGTGTGATACTACCGTGTGTGTGATACTACTGTGTGTGATACTACTGTGTGTGTGATACTACCGTGTGTGTGATACTACTGTGTGTGATACTACTGTGTGTGTGATACTACTGTGTGTGATAGTACTGTGTGCGATACTACTGTGTGTGATACTACTGTGTGTGTTATACTATTGTGTGTGATACTACTGTGTGTGATAGTACTGTGTGTGATACTACTGTGTGTGATACTACTGTGTGTGAGATATTACTGTGTATGATACTACTGTGTGTAATACTACTGTGAGATATTACTGTGTGTGATACTACTTTGTGTGATAGTACTGTGTGTGATAGTACTGTGTGATACTACTCTGTGTGTGATAGTACTGTGTGTGATACTACTGTGTGTGATACTACTCTGTGTGAGATAGTACTGTGTGTGATACTACTGTGTATGATAGTACTGTGTGTGGTAGTACTGCGTGAGATAGTACTGTGTGAGATACTACTGTGTGTGATACTACTGTGTGTGATACTACTGTGTGTGATACTACTGTGTGTGATAATGCTGTGTGTGATAGTACTGTGTGTGATACTACTGTGTGTGATACTACTGTGTGTGATACTACTGTGTGTGATAGTACTGTGTGTGATACTACTGTGTGCATTATAGTACTGTGTGTGATACTACTGTGTGTGTGATAGTACTGTGTGTGATAGTACTGTGTGTGATACTACTATGTGTGATAGTACTGTGCGTGACAGTACTGTGTGTGTGATAGTACTGTGTGTGATACTACTCTGTGTGAGATACTACTGTGTATGATACTACTTTGTGTGATACTACTCTGTGTGTGATAGTACTGTCTGTGATAGTACTGTGTGTGAGATACTACTGTGTGTGATACTATCATGTGTGATACTACTGTGTGTGATACTATCATGTGTGATACTACTGTGTGTGATAGTACTGTGTGTGATACTATCATGTGTGATACTACTGTGTGTGATACTATCATGTGTGATACTACTGTGTGTGATAGTACTGTGTGTGATACTATCATGTGTGATACTATTTGTGATAGTACTGTGTGTGATAATACTGTGTGTGATAGTACTGTGATACTACCGTGTGTGATACTACTGTGTGTGATACTACTGTGTGTGATAGTATTGTGTGTGATACTATCATGTGTGATACTACTATTTGTGATAGTACTGTGTGTGATAATACTGTGTGTGATACTACTGTGTGTGATACTATCATGTGTGATACTACTGTGTGTGATACTATCATGTGTGATACTACTGTGTGTGATAGTACTGTGTGTGATACTATCATGTGTGATACTACTGTTTGTGATAGTACTGTGTGTGATAATACTGTGTGTGATAGTACTGTGGGTGTGATAGTACTGTGTGTGATACTACTGTGTGTGATAGTACTGTGTGTGATACTACTGTGTGTGATACTATTGTGTGTGATAGTACTGTGTGTGATACTACTGTGTGTGATACTACTGTGTGTGATAGTACTGTGTGTGATACTACTGTGTGTGATAGTACTGTGTGTGATACTACTGTGTGTGATACTATTGTGTGTGATACTACTGTGTGTGATACTATTGTGTGTGATAGTACTGTGTGTGATAGTACTGTGTGTTATACTACTGTGTGTGATACTACCGTGTGTGATACTACTGTGTGTGATAGTACTGTGTGTGTGATAGTACTGTGTGTGATACTACCGTGTGTGATACTGCTGTGTGTGATAATACTGTGTGTGATAGTACTGTGTGTGTGATAGTACTGTGTAGGATACTACCGTGTGTGATACTACTGTGTGTAATACTACTGTGTGTGATACTATCATGTGTGATACTACTGTGTGTGATAGTACTGTGTGATACTACTGTGTGTGATACTACTGTGTGTGATACTATCATGTGTGATACTACTGTGTGAGATAGCAATGTGTGTGATACTACCATGTGTGATAGTATTGTGTGTGATTCTACCATGTGTGATATTATTGTGTGTGATATTACCATGTGTTATAGTATTGTGTGTGATACTACCGAGTGTGATAGTACCGTGTGTGATAGTATTGTGTGTGATAGTACTGTGTGCAGTGGTGTAACAAAGTTTGCACTGGGCCCCCTACCCCCTCCCTAGAGCGAATTCTTGATAGTGGCGGTTACAGGTGCTGCAGCGATATCTCAGATACTTGAAAGGGATACAACTATAGTCCCCACAACTGCAGTTATCAAGAATACGGTGAGTGAGCAGCGCAGCACCCAGCATGTAAACAATACTGGGACAGTATTACATGCTCCACAGTGGCCCCCACACCGTATAATATGCTCCACAGTGTCCCCCACACAGTATTATGTTCTCCAAAGTGGCACCCACACAGTATTACGTGCTCCAAAGTGGTACACACACAGTATTACGTGCTCCGCAGTGGCCCCCACACAGTATTATGTGCTCCGCAGTGGCCCCCACACAGTATTACGTGCTCCGTAGTGGCCCCCACGCAGTATTACGTATATGCTCCACAGTGGCCCCCACACAGCATTATATGCTCACAGTGGCCACCACAATGTATTATATGCTCACAGTGGCCACCACACGGTATTATATGCTCACAGTGGCCCCCACACAGTATTGTATGCTCCATAGAGGCCCCCACACAGTATTATATGCTCCACAGTGCACCCCACACAGTATTATATGCTCCACCATGGCCCCCACACAGTATTATATACTCCCAAGAGCCCCCCCCCCCCCAGAGCCGGTGCTATTATTATACTCTGGGGTCTCCTCAGACTCCAGAGTATAATAAGTAGAGGCCCAGGGTAAGTGATTAAAAATAACAAACACTTATACTCAACTTGCCTCACCTCTCTGGGGCATCCTTGCTCTGTCATGCTGTCTGTGGCATCCTCTTCTGTCTGGTGATTGAGGTCTCGCGCTCCAGCGGTCACATGGGGCGCGATGCCGTCATTACGCTGGCACACCCCATGTGACTGCTGACGTGACCTCAGTTACTGGCAGGAAGAGCCCCGTAGCGGATGCTCAGCCCAGGTGAGTATAAGTATTTTTTTATTTCCATACATCTCCCCTGGGCTGGCAGCTATTGGAAAGGGACCCGGCCATTAACAATATATATAGTGGTCGGTGAGCAAGGCTTTCCCCAACCACTATCACGGTAGTCATGGGCCCCAGGCCATTTCCAGCTAGCTGCAGGCCCTATACCCCTTCGGGCCCGGTCGCGGTCACACCCCCTGCGACCACGATTGTTACGTCACTGACCTGTATGATAGTATTGTGTGTGATACTACCATGTGTGATAGTACTGTGTGTTATACTACTGTGTATGATACTACCATGTATTATACTACCGTGTGTGATAGTACCTTGTATTATACTACCGTGTGTTATAGTATTGTGTGTGATACTACCGTGTGTGATAGTACCGTGTTTTATACTATCGTGAGTGATAGGACTGTGTGTTATACTACTGTGTATGATACTACCGTGTTTTATACTACCGTGTGTGATAGTACTGTGTGTGATACTACCATGTGTGATAGTACCGTGTTTTATACTATCGTGAGTGATAGGACTGTGTGTTATACTACTGTGTATGATACTACCGTGTTTTATACTACCGTGTGTGATAGTACTGTGTGCAGAGACGTCAACCTTGGAGAGTCCTTCACAGGGTCATTCGCGAATGACAAGTCGCTGCAAAAGTGGAAGGCCTTTTAAGGGGCGTGTCATATATAAAATGGCACAGTTACATATATTTTGACCTTATATAATAATATTAGACCCCAGATTGTTACTGGTCAATTAAAATAAACAATTGCGCCATTTTTATTTACGTCATTTATTGATCACTTTAAATATTTTTTGTCGATACAAAATATATATATAATTTAAATACTTTTTTTCATTAGGTTAGTTTTTTCTCATACTAAACTTTTTCATTCCCTGCATCTGTATTATATATAGAGAAATCTCTCTATATGCCAGTCGATTAAATGCTTAGCAGATATATTGTTAAAGGGGTTGTCCAGGCAAAAATGGACAACCCTTTTAGCGTTTAAATCAGCTGGGGGCACTGAAACAAATAAAAAAAATGCATACTCACCTTTCCATGGTGCTTTGGTGTCCTCCCGCACGTCCTGGTTCTTCTGCTCCAGCGGTGTCTCCCAGGTCTCTTCTAGCATTCCACTGAAGACAGGTAGTAACATTGCATTGCATCGCTGATTGACCTCAGTGATCACGTGACCAATCAGTGGCTTCAGCGGAACTTCATAGGTTCCTAGGAGCCCTGAGACTATTCTACACTATGTTTTATAGATAGGTTACTAGGAGCCCTGAGACTATTCTACACTATGTTTTATAGATAGGTTCCTAGGAGCCCTAATAGTATTCTACACTGTGTTTTATAGATAGGTTCTTAGGAGGCCTAAGAGTATTCTACACTATGTTTTATAGATAGGTTCCTAGGAGCCCTAAGAGTGTTCTACACTATGTTTTATAGATAGGTTCCTAGGAGCCCTAATAGTATTCTACACTATGTTTTATAGATAGGTTCTTAGGAGGCCTAAGAGTATTCTACACTATGTTTTATAGATAGGTTCCTAGGAGCCCTAAGAGTGTTCTACACTATGTTTTATAGATAGGTTCT
Organism: Leptodactylus fallax; assembly: GCA_947044405.1. Lineage (NCBI taxonomy): Eukaryota > Metazoa > Chordata > Amphibia > Anura > Leptodactylidae > Leptodactylus > Leptodactylus fallax. Next base: position 153,512 of record CAMRHE010000711.1, on the reverse strand, counting down.
TAGGAGGCCTAAGAGTATTCTACACTATGTTTTATAGATAGGTTCCTAGGAGCCCTAATAGTATTCTACACTATGTTTTATAGATAGGTTCTTAGGAGGCCTAAGAGTATTCTACACTATGTTTTATAGATAGGTTCCTAGGAGCCCTAAGAGTGTTCTACACTATGTTTTATAGATAGGTTCTTAGGAGGCCTAAGAGTATTCTACACTATGTTTTATAGATAGGTTCCTAGGAGCCCTAAGAGTGTTCTACACTATGTTTTATAGATAGGTTCTTAGGAGGCCTAAGAGTATTCTACACTATGTTTTATAGATAGGTTCCTAGGAACCCTGACAGTATTATACACTGTTTGACTCAAAATGAATCTAAGACCTGAGACACCAGAACTCAAAACAAAACGAATCCTGAGAGGTTCGTTCCTCTGTAGTTATGAGGAGCATGATGGTTGTAGAATTTGAGGTGCAGCTATGTATTGGATGTGTATGTTGAGGTGCAGAAGATGTACACATGTGGACAAAATTGTTGTTTCCTCTTAGCCATTCTTGGGTGTTTTTAGCTGTGTGTTTTGGGTCATTATCCTGTTGAAAGACCCATGACCTGCGACTGAGACCAAGCTTTCTGACACTGGGCAGCACATTTCTCTCTAGAATCCCTTGATAGTCTTGAGATTTCATTGTACCCTGCACAGATTCAAGACACCCTGTGCCAGATGCAGTAAAGCAGCCCCAGAACATAACAGAGCCTCCTCCATGTTTCACAGTAGGGACAGTGTTCTTTTCAAGATATGCTTCAATTTTCCGTCTATGAACATAGAGCTGATGTGCCTTGCCAAAATTTTAGATTTTTGTCTCATCTGTCCATAGGACATTCTCCCAGAAGCTTTGTGGCTTGTCAACAGGTAGTTTGTCAAATTCCAGTCTGTCAGATTCAAGTTATTTCTGTGGCCATTGTGGGTTTTTCTTTCATTAAACGAGGGATACCAACAATTTTGTCCACGTGTGTAGGTCTTAGGATACATTTACAAGGATGGAATGGAACGTGAGATACAGAATTGTTGCAGCTCTTGAGGTGTACAAAGAAGATTGGTGTAACTAAAGAATGGATGTGGGTCTTTATATGCAGTTACAGGATGGATGAGGTCTTGAAGTACATGTTGAGGATGGGTGCAGGTAGAGTACAGTTGCAGGTATGGCATGGATGTGGGTCTTGAGGCACAGGCTGTATATGGGTATAGGCCTTGAGATGCAGATGCAGATACAGAATGGATGAGAAGCTTGAGGTAAAGGTCTTTAGGGGAACGTCAGGGATTATAGGTTGGAGATTGGTACAAGAACAAAATGGATGTGGTGTCTTGAGGCACAGGCTGTACAGTCATGGCCAAAAGTTTTGAGAATGATACAAATATTAATTTTTACAAAGTCTACTGCTTCAGTTTTTCTAATGGCAATTTGCATATACTCCAGAATGTTATAAAGAGTGATCAGCTTAACAGCAATTACTTGCAAAGTCAATATTTGCCTAGAAAATGAACTTTATCCCCCAAAACACATTTCAACATCATTGCAGCCCTGCCTTAAAAGGACCACCTAACATCGTTTCAGTGATTGCTCCATTAACACAGGTGTGGGTGTTGATGAGGACAGGGCTGGAGATCAATCTGTCATGATTAAGTAAGAATGACACCACTGGACACTTTAAAAGGAGGCTGGTGCTTGCCATCATTGTTTCTCTTCTGTTAACCATGGTTATCTCTAAAGAAACACGTGCAGTCATCATTGCACTGCACAAAAATGGCCTAACTGGGAAGAGTATTGCAGCTAGAAAGATTGCACCTCAGTCAACAATCTATCGCATCATCAAGAACTTCAAGGAGAGAGGTTCCATTGGTGCCAAAAAGGCTCCAGGGCGCCCAAGAAAGACCAGCAAGCGGCAGGACCGTCTCTTAAAAGTGTTTCAGCTGCGGGATCAGGCTACCAGCAGTGCAGAGCTTGCTGAGGAATGGCAGCAGGCAGGTGTGAGTGCATCTGCACGCACTGTGAGGCGGAGACTCTTGGAGCAAGGCCTGGTCTCAAGGAGGGCAGCAAAGAAGCCACTTCTCTCCAGAAAAAACATCAGGGACAGACTGATATTCTGCAAAAGGTACAGGGAGTGGACTGCTGAGGACTGGGCTAAAGTCATTTTCTCTGATGAATCCCCTTTTCGATTGTTTGGAACATCTGGAAAACAGCTTATTCGGAGAAGAAGAGGTGAGCGCTACCACCAGTCTTGTCTCATGCCAACTGTAAAGCATCCTGAAACCATTCATGTGTGGGGTTGCTTCTCAGCCAAGGGAATCGGCTCTCTCACAGTCTTGCCTAAAAACACAGCCATGAATAAAGAATGGTACCAGAATGTCCTCCAAGAGCAACTTCTCCCAACCATCCAAGAGCAGTTTGGCGCTCAACAATGCCTTTTCCAGCATGATGGAGCACCTTGCCATAAAGCAAAGGTGATAACTAAATGGCTCAGGGAACAAAACATAGAGATTTTGGGTCCATGGCCTGGAAACTCCCCAGATCTTAATCCCATTGAGAACTTGTGGTCAATCATCAAGAGACGGGTGGACAAACAAAAACCAACAAATTCAGACAAAATGAAAGCATTGATTCTGCAAGAATGGACTGCTATCAGTCAGGATTTGGTCCAGAAGTTGATTGAGAGCATGCCAGGGAGAATTGCAGAGGTCCTGAAGAAGAAGGGTCAACACTGCAAATATTGACTTGCTGCATTAACTCATTCTAACTGTCAATATAAGCTTCTGTTACTCATAATATGAATGCAATTCTATTTCTGTATGTGATAAAAACATCTGACAAACACACAGAAAAACCAGAGGGCAGCAGATCATGTGAAAATAGAATATTTGTGTCATTCTCAAAACTTTTGGCCATGACTGTATATGGGTATAGGCCTTGAGATGCAGATACAGAATGGATGAGAAGCTTGAGGTAAAGGTCTTTAGGGGAACGTCAGGGATTATAGGTTGGAGATTGGTACAAGAACAAAATGGATGTGGTGTCTTGAGGCATAGGTTGTAGATGAGTGTAGACATTGAGATGTACAGTAGATATAAAAGGGATGAGGGCCTCAAGGTACATATTGAAGATAAGTGCAGATTTTGAGGGATAAATTGGTGATTGGTCTGGCTCTTGAGGTGAAGCAGAAGGCTTGGTACAGGAACAGCATAGATCTGGGTCTTGAGGCACAGCTTGTGGATGGGTCTAGGCCTTGAGATGTAACTACAAAATGAATGAGGGTCTTGAGATTGAGGTTTGGGTATGGCTACAGATCGCAAAGGGCAGGTTAGGGATTTCTTTAGGTATTGAGGTGTAGCTTGGAAATAGGTACATGTACAGAATGGATGTGGGTCTTGAGGCACAGGATGTGTGCAGGTGTAAGTCTTGAGATGTTGGTAAAGAATGGATGAAGGTCTTGAAGTGCAGGTTGGGGACTGGTGTAAGTCCTGAGGTCCAGGTATGGGGAAGATGTGAGTGTTGATGTACAGGTTGAGGTTGGGTGCAGGTCTTGAGGTGCCAGTACAGAAAGGTGTAAGTATAGTATGGATGTGGGTCCTAGGGTGCAGGTTGAGGACTGGTGCAAGTCTGGATATTCTCATGATTAGTCATGGTAGATAGAGAGGAATAACAGGGAATTCATGTTTTGTGGTCAGCTCCTTCCTGCCTCTTCTTGCACTTCACTGTTTGCCCAAAGCATTATCAAGTTCTTCACTTCACCTCCACATCACTCGAGGTTTCTGAGGTCATGCTGCAATTGCTCACATTGGATGGTCAATATAACTCCTATACAATGTGAGATCTACCACTAGTTCTTCCAGACATTAGTGCCATCACTGTCATCCTCTGTGGCACCAACATCTTTGAGACATCTGCCCATAATGACATTGCTAGTCTTCTAGAGAAGTGACCTTCTCAAAGAATATGTTGGTCTTGGGTGAGGGAGTCTGTGAATTGGCAGCTACTTCGTGGAGTGTGAAGGAGGGTCTTCTCTCTTTGTGTGTTATATGAAGGAGGAGCGCAGCAGCACATTCCTACTCTATAAGGTCCACAGGTTACAGAAGACAATGCAGACAGCAAACACATCCCAGGCAGAGGTTATCAGAGTTTACCTAAAGGCTTATTACCTAGATTAGACCTGTATGTATAGAGCTCCTGCCGAAGATAACACTCCGGGACTCTCACATTTAATATGTAACTTGGCTCCAAAACTTACCACTTAGCATATAATGCAACGTCTATATGTACATTGCACAATACATACCATTAGCTATATATAGTACATATAATACAGTACCTACATTGCAATATATACAGAAAACAGTACATTGCACATTGCATACAAAGAACAATATTTATGATTGCCAATACATATATATAATGAGAGAGAGCAATATATACATCTACTATGCAGTGCATATACTGTATATACAAAACAATATATACACATACTGTACAATGTCGTACATACCCATACACTACAGTATATACATATACAATGCAGCAGCACATACAGCATGCGCTACATATATACTGTAAATGCATATGCAGTATATACATATACAGTACACTTTATCTACCTAGTATATGCATATACCATATTTATATATACAGTACAATACATGCATATACAGTACACTACATATACACAGTACATACATATACCGTGCATACTTACACAATACATTACATATTTATAAATTACATACGTATATAGTACAATACATATATATACAGTACACTACATATATACAGTGCATACATATATACTTATACAGCACATTATACCATATATTTATGTATAGTATATGTACTGTATATATGTAGTGTATATGTATGTACTGTATACAGTATATGTAGTGTACTGTATATGTATGCATATGCAGTACATTACATATATATCACGTACATATACAGTGCATTACATAGATATCTGTAAAGCACTGCGGAATATGATGGCGCTATATAAGTAAGCATAATAAATAAATAATAATAATAATAATATATACATGTTTAGTACATTACATAGATATACATTACATACATGCATAGTACATTCCATACATGTACAGTACATTACATATATACAGTACACACTGTACATATACCATACATACATGTAGAGCACAATAGAGTCTAATATGGAGATTTCTATTGTTCTGTGACAATGATGAGTTTTTCTGCTGACTGTCTCCAGGGAAGGAGGGGTTAATGTGGCGCAGTGACAGGCGAGCTCTGGTGTTTCCTGTTATTTCTCATACGCGGTATCTTGATGCTCGGCAGCTTTTGTTACAGTCACAGTTTTCAGGGTAAATATTTAGTGCTGGATGACCCAAAACAAAGAAAGAAACATGTCACCAAAATATTCCAGGCGAGGAGCGCCGCGTCTTCCAAGAACGAGCCCTGCTCTTCTAGAGCTGCTGTACATCAGTCCAGGGGCTGCAGTGTGACAACTATATCAGCGCTATATTCTACTGGCCCGGTGGTTGTCACTTCCTTTCCCCATTGAATGAAGACGCCCTACTGTCCACTGATGGGATGGGCTGTCTATATTACCAAGGAATACAGGGAGTGCACAGGATTAGGAAAACATGGCTGCCTTCTTCCAGAAACAGCGCCACACCTGTGTATAGGTTGTGACTGGTATTGCAGCCCAGCGCTACGGAACTGAAATGAGCTAATTTGCAATACCATGCACAACCTGTGGACAGGAGTGGCGCTGTTTTTTTTTTCTTTTTCTAATTCTACACAACCCATTAACCCCTTAAGCACAAGGATAGTTTGGGGGTAAAGGCTCGGCAACTTTTTTGACATTTTTCATCTACTTATTTATTTTTCTGTTGACATGGCTATATGAGGGCTTATTCTTTGTGTGATGAGTTATACTTTTAGATGGCACCATTTTAGGCTTACCAATAATGTTTTGGTTAGCTTTTCATTAATGTTTTCGGGAATCTGGTTCACATCTCCGCAAATCGAGAGAAAAGTCCTGTATGGAGTATAAACCTGACAGTCTATGAGGTCTGCCGGTGACTGCGGGTAACCAATGTTTTAGCGGTCCGGCTCTCTGTCATGCACAAGTGTGAACGAAGCCTAATTTGTTTGGTTATTTTATTTGTTTAAATTATTTCTTTTTGGCATTTATTTAATTTTTAAATGTATTTTTTCACACTTTTTTATATTTTTAATTTTTTTACTGTCCCACAGGGGGACTTGAACCTGGGATTACTTGATCCCCTGTACAATGTACTGCAATTCGTTGCCCATAGACTCCCTATGTGTAATAGGGAAAGGCAGCCTCTATGGGGAGAGGGGGCAAGAACTTTGGGGGTCCGATCGTGGATTACTTTAGTAGTCGCAGTAACCCAATAGTCACAAGACAGTGACTATTGGTCATGTGACAGACGTTTTTTGAACGCATTGATCGGGGCTATTGACATGACCGATATTTTGACGGTCCATTTTAAGGGGCTGTAAAAAATAGGGCATGTCTTAATGTTCCCCGTTTTCACGGATCCTTCAATAGATCTATAAGGGATCCGTGAAAATGGCTGCTCTATGGATGTACCGACCTTTTTGTGTCTGAACAGAGCCTTACTTTTCACCTTGTTTCCTCGGATTTGCTGCAGGAGTTTTCCGCAGTAGATCCGACCCATATCGATTATCTACAATTTGGTAAATTTTGGAGCTATCACGTGCGCTGTAGATTTCCTGGATTTATAGTCGTTGTGTAGTACACGCGCTGGTCCTTGTGCGATAACCTGCGTATGGTGTTAGTATACAGGATTGTGTTGTAGAACTTCACAGGGTTTGCTTTTTGCACTGCAGCAGGTGGAGGTTGAGCTCAGTCCTTGCAATTAGCACTAGGGGGCGTGGGTGGCCGGTGGCAGCCAATGAGCGGCAGTGTGGAGCTGTCAGTGTGGACTGCCCAGGATACACCTGCTGTGATACAGTGAGGCCGGACACACCCCCACAATACACAGGTGCTCGCACTGCAGAGCTCAACTACACAATGCTATGCGGAGACACTAACACCACCTCCCTGCTCCAGCATCTACTACTACCCCCAATGTACCCATGAGGCAGGAAGTGCCTGCACGCTGCCAGCTGCCTGGACGCCTCATTGCCTTTGTTTTTTTTTTTTAGTTTTAGTTTTATTAGTTTTATAATTTTTTTTTTTTTTCCATTTTTAAGAAAATATTTTACTAGATTTTCCAAACTGGGGACATGGAGAGGGCGAGCCCCCGAGTGTGTGTTATATTCCTCAGTATGACACTACTCATCGGGCTTGTGTGTGTCGTGAGCGTGGAGACGACCGATTGTAAGTAGCCGCCATGTTTTTTTATGCATTGTATGGACTGGTATACGGTAGATTTCTAGAGTGTATGTCATGTAGTACGGCTGTTATCTTAGTTTGTGTTCACGTGTCAGATTTGTGGGGTTTCCAAAAAATCTGCAGAAAAGTTTGAGACTGTATTAAAAACTGCAATGTGCGTTACTCAGTGCTGATTTTTCTGCTGTGTGTGAACAGTACCCCAGTGCCACCACCATACAGTAGATGGGGCTAAAGTTTTGGTCAGAACTTCTTTTGGAGACAGCCTGCTTAGCTGATCAGTTCAGGGTCCTGGTATCGGAACCTCACCGATCAAATAAGTATGGAAAACAACTTAGGTGCCAAAAAAAATCCTTTACATTTATAGACCCCGAGAAGACCATAGGGAGGCCAAATTCATTAGCAGAAAGATGAGAGCACTGTATGATGTATCTGTATTTCCCAACGCTGTAAAATGATTTTGGATTATTCTCTCCATAACTTTTATATTTGAGTCCGTTCAGTGATCAGTTCTTTAAAAAATGACCAGCGATCAAGGGGATGCTTTGACCAGCCATACATTTTCCCTGCAGTGGCCTCTACTGGAGAATTGTAGTATTACATGGTGCTTATTCTGATGATGCCAAATCTTCCAGTGCAAAACCTGCTCTGACTAATAGAGGGGAGGCCTTGAGCACTGCATAGAGACCCTTGCCATGGTCTTGGTCAAGTCTAGAAGACATAAGTTGTATCTTGAGGAGAGCATCATTGTGCCATACAAGTTACCCTAGTGCTGAAAATAGGAGAGCAATGAATAGTTGTTGTTTTTTTTTCCAGAAATTGACAAAAAGAGGATGTCTGTTTAGAGGGGCAGCCTTAAGATTTTGATGGACAGACCAGGGCTGCTAGGAAGTCATAGGCTTATTTTATTGTTGCTGTCTGTTTTACTATGAGACATCTCGCTTTTACCTTGGCCTGAAAGGAAAAAATTGCTACATAAAAAGTGATCAGTCAACAAAACGTACCGCATGTATGTTTACTGTACATACCGTATATGCTGCATTGCAGCCCGGGCCAAAATGTTATTTTTGTTGCTTTGATATTTTGCCCAAAACAGTAGTTGGTTTTGTTTGCTGGTCCAGAAGTCACGCAACCTGCATTTCCAGGAGTTATGTTATCATTAACCCCTCATCTGCTGGAGGAATGCCAGAGACCCAATGCTGTCTACTTACTGTAAGTCCAAGAAACATACAACTCTTTGATGTCGTATTCATATGAGCCAAGAAAAATAGACTGAGGGTTTTCTTACTTGCCCCCCCCCCAATGTTTATTTAAAGGGGCATCCATGAGCTAGGACAGCGAACACTTTCCCGAATAAAGGGCCTGTAGAGCTTTATAGGGCACTGGAAACTCTTGACCTATAACCCTAAGCGGAGCACCACTAACTTAGATTTTTTTTAAAGATGGAGGGGCTTTTAGTTCTTTATAGTAATGCAACAGTGGATGTCTATGTTCGAAGACCCCACCAATGATATCTTCTGGCATGCCTACGATGGGACCCTCAACCTCAATCCGGCAGGGTCTCAGTGGATCCCTTTCATGGCACTGTCTAATTAAAGGGTTTTTTCCTATTGTAGGAAGTGATGGAATTTTGCTAGGAGATGGCATCACTTCACGACTAGTGAGGGTCCAACTTCTACATCCCACCACCCATCCCAAAGATAAAGGGTGTGGTAGTCTTAATTATAGATTGTGAAGCCGCTTCCACTTACTTGTGTGGAGCTGTGCTGCAGGTCAATGCACAGAAAGTGGCCGGGACTGGGAAAATGGCAAAGGAGATGCTAAATGAGTTATGTGGTCCCTTCTTTTTTAGGATCACTCGGGGTCCCAAACGTTGGACCTCACTCAAATGTAAATGGTATCCCAATATAAGGTGATGCGGATGCGCACCTTGAACAGCTGGCATTTTCTGGATGCTCGATCACGTGATGATTCCTTTGCGGCAGAACTAAGCTGCACTGTGGGAGTTCTTGCTCTTCTGTGGTCAGCCATTGCCCAGGTCACCCAGAGTAGTAGATGGCTCACTGTTCCCGAACTTCATAAGGGCAAGATGGAAAGACTTTGTAAGAGGTCCTGTATCTGCAGAAGGGCTGCTTGGCGGAGGCAACATCTAGCACGATTGGATGACCTAGGAGAGCCTTGTGAGGTACTTACCCCTCCATTGGTTCAGCAAATCAGGGTACCTAAGTGAACACCTGGTGAGCACAAACCTGGGTCTTGTGGGATTTTCACCACCTATCACCACAACAGCCCCGGATGCCTGTAGAGAATAAGTCAATATCCCATAGCATATTGATCCTGTGAAGATCTTCTATCTTCCAAAGTCTACAGTAAAAAAAAAAACTGCGGTGCATGTTATTTCCCCACCAGAGGGAATTAAGGTGACCTGCTGGGATAAGTGTCTGTGCACATTGGTCGTGGTAGACAGAGTGGCACTGGTTGCGTTGACCGCCATATTGCCACAGTCCCTATGGCAGCAGCTACATCTAGAAAGTGACAACCTTTGCTCGGGTATCCTATATAGTAGTTTCCATTTTTGAGACCCTCCTTCCTTTCCAATGCAGACTGGTTTTCATTTGTACTGCAATATACTGGATCTGGACCACTTGAGGATTCTTAGGAGCCTAGGAATTCACCACAACAGGGTTCTCATTGAGAACTAGACTAGCGGAGGACAACCCCTCTGAAACATACTGCTGCGGTTTACAATTTTATCTATTTTATGTAATTTTTATTTTTTTTTTTATGGAGACCAAGACTCAAGTGTCAAACACTAACCTTAAACCTGAAAGTTCAGAAGTTTATGGGTCAGCATGGGTCATACCTCTCACCTGTTTACTGTAAATCTTAAGATTACGAGGTGTCAGACCTTTGTGTTATGACCTGTTGTTGGGGTAAATAGACCGTTCCATTAGCTGTCAATGGGTCAACCATAGGATGACCACATTAACTAATTATGCAAAAAAATCTCAGAACCTATCGCCAGCTTTACTGTCACTAGGTAGAATTACTGTGGTCGGCGTCTTCTGATATTCCTATGAACTGTTGGGGTAGGGGGATAAAGTGAAATTTTTTATTTATATTTTTTTTTCTATGGTCCTTGAACAAAGTGTGACAGACAACTATCCCTTCTCAACTTGGAAAAGGAAAGGAGAGTATTCATATAGATGTTGGATCTTTTAGGTTTTGTCGTCGACCAGATTAGCAATTGAGAATGAAGAGTCCTGTCCTTAAGTGGTCCAAAACCCTTTGTTCTGGCCACGTTTCCTTCCCTGCTGACCACATTGTCGTGCCAGTTATCAGCACCTGTCACACACTGAGAAGGACAGAATCAATGAACTGAGTCCACGCCAAAAGATCGCTACGTGCCTAAGCTTAGTTGTTAACACTGTACAACGTTGCATGTCCTAGTGGTTGGGAAAACGACAAACTAGAATGACTGCAAGAGGGGTGGTGAACCTCTGTATGGACAGATTGTCTGACTGCTAAAATGTGATCCATTCTGTACTGTGAATGAAATTGGACGTCGCATCCGAAGCTTAGGGCGGCAAACAGTGTTGGCACAAACCATCAGAAGGCGTCTGCATGACATTGGGTAATGAGCCAGATGCAGGTGTTCCACTGACCTCATGGTGCATGGGAAGACCACTATAATGGCTGGAATAGAGGTCTATCCTTTTCAGCGACAAGTCCTGCTTTTTGTCTCGGACACTGATAGCTGGAGAAGACATGGGCAATGCTATCAAGAGAATGTCACACCAGTCATACACCCACGACTATGGTATGGGGGAACATAATGCACGGTAACTGGACCCTCTAGCCTTTGTCTCAGGTACACTAACAGCTCGGTGTTACATTGCTTTGGTCGAGGAACCAGTGGTATGGCTATTTCTCCAAAGTGTCCCAGAAGCACTTTTCAACAGGACAGCTCCAGGCTGCATGTTGTTCATACTACTGTGGCCTAAATGTGCTACCATGGCCTTCTGCATCTCTGGATTTGTCTCCCATCAAGCACATCTGGAGCTTAATTGATTGTCAATTGTAAAGGGGAGCTGCCAGTGGCCGGTCTTGATGATATGTGTGTCCAAGTGTATTCAGCATGGCATAACATTTCTCAGACAACCACTGAAGACATGCCAAGGTGTGTAAGTGCGGAGATCTCTGCATGTGGCGGACATACTTGATACTGAATAAATCGAGATGCTTTGAATATATTGTTTCCATTTTTCTATTAATTGCATATCATTAACAAGTCTATGCATCCTGGAATTCCCAGAATTCTAAGACTTTTTTTTCCTTCTTGGTGTTGAGGTTTAAGGACTAGTCCACACAGCCATGATTTCCACATCCAGCACTGATGAGACATCTATTATATATATATGTATAGGCTCCTCTTTTGGCTACCATAGCCTCCACCTAGGGCCTTCTCTTGGCTTTTCTACCCTGGTCTTTGCAATCCATGTTTGACAAAGGTCTTTTATGAAGACCGAATCACCTCACGATATGTAGAATGACATATAGGGTGGGACCCTACTCCGGCACCACAACTGAGAGTGGAGTGATGTGTGTATCCTACTACAGAGCATATATATACATGATGTGGGCAACAGTTGTAGTACTGGTGGGTTCCCTGTTGCCATAACAGGTATTGCGTAATTGCTGACGTTTTATCGGTGTTTTATTTTTCACTGTACGAGAACTTTTGTGTTTCAATAAACAGGATCCTGATGTACTGCCCAGTGGAAAGTTCCTACAAAAAAATCCCGTAGAACATGGTGTCCACGATAGATAGATAGATAGATAGATATTACATTTATTTTATTCCCCCCCCACACACATCTGATTCATATGAAGGATAATAGTAGGCTTTCAGATGTTTGTGGGACAATGTCTTAATGTTCTTGTATGAAATTACTTTTCTACATGGCTTATATCCAATTCCTAATCGATTCTTCTTTGTCCTCTAGTTTGTGGCAGCATGGACATTCGCAGTGACGTCAGCCAGCTCCGCAAGTTAGAGAACTGTACCATCATCCAAGGTAATCTACAGATCCTGCTCATGTTTGGCACCAAACCTGAAGATTTCAGAGGCCTGAGTTTTCCCCGTTTGACCATGATCACTGAATATCTTCTCCTGTTTCGTGTCTACGGCTTGGAAAGTCTTCAGGAACTCTTTCCGAACCTCTCTGTGATCCGAGGTACTCACCTGTTCTTCCAATACTCTCTGGTTATTTTTGAGATGCCTCATTTACGGGACATAGGACTTCATAGTCTCACCAACATCCTACGAGGGGCAGTCCGTATTGAGCGTAACCAGGAGCTCTGTTACCTCACCACCATAGACTGGTCGCTGTTGTCTGACTCGGCAGAAAACAACTACATTGTTGGGAACAAGCCCGTGGAGGAATGTACCAATGTTTGTCCCGGCGTCCTGGAATCTTCATGTGTGAAGACTGAGATAGATGGACCATCAGAACCACGGTGCTGGACGTCTCGTCGCTGCCAGAAAGGTCAGAATCCATTGTGTGTAACACTTCCTCCATTGTCTTGAATCGTTTCTCCAATTTCTGATTTTGAAAGGAATCTACATATAGGAGAACAGCAGTCAGAGGTCTTATACTAAACCAGCTGATGGCAGAAAATCTACTAGATTTCTTTGCCCACACCCAAAGAAGAGACTGAGACCCCTTGTGTCAAAGCAATCTATGATGCTGAGATGCAGGGACTCCTACCATAGATTACTATGATGTAAGGAGTCCTGGTCTCCTGACTGGGTTAGAGCCAATACATGAACTGATTTTTAAGCCAGATACCCCCACGCACATGGGGACAACATGGGAGACTGATGCACCATATCAAACATGATAAGCTTAGATATACCAAATCCGCAGAAGGTATCCTTTATGAGAGGTTTAGATACACAGGCACAGGCTGAGCAGATATGACAAATAGGCTTAGATGCTGTTTGATAAGCTAAGGTCTATCATGCGTGATAGATAGCATTACATATGCTAGGATTAGATACACACGATAGGTTTACATACTGATGTATTACACATGACAGGCTTAGCTACACCATGTTACACGTGACATTGGATACACCAGTTAAGCTGCACAGTATCATACATGATGGACTTGGATACTGCAGCTATGCAGATAGGATTATGCATGATGGGTTTAGATACATCAGCTAAGCAGACAGTATTAAATTTGATGGGCTTAGATACACTGACTTTACAACTAGTATCACACTAGCTTTAGATACTGTTTGCAGTGTGGATGTATTACGCACAATAGGCTTGGATACATAAGCTAAAAGGCACCATATCATACGTGGTATGCTTAGATACACCAGTAGAGCAGACGTTATTACACATGATATTGGGCACACCAGTAAAGCAGCACACTATCATCACCATGTTAGACTTAGATTCACCAGCTCAGCATTGAGTATCACACATGATAGTATTTAGATACACAAGCTCACAGACAGTCACACATGTTAGATACAGTTTAGCAGTACACTGAATATCCCACATTTTAAGCTTGGATACACTAGATCAGCAGTTCGCTTTACATAATGAACTTCACTGCCTTTATATGATGAGGGTAATGATACTTAGGTTTGTTTGGTAGGGAATTGGTTAATGAGCACCTGCATAGCTGCTGCGGTGAGGCCACGCGTGAACCTTACTGTAACCTGAGCTGATTGTTGCCCCGTGGGCGCAGGTAAAGCTCCTGTACACGTGCTGCGGGCGCTCCTATATGTTTACAGTAAACACTGGGCTGACATCTGGGGAGAAAACGCTCATTTTTCATGCCAGTCCTTCTGACCGCTCATGAATCGCGTCCCGAGTCGTCAGACAGCATTAACCATTTCAAGTATGTTTACATATAGTGGCATTTCCAGGTATGATGATATTTCTAGAAGTCACTGACAGCGCCATTTATTAGATAAAGTGCCTGGGTGTGTCTGTGTAGAAGAGTACACGTCCAGGATTAGAAAATCATATCTGCTTTTATTCCAAAAAGGACTCCTCACCTGGTGTGTCTGTGGCCTTGCAGCTCGGCTATATTTGTTTCAATTCAAGAAAGTTGCAATACCAGACGTAACCCGTGCACTGGTGAGGCGCTGTTTCTGAAATAACAGGCATAGGTTGGAGGCTACAGTCTTACACAGGTACAATGCTCAGCGGTTACACACGCTTAAAGGCACAGAGCTTAGCAATTGCAGTCCTCGGGTAGGCACAGAGTTTGTAGGCGCACAGCTTCATGGTGGCGGTCTCTCTAGTAGGCGCACAGCTTCATGGTGGCGGTCTCTCTAGTAGGCGCACAGCTTCATGGTGGCGGTCTCTCTAGTAGGCGCACAGCTTCATGGTGATGGTGGCGGTCTCTCTAGTAGGCGCACAGCATCATGGTGGCGGTCTCTCTAGTAGGCGCACAGCTTCATGGTGGCGGTCTCTCTAGTAGGCGCACAGCTTCATGGTGGCGGTCTCTCTAGTAGGCGCACAGCTTCATGGTGGCGGTCTCTCTAGTAGGCGCACAGCTTCATGGTGGCGGTCTCTCTAGTAGGCGCACAGCTTCATGGTGGCGGTCTCTCTAGTAGGCGCACAGCTTCATGGTGGCGGTCTCTCTAGTAGGCGCACAGCTTCATGGTGGCGGTCTCTCTAGTAGGCGCACAGCTTCATGGTGGCGGTCTCTCTAGTAGGCGCACAGCTTCATGGTGGCGGTCTCTCTAGTAGGCGCACAGCTTCATGGTGGCGGTCTCTCTAGTAGGCGCACAGCTTCATGGTGGCGGTCTCTCTAGTAGGCGCACAGCTTCATGGTGGCGGTCTCTCTAGTAGGCGCACAGCTTCATGGTGGCGGTCTCTCTAGTAGGCGCACAGCTTCATGGTGGCGGTCTCTCTAGTAGGCGCACAGCTTCATGGTGGCGGTCTCTCTAGTAGGCGCACAGCTTCATGGTTTCGGTCTCTCTAGTAGGCGCACAGCTTCATGGTGGCGGTCTCTCTAGTAGGCGCACAGCTTCATGGTGGCGGTCTCTCTAGTAGGCGCACAGCTTCATGGTGGCGGTCTCTCTAGTAGGCGCACAGCTTCATGGTGGCGGTCTCTCTTGTAGGTGGCACAGTAGGACTAGATTGCATTGGCTTCCTGCCAGGGTTGCGCTTCTACACAGCAGGCAGTCTAACAAAGCAGAACTGTAGTGTAAAGCATGGTGGCAATAACAGTAGCAACTTTAAGTGTGGTCTTGTTTACAGCAAAGCAATCATCTATCTTTTCACTAGTACAAGTGAAGGGGGTATATCTCTAGTATATCATACATTTTTGTTAAAAACAAAGGAGATAAAGAATGGAAAAACAAGACTAGTCGGTGTTGTGAGATTTATCTGTTTTCTGTTGAGGTAACAGACCGGTTGGCACACTGTTTCTGCACATCCTGGTCTGGATTTACATTTACATATCAAACACAGGCAACTTGTGCCAAATTTTTACTGTAGCTGTCAGCAGGGGGCGATGTTCTATATTATGTGATGGACTGCACCAGAATATTCTGTCTTGAAATCAATAATGTATGTCTCCTTCATATCACACATTGACCCAGTTCTGAGCAGCGCTATCGCGTCTATCTCCAGAGCCTGTGGCTTTGTCATGCCCTAGATGTCGGCCAATTATCACAGAATTGACCAATTACGTTGACATTTGTGTTATGTGAACGGCCACCGTAACGGTATCACGGTACCCTCCTACTATCCGTCTGAATCTGGATACCCCCCTATCGGGGTGTAGGCCATGTTTGTTGAGTTTCTAGATGTCATGTTTCTTAAATTTCCACTCTTAATGCATACCCAGGGAGACGAGACGTGCAACAAATCTCAAGATCTCCCAGGAAAGTTTCCCTGGCCTGGAGCTGACTGGAATTTTTATTTATTTTTTTTAACGTTAGGCACGTAATATTGGTGGCTGGAAGCATTCCTCTTATGGCTGACCTTCAGTACTCAGCCTAGCAATAAGGTGGATTAAAGTTTAATCCCGGGAGTCATAGGACTCCATGCTCTGTCTGTATGTATATTCTGAGGATTACATCCAGTCTGGGCTTGCCCCTATAATTTTTTTACCTTTTCGCTTATGGAAATGTATTTCTATTCTCTAGGTCTTCCATACCAATATCAGCCAAATTTGTTGTCTTCAGACCCCAGAGTATACTAGGTGAGGCTCAAGAGAGGTCTGAAAAGTAAACTTTTATACTCTCCTTCCCTCACCTCTTCTGGGCTTCCTCATTTCATCCGTCACTCTCTCTGGGGCCTCTTCCAGCCTCCTGGGTGATGTTGTGTCCCATGTGACAGCTGATATCCAATCACAGTCTTCAGTGGTGACCCTGAGGCAAATGACGTCACCTAGGAGGCCAGAAGAGGACCGAGAGAGAGATGTACACTGCAAGGAGGCCCAGAATGTTATGGAAGAACAGTATAAATGTTTTGGGGTTTTTTTTTTTGTTTTTTTTTCCCCACCTCCCTTGGGCCTCACCTAATATATTTTGAGGTATGAAGAGACCCCAGAGTATTAGAATTCCATCTCTGGTTTGCAGTTGACAAAACCCCAAAGCTTCGTATTTGGGTCAAACCCAAAACTTTAGGAAAATTTGGGTTGAATCTGGTTCCCTCCTCTGACTGATCTGTGGTGGTCCAACAGTGCCACTACCAACTATGGGTTGTGTCGTAAATTGCAACACCTCCATATTTAAGTGAATACACTTGTATCGCAGTCCCTACACTGGGTCAGTCCATACCAACTGGAGGTGAGCCTTATTTACATCTTCAAAATCCTTACCTTTGTGCTAACTTGCTCATGGGCTGAGGATCTGAGATCTAAGACAGACCGGTTACTAGGGATGTACTGCTTGACAACATCCACTCAAGACAGTGGTGGTTGTGGAAACCAGACTGTATTAGATGATCCATCTGTTCAACCAAAAGAGATGACCCTCGCCTCATCTGCTTTATTAATCCGATTTCTAAAAAGTAGATGTAGACTTAAAGGGAAGCTGCTTGTTGGGATGGGTTTATGTCTTGAGTCTTTTTTACTCTTTCTAAAAGGGATTTCAGTCTAGCAAGGAGCTGGTGGCATTGACACCATGGGTGTCCCAGGATTGTGCTGTCTTTAACACTGGAAGGTTTCCCAAGATGATGCAAGGGGCAGGGTTAGCAATGACATCTGCAGTGCTTTCATATAGTCTGAGTCCAACATAAGACTAGAAATGAGTGAACCTCATAAGATTCTTTTCGATGAATACTTGTGAGGTTCAGCCCTCTGGTTTGTTTTGGGTGGATTTATTCGGCACAAACCGAATTTGACAACTTTTGATTTTCTGGCAGTATTTGTGTCGTTAATAAATATTGTAATATTCTTTATTAACATATTTTGGCTCCTTTCTGTGAAATTCTGCATTTTTTCACTCTTCCCCTTGTTTCTGTATTGAGCTGTTCCTGCCTCTCACTGAATGTTACTGTGTATGGAGTAGGGGGCTGAGTAATATGTAGAGAAAATGAGGGAGGGGGGCACTTCAAACAGTCTATATCTATACATTAATAAATGTACAAACTTGCTTTTTGTGTCATATGAAAGATGAGATTCTCTTCTTTCATGTGACATTAAGGTTCAGTGCTATCTCAATTATTTCCAGAGACATCACTGGTTGAAAACAGTCGGGATTAGGATATTTTATATGCAGCTGTATAATATATATGAAATAAAAATCCCAATCCTGACTGTTTTCAACCAGTGATATCTCTGGAAATAATAGAGATAGCACTGGAATCTTAATGTCACATGAAAGAAGAGCATCTCCTCTTTCATATGATACCAAAAGCAAGTGTGTATGTCTTATATTGTCTGAGAGATAACTGTATGAAGTGACCCTCATTTTCTCTACACAGCCCCTACTCCATACACAGTAACATTCAGTGAGAGGCAGGAACAACTCTCAATTTAAGAGCAAGGGGAAGAATTAAAGAGATGCGGGATATCATAGAAAGGAAACAATATTTGTTAATAAAGTATACTACAAAATTTATTAATGACTCAAATACTGCCAGAAAATAAAGTAGTCTGAAAGTTTTTAGTTGCGCTTTAATTCTGGCGCACTTAGGAGGTCCCATGCGCCAGAATTGAAATCTACATCAGTTGGGGATGGAGTGATGGAAAAAGGATAAAGTTGTAAATTTTTGCGCCAGAAAACTGGCCTTAAAACTTTATTTTATAAATCCCATCAATATCTTTATCCTTGCAACACTTAAAAGGGTATTCCCATGAACATAACCATTTTTAAATTTGTAGATAATTAAAAGTTAAACATTTTGCAGAGTTTTAAAGATTTTCTCTAAATATCTTGTGCTCACGAGCTGTTGTCTTGATAGGTTGCCAGTGGATACAACCACGAATACAGGACCTTTCTAAGGTCAGAAAATCAGCCATAATTTCCTTATTGTGGCCGGGATATCTTCTCATACATGTAGTGTCCCTGCCTGATAACCCAGCTACAATAAGAAAGTCGTGACTGAGTTCCTGACAAGTTCCAGACCATAGAAAGTTTCTACATACGTGGTCGTATCCATTGGCAACAGACTGTGACCACTAACATAGTTAGAGAAAATCTTTAAAACTCTGCAGAATGTTTAGCTACTTATATTTGCAAAAATATTTAACTTTGCATTATCTACAAATATAAATATGATGATGTTCATGGGAATACCCCTTTAAGGGGCACTACCAGGGCCGGCTTGTGAGGTGAGCGTCTCTGTAGGTGTTTAGTAAGAATCTCATAGACTTATTCTGTCCATCTAGTCCAACAAGATCACATTCTTAGTCTCTTACTTGAGGTCATTTCTTTTGGCCTCTTCCAAGGGCGTCATGACAGACATGGCCGCTCTACATTATAATTATTTTTGCTCCTACTGGGTGAGAAGCCTAAGCGGATTTTTGATTGATCAAACCCCTAGAAGCTAATCTGTCTGGAGTTACTGTAGTAAGTTCATTGATCTGAAAAGACTAAGGGGGCTTTGTAGTTGTTACACCCAACACCTCTCTGGGTCTTGTTGCCTTTTTAGGCCGGGGGTCCCATGTTGTGAAAATTGATTCATTTTGGCTGCAGCAAAAAACGCAGCGTTTTACAGTACCTGCAAAGTGGATGGGATTCTGGCTAATCTTATCCACACACTGCAGAAAAATATCCCCAGCGTTTTTGGCAAATCGCAACATGTCCGTTATATCTACGGAAACGCTGGCATATTCTGTATAGGGACAGACAGTCCACAGAGAAACTCAGATTTTTCTAAAAGCTGTTATAGGACTTTTTTTTTTTTTTTTTGCATGCGACATACTATAGATGTGATCCAGATGGGAGTCCCACCTGGTGGGGAGAAAAACGTCCCTGGCCCCATGTCCACCAGAAGAAGGCTGCTGCCTACATTTCTCAAGACTCGGACCCCATGGTTATCGATTAAATACACTCTTTGAGCAATAGCCATGCATGTTCAAGCTCACTGCCCACTTGACTATTTATACTGAAACAACTACCGCTGGCCCATATTCATTCCCAATCTAAACCTCTGACCGACCCCCCACCTCCTTGGCCTGGCCGCTCTGTTATTTCCGGCCATGCCTATTTTTGACCGGATACATGTCACAATTGCTCCATCTTCTAGCAAAGGTGCAACCCTTTAACAATTGCGTTGCATTGAGCGGTATAGTGGAAAGCGGCCATCTAAATGGGACGTGTGCTATTTTAGTTCTCAGAAAGCTCCTCTCAAGGCAAAAGGTATGGAGATGTTTGGCGTGGTCCTGGGTTGGCACAATGTACCCAGCAAAGTTTGAAACCACAACAAGATCTTGTGCAATAGACTTCGATCTATGACAAGAAATGTGACAAGTGTCTTCTGGCAGATGTAATCCTGCACAAGGAGACTGGTTTATTGCGTGTTTGGCTTATAAACAAAATTGGGGACATAAAGTACCTGGGGGCACAGTACATAGCTGATGCCACCTGTGCTTGGATTTCCATGTGAATCTTTCTCCAGGTATCAAGATCACAAGCTCCGCCAAGGAGACCGAGGAATGTGCTTATTGCTGCAGTCTTGCGGCGCATTTCGTTTGCTCACCTTGTGTCAATGTTTAAACACCTCAATATAATTCTTTCATAATGAAATACAGGAGAGGTTGCTGGTCCAGAGTGTGCCAGCAACAGCCATTTAATATCTTACCTCCATGGAAGCGCCTTGTTTCCTAATGTGCCTGGATTAAGTGGGTCAATCCTTGCGTAAAGCCAAAGACCCATTCACGCTAAGACAGTGCTGAGCAGGCAGGATGATCGGTATAGTAAAACCATTGATTAGCGATATCCGTAAATTGGTCTATGCTTATTGATCTGGTTGAAAAATCGATTTGCCATGTCTGGTTTATAGGGACGTAAGGACAAGACCCTGGACGTATTTCATACATACAGAACAGACTTAACTAGTCGATGGTACATATACAAACACACCAAGCAAATCTATTATAAAAAGTATTTTTTCTATACAGTCATGGCCAAAAGTTTTGAGAATGACACAAATATTCTATTTTCACATGATCTGCTGCCCTCTGGTTTTTATGTGTGTTTGTCAGATGTTTTTATCACATACAGAAATAGAATTGCATTCATATTATGAGTAACAGAAGCTTATATTGACAGTTAGAATGAGTTAATGCAGCAAGTCAATATTTGCAGTGTTGACCCTTCTTCTTCAGGACCTCTGCAATTCTCCCTGGCATGCTCTCAATCAATTTCTGGACCAAATCCTGACTGATAGCAGTCCATTCTTGCAGAATCAATGCTTTAATTTTGTCTGAATTTGTTGGTTTTTGTTTGTCCACCCGTCTCTTGATGATTGACCACAAGTTCTCAATGGGATTAAGATCTGGGGAGTTTCCAGGCCATGGACCCAAAATCTCTATGTTTTGTTCCCTGAGCCATTTAGTTATCACCTTTGCTTTATGGCAAGGTGCTCCATCATGCTGGAAAAGGCATTGTTGAGTGCCAAACTGCTCTTGGACGGTTGGGAGAAGTTGCTCTTGGAGGACATTCTGGTACCATTCTTTATTCATGGCTGTGTTTTTAGGCAAGACTGTGAGAGAGCCGATTCCCTTGGCTGAGAGGCAACCCCACACATGAATGGTTTCAGGATGCTTTACAGTTGGCATGAGACAAGACTGGTGGTAGCGCTCACCTCTTCTTCTCCGAATAAGCTGTTTTCCAGATGTTCCAAACAATCGAAAAGGGGATTCATCAGAGAAAATGACTTTCCCCCAGTCCTCAGCAGTCCACTCCCTGTACCTTTTGCAGAATATCAGTCTGTCCCTGATGTTTTTTCAGGAGAGAAGTGGCTTCTTTGCTGCCCTCCTTGAGACCAGGCCTTGCTCCAAGAGTCTCCGCCTCACAGTGCGTGCAGATGCACTCACACCTGCCTGCTGCCATTCCTCAGCAAGCTCTGCACTGCTGGTAGCCCCATCCCGCAGCTGAAATACTTTTAAGAGACGGTCCTGCCGCTTGCTGGTCTTTCTTGGGCGCCCTGGAGCCTTTTTGGCACCGATGGAACCTCTCTCCTTGAAGTTCTTGATGATGCGATAGATTGTTGACTGAGGTGCAATCTTTCTAGCTGCAATAGTCTTCCCAGTTAGGCCATTTTTGTGCAGTGCAATGATGACTGCACGTGTTTCTTTAGAGATAACCATGGTTAACAGAAGAGAAACAATGATGGCAAGCACCAGCCTCCTTTTAAAGTGTCCAGTGGTGTCATTCTTACTTAATCATGACAGATTGATCTCCAGCCCTGTCCTCATCAACACCCACACCTGTGTTAATAGAGCAATCACTGAAACGATGTTAGGTGGTCCTTTTAAGGCAGGGCTGCAATGATGTTGAAATGTGTTTTGGGGGATAAAGTTCATTTTCTAGGCAAATATTGACTTTGCAAGTAATTGCTGTTAAGCTGATCACTCTTTATAACATTCTGGAGTATATGCAAATTGCCATTAGAAAAACTGAAGCAGTAGACTTTGTAAAAATTAATATTTGTATCATTCTCAAAACTTTTGGCCATGACTGTACTTGTAATGTTACCATGCTATATATTTAACGGGGAGGGCAATATAGTGGAGCCATCTAGAGGCCTCATAATGGAGATATATTGTGCAATATACAGCGCCCTGTACAGTACTGACTGCAATACAGTGCATCTAATATGCTCATGATTGTGTTCAGTAGCTGGGAAGGGGGGATATCTAGTTTGGGGTGCAGGTAAGAATCAAATCTATTGACTCAACACCTTTCTAGTAAGGCTTCATTCACACTGCCACATTGCAGCTTTTTTGTGCCAATAGTTGAATGTGATCTGTTGAACCTTCATTGATCAACCTGCTCTTCTGTTCTTAGTGTTCTCGGTATGTAACTGTGGTAAAGACACGGCCTGTACAAGCACCGGAGATTGCTGTCATCCCGAGTGCCTAGGTGGCTGCAGTACTCCTGGAGACAGCCAGACCTGTATGGCATGTCGTAACTTCTTCTTCAATGGTCAGTGCTTGCCATCCTGCCCGGCTAACACCTATGAATATGAGGGCTGGAGATGCATCACCACAGAATACTGTGCCAGCCTGGTCAAAGTCTCTGAGAACCCTAGGGAGTCTTCCAAATTTGTTATCTATAAGAACCGCTGTCTCTCTGAGTGTCCATCAGGATATACCATGAATGAGAGCAGGTAAGTGAGTGAATGAAATAAAATGTATTTTCTGCCAGATAATTTTCCGGGTGAAACCTAATATGGCCACCATATTAGCAGTTTTAGACCAAATTTCAGGCCCCCTACCAACTCTCACAATGGCTAGATGGTCATTCAGGCCCTGATTGTCCATACTGCCCTTGCCAAAATCGAGAGTAACTACTGTCACTGAGGCCGCCACTTCGACTGAAGTTCTTTAGGCCCACCAGATAACAACATGATTTTGGGGACCCACCCATCAATAACTCCTAGGAAATTAGACCATAGTACCCTTCACATTTTTGTCTTCTGCTGGACCATTATTGTTAGACCCTGGGCCCATCAGAGGATCATCTGGTACTCTGACATTGCAACCACTAGTTGAATAGTCCACAAAGCAACAAGAGGTTCTCCAAACCGGACAACGCCTATTTAGTCTAAAACCTTATCCACATCTATGGAGATCATACCAATTTTTGCCTACAGGTGGTTAAAAACCAGCCAAGAAGAACAGGGACTGACATTTTTAATAAACCCAACTGATTTTGTATTTTTAGACATAAATTTCTACTTCTATTACAGCATTGTCTGCCACAAATGTGAAGGCCACTGCCCAAAGATTTGCAAAGTTGGGACCAAAGCCATTGATACCATCCAGACCGCAAAAGAGCTGACGGGCTGCACGTACATTGAAGGAAGTCTGATCTTCAACATACGACGGGGAAGTAAGTCTCGCCAATGCATTCATATAAAGTGAATTTACATTTGGGGATGTGCCGGTAATTGGGCTTCCCTACCTTCTGGGGCCCCATAGAAGTTGATATGATTACTTCCCTTGCCCATAGTTGGCAATCTTGCCTGAATCTTTTTGATTTAAATAGTTGCCTGAGTTTGACCTTAGTGTTTCAACTCAACTGCCAAATTTTTTTTTCAGATAACTTGGCGTCCGAGCTTCAACGAAGTTTGGGTCGTATTGAGACCATCACAGGCTTCCTAAAAATCAAGCATTCCTTCGCTCTGGTGTCTTTGTTCTTTTTCAAAAATTTGAAGCTGATCAGAGGAGATACCATGGTGGACGGGTAAGAAAATTACTGGACTGTTTCTACAAGACCATGTAAGAAATATTTGAGATGTTACACAAAACATCTCTGTTTGTGTTGACCAATGTGAAAATTCTAGCTCGTATTAAATTTTTTGGTGGGGGATCTTTGATCGCAGATTTGTAAAATTTAGAATTTTGTTGGTCCACTTAAATTTTTAAGTTGTTGTTGTTCTCCCCTTGACAAATAAAGTCGGGTCCATCAATTTGTCTCTTCCTTCTGATGTCTTAGGAATTATACATTGTACGTCTTGGATAATCAGAATCTACAACAACTATGGGATCCAAACCATGAAAGTCTTTCTATTCCCACTGGAAAATTATATTTCGCTTTCAATCCCAAACTCTGCTTATCAGAAATCTACCACATAGAGGACCTAACAGGAACAAAGGGGAGACAGAACAAGGCCGACATCAACCCTCGCACTAATGGAGATCGAGCCTCGTGTGAGATTTTTTTATTTTTGCTCTAGTAAAAAAAAAAAAAAAAAAACTAAAATCTATTGACCATTATCTAAAGAATGTTAGACCGAAAGTCTCTTGATGGTGATATCACTAGATTCTTTTTGGTATTATATATATTGTTTTTGTCATCCACTCCTTCTTCTAATCTATCATTATTTACTCCAAATGATCCCCTCTATGGTTATATTAACTGCAAATATATTTCCATTACAGGCAACTCTGAGGCTTTAAGATTTATCACAAATGTGACAGAATCTGACCGCATCTTCCTAAAATGGGAGCGATATAAGCCGGATAACACAGCTCTCCTAAGCTTCGTTGTCCATTACAAAGAATCGTAAGTAGAAATGTATAATGGTATCCATTGTTCATAAATGTCTAATCGATAAATATTCTACATATTTCAACAGGGGTCCCCAATGCCTGTCCCACCTGACCCATGTTCTAAAAATATATACAAATCCAAGAAGTGGGCCCTGCAACTATCAGACATCCTAATGATATGCCATAAATGATTGAGATCAGAATCTCTCTTTTAATTAAGATTCATCCAAGGATAAATTAAGGCAGACCCAAGAGGACTTGTCCTATTCTACCTCCAGCCAAAAACTGATCCTCCTGATCCTTTTGGGCACTGTTTCATTGAAGACTCTGTT
The DNA here is from genome assembly GCA_947044405.1 of Leptodactylus fallax. Classification (NCBI taxonomy): domain Eukaryota; kingdom Metazoa; phylum Chordata; class Amphibia; order Anura; family Leptodactylidae; genus Leptodactylus; species Leptodactylus fallax. The sequence goes on along the minus strand of CAMRHE010000711.1, from coordinate 128,081 downwards.
TTACATTTAATACTTCTGCTACCTTTAGTTTATGGGACCATAAATGGTGCTTTGTCAGCCACGTTGAGTCCTATGGGGCTAATTTCTCTCACTGGGTCAACCATAGACTTCTCATCTTGGCATTCACGCTATCAAGTGGTTTTACGTTGCATTTTATCGAATCTATCTGTTGGTTGACCCTAAGTATCACCATGTTTCAAGTCTGCAACCCTGAATGATAACCTAGTTACATAGCTAGTATGGTTGAAAAAAGACATATGGCCATCAACCTTTTTATTAAATATCAGCTTCATCACTCATTTCCATAGGAACAGTTCAATTGACGTTGATCACTCAGGGTCACCATGTCCTTTGTCTTCTGAAATGTTCTGCCTTGTCTGGTCTGTAGACCTTTCCAGAACATAACGGAGTACCTTGGATACGATGCCTGTGGCGCCAACAGCTGGAACGTGGTAGATGTGGAGTTGCCTTTGAACACAGAACAGGAACCAAGTATCACTTTGTTTAACCTAAAACCTTGGACACAGTATGCAATATATGTCCGGGCCATCACATTGAATACAGAGGAGGAAGGACGGAGCTTTGGTGCTCAGAGTGATGTTGTGTACATTCGGACTAAACCAGCAGGTAGGATCAATTTAATGTGTATGGTCGATGTCTTACTTGGTTGTGGTGTCTAGGCTAAAATGTAAAATTAAGATCTTCAAGGAGACATTAGGTCAGAGGGTTGAAGAGTAACTTTAGGTGGGTAAGAACCTGACTCTTGGTCAATTCTTCCTCCACATATGGTGAATATAGTTTGTTGTGGATGACAGAAAAAAGTCCTATGGTAATAGTATAGTGCTAGCAAAAATGTATCCAACTCTAAGAGCGAAAACCGGTAGACCAGATACTGAATTGGTTGACTCTACCGTGTCTGGAAACTACTTTTCAAAAGACGTGAAAAGGGATGGGTCATGTTTGTTTAACTTTTTGTGCTTCTTCTCATGTCTCCAGCACCAACCGTTCCTCAAGACGTTATGATCATGTCTAACTCTTCATCCCATCTGATTGTTCGCTGGAAGCCCCCAAGACAACGTAATGGAAATCTCACTTACTACCTGGTGTTATGGCAGCAAATGGTGGAAGATCAGGAACTGTATAGCAATGATTACTGTACTAAAGGTAAGTATGTGACCTACTAACAAACCAGAAGATCACCTGAAGTGGATTGCGTGGGCTGTTGAAATACTTTGTTGGCGCCAGTTAACTTTTTGTATATGGTTTAGGCTTAAATATCTAAATTTAAGAGTTGACTATCATTTTGGCACTCCTTTTTCAAAGGAGATAAACTGCCCACAATATGTGTGTATGCTAGCAGCTTACTCCCCTTCTGCTACTGAAAACGCAAGCCAAACTGAGCGTGTACAGTGGGGAAAAAGTATTTAGTCAGCCACCAATTGTGCAAGTTCTCCCACTTAAAAAGATGGGGCCGACCTGTAATTGTCATCATAGGTAGACCTCAACTATGAGAGACAAAATGAGAAAACATATCTAGAAAATCACATTGTCTGATTTTTTAAGAATTAATTTGCAAATTATGGTGGAAAATAAGTATTTGGTCACCTACAAACAAGCAAGATTTCTGTCTCTCACAGACCTGTAACTTCTTCTTTAAGAGGCTCCTCTGTCCTCCACTCATTACCTGTAGTAATGGCTCCTGTTTGACATTGTTATCAGTATAAAAGACACCTGTCCACAACCTCAAACAGTCACACTCCAAACTCCACTATGGAGAAGACCAAAGAGCTGTGGAAGGACCAGAAACAAAATGGTAGCCCTGCACCAGGCTGGGAAGACTGAATCTGCAATAGGCAAGCAGCTTGGTGTGAAGAAATCACCTGTGGGAGCAATAATTAGAAAATGGAAGACATACAAGACCACTGATAATCTCCCTCCATCAGGGGCTCCACGCAAGATCTCACCCCGTGGGGTCAAAATGATCACAACGGTGAGCAAAAATCCCAGAACCACACGGGGAGACCTAGTGAATGACCTGCAGAAAGCTGGGACTACGTAACAAAGGCTACCGTCAGTAGCACACTACGCCGCCAGGGACTCATATCCTGCAGTGCCAGACGTGTCCCCCTGCTTAAGCCAGTACATATCCGGGCCCGTCTGAAGTTTGCTAGAGAGCATTTGGATGTTCCAGAAGAGTATTGGGAGAATGTCATATGGTCAGATGAAACCAAAGTGTAACTGTTTGGTAGAAACACAACTCGTGGTGTTTGGAGGAGAGTGAATGCTGAGTTGCATCCAAAGAACACCATACCTACTGTGAAGCATGGGGGGGGGCAACATCATGCTTTGGGGCTGTTTCTCTGCAAAGGGACCAGGACGACTGATCTGTGTACATGAAAGAATGAATGGGGCCATGTATCGTGAGGTTTTGAGTGCAAACCTCCTTCCATCTGCAACGGTGACGCCAATCCCTAGGGCCTTCTCTGTTTTGGAGTTCACTATTTCTCTGGCATCCTCTAGGCGCTTCTGATGTTCTTTATCCCACTCAGATTGGGGAAGGAGTGGATCAGAGTCCGGCACAGGGACATCGAGGGCGAGGTCTGCAGGTAAACGGCCCTGTCTTCCGAACATGAGGTAGTATGGGGTGTACCCGGTGGAGAAATGAGTTGTGTTATTGTACAGGTACACTAATTCAGGGAGAAGCAAAGGTCATTCGGCCCTCTGGTGAGGTGGAACAGCCTTGAGCATGTTAATCACTGTCTGGTTCATCTTTTCGCACAGCCCATTCCCTTGAGGGTGATATGCGGTAGTCCTCAGTTTTTTGCAGTTGTACAAGGCACAAAGTTCATAGAACAACTGAGACTCAAATGTGGATCCTTGGTCAGTGAGTATTTTGTCAGGACACCCATAAGGCAAAATGAAACTCTTCCACAAAGCAGCTGCTGTAGCTTTAGCAGTTAAGTCCTTTACAGGCACGGCCACGACGAACTTGGTGTAGTGGTCTATGATGGTCATAGCATAGGTGTACCCGGATCTGCTGGGTTCCAGTTTCGCGTGGTCGATAGCCACGATTTCCAGAGGACTCCTACTCACTATTGGATGAAGGGGGGCTCGCTGATCATGTTTTTCTCCTCTGGCCACAGCACAGGTGGGACTCTCCCGGCACCAGGCTTCAATATCACTTCTCATGCCAGTCCAGTAGAAACGCCGCCTGATGGTGGCTTCTGTTTTTTGGGTTCCAAAATGACCAGACCTGTTATGGTACATGTCCATTACCATCTTAGCATCTCTTCGAGGCACTACTATCTGATGGAGGTGCTCACAGGTGACTGGATCAAGCGTCCTCCTGAGGAGCAGATCTCTCTGTAGGAAGAGTAGTTTCCGTTGTCGCCAGAGATGAACTAGCTCCGGGTCGGCTCTCCGCTGACGGATTCTCTCTGGTGCACGCCCACTGGAAAAATAATCCAACAGTTCTCCGATGACTCTACTCTCTGCTTGTAGTTTGAGCCAGAGTTCTTTCTCAACTGGAGGTGAGGGACCACAGGTCTTTTGAGAACTAGTGGCCTTGGAGACCTGATGCTTAGTGTGTAGAGCTTCCTGCCGGGCAAATCGGGAGTAGAATATTGGCATTTCCACATCTTCCCATTGATCATCTTTTGAAATTAGTTCCTTCTTGGCAGGTAGCCTGGACAAGGCATCGGCATTGTCATTAGTTTTGCCGGTCCGGTACTTAATGGTAAAGTTGAAGTTTGCCAGTCTAGAGGCCCATCTTTGTTCTAGAGCTCCCAGGCGCACAGTGTTCAAGTGAGCCAGTGGATTACTATCGGTGTAGACAGTGAAAGGCGTGGCTGCTAGATAATCTTTAAACTTCTCAGTTACAGCCCATACCAAGGCTAGGAACTCCAGTTTGAAAGAGCTATAATTCTGGTCATTTCGCTCTGGTTCTCGTAATGACCTGCTGGCATAGGTAATGACTCTTTCAGTTCCAGCTTGAGTTTGAGATAGTACGGCTCCTAAACCTTTCTTACTTGCATCAGTATAGAGGCAGAATGGCAAGCTATAGTCAGGGTATCCCAGGACTGGTGGCTCTGTAAGTTTTTCTTTTAACAGTTGGAAAGCTGCTTCTCTCTCTTCGTTCCACTCTACCGATATCTTAGCATTCTGACAGCCTTTGGGATGACCCTTCAAAAGCTCCTGGATAGGCTCTGCAATTTGAGCAAAGTGAGGGATAAATCTTCTATAGTAACTTGCAAATCCAAGAAAGCTCTTGACTTCTTTGACGGTCTTAGGAGCTGGCCAGCTTTGTACTGCAGCTATCTTATCTGGGTCCGGTTTCACGCCCTCCGCACTCACAACATGTCCCAGATATTTCACTTGGGGCTTCAGTAAGTGGCACTTTGAAGGCTTTACTTTCAATCCGTATTGGGCCAGAGTCTGGAACACCTCCGACAAGTGCTGTAAATGCTCTTCATAGGTCTTGGAGTAGACAATCACATCATCCAAGTACAGCAATACGGTCTAAAAGTTTTTGTGTCCAAGACATCTCTCCATGAGTCTCTGAAATGTCCCAGGGGCATTGCACAGCCCGAATGGCATGCAGTTAAACTCGAACAGACCCATTGGGGTAGTGAAAGCTGTTTTCTCTTTATCTTCCGGTGCCATGGGGACTTGCCAATAGCCACTGGTTAGATCCAGGGTTGAGAAATAAGCAGCGGATCCCAAGGCTGCTAGAGACTCCTCAATTCGTGGCAGAGGGTACGCATCCTTGTGCGTAATGTTGTTGATCTTGCGGTAATCCACACAGAAACGGATGGTTCCATCCTTATTTCTTACCAGGACCAGAGGGGCAGCCCAGGGGCTGTGACTATCCTGGATGACATTAGCTGTCTTCATATCCCGAACCATCTTCTTCACTTGCTGGTATAGGGCTGGAGGCACCGGCCGGTATCTCTCTTTGATTGGAGGATGAGTGCCGGTTGGAATAGTGTGTTGTATTAGGCTAGTTTGGCCATAATCCAGGGGGTGTTTGCTGAAGACTTGGTGGCTTTCCTTGGCTAAGTCCAGCACACCTTTGATCTGTTCAGCAGGGGTTGTTGCATCTCCAATATGTAGTTCAGCCCACCAGGGCTGCTCAGGCGGATCCTTGGCTGCATCCGCTGTTTGAAGCGATTGTTGTGCAGCAGTAGGGGGTTCTAGGACATCTTGCAGACTGACATGACATAGACTAGCCACTGGATAGTACTTCTTTAGTTCTACAGCTTCATCACTCAGATTGACCAAGCGTATGGGTACATTTCCATGTGACACAGTTACCAAGCTCCTAGCGACTTGGACAAGGGGATGATCTTGTAGATGCAGGGGTTCCACGAGGGCTGGGTAATCCTGACCTCGGACACCGATGCAAGCCTTGCACCATATCAGGGTCTCTGCTCCAGGCTGGAGTCTAATAGGCTGGGCATCCTTGATGCGAACACGGCAGATTTCACCCTGTCGGTTGCAGAATTTTTGTTGGGCAGCTAACACCTGGATGGTCTGGTTTATGACGCGTTGAGTTACATGGGGTGCGGTCAGTAGGGTTTTCTTCAAAGCTTCCAGCACTTCGGTGTAACAATTGCCAAGTACATTCATCCCCAAGACCACAGGGCAGTTGTCATCTTCCGGGACCTGGATTACGATTAACCCTTGGTGTGGAAGTTTGGTATCTTCAATCTGTAAGGTAGGTTCCCAATAGCCTAATATAGGAACTGGTTGGCCATTGGTAGCTATAATGTGGAGCCAGGATTCCGGGGGTTGTGTCAGATGAGCTCCTTTCCGGCATTTTTCGAATGCGACTTGACGGATGGTAGTCACTTGAGATCCAGTATCAATCAAAGCAGGAAACATTACTCCGTTGATGCTAACTTCAACCACAGGGCGTGTGCCCACATATCTAGGCATAAAGGCTGGATCTTTGGGACCTAGTATTCTTCCTCCCGAGGGGCGGTCCTTGGCCTCAGGGGATACCCGTTTAACTGCCAGCAGTCCCTTTCAGTGTGTCCAGGCCTCTGACAATGACGACATACACGTTTCCTGGTGTCTCGATACCCAGGATCGGACAACCTAACGGTCGGCCGATGCTGATCTTCTCGTGGACCGGGTGTAGGACAGTCTCTTGGTGCAGAAGTCCCTTTCTCAGCCTTAGGCTGCTGTTCCAGTCGTTCTAGCTGCTTCCTCATCCTCTCCATATTCTCAGCTAGGAGGGAGACTTGAGCGGTCAGGGCTGCGACAGCATCTGGGACAGGTGCCTGAGCTCCATGCTCGGCTATCTGGCTGTGGGCGGCAGGTCGTAGGACGGGCCATGCCTTCCTGTCTTAAGGAGGTTCTGGCTGGTGACCTTCCCCTAGGATGCCAATAGCAAGTTCCTTAAAATCCAAGAAAGGGGTATCTGGGTGCTGAGCTGACAACATCTTCAGCTGACGTTTGAGGGATTCATCAAGGACACCTTCAATAAACTGCTCTCTGAGGGTCTGATCTTGTCCCTCAGCTTCACGGGGATCTATGTGGATAACAGTCCTCAGAGATTCTTGCAGGGACAGGGCAAAGTCTCTCAAAGTCTCCTTTGACTGCTGTCGCTTTCCAAAGAAACGCATCTTAAGCTCAGAGGCGGTCTTAGTTTCAAAGGTGGTACTGAGTCGGTCTAGGATTCGCTCAGCTGTTTTTCGCTCTGGCCGAGGCCAGGACTTGACCTCCCGGAGCGCAGCTCCCTGTAACTGGCCAATCAGGATTTCCACTTTCTGGTCCTGAGATACTGGATATAGTTTAAACGTAGCCAACATTTTATCACGGAATTCCCTGAGCGAATGGGGTTCTCCTGAATAATGTGGGAGCCAAGGTGCCCCAAAGTAATATGGCATGGTAAGAGGCATGATGCAGGTGGCTGCCGATGGATCACTGTGGTCCAAGTGGGTGCTATCTTCGCTGTCAGACATGGCTTATGATACCCTGTACCACACTAGGAGTGTCAGAATCAGCTAAAAGGCAATTTAAGTGCACGTTGCTATGGGCAACAGCAGCAGAATTGGTGTAGGGCTCCTTTAAGAGTCGCCGCAACTGCTCAATTTTGGGGAGTATGATGCTCTGACAGGCAGTTTATATTGCTTTAACAGTCTGGAGCAAGGTTATTTTACTCACTCAGACCTCTGAATGTTGCTTCCCAGGATCCAGGGAAGAATGAATTGTATTTTCCCAAGATGGCTGCTGCTTCACTTCCTGTAGGGAGGTGTGGTCGATTTTTCTGTCCTCCTGGGAACTTGTACTGAACACTTTAGTTCCTTCTGCTGCAAGAATGGTTCCTCTCAAGACATGAGGCAAATCCAAGATGGCCGATGAACCCCTGCTCTGCCGCAGTGCTGCACCTGATGCAGATTCACACTCTCCAGCTGTAAGTAAATGCTATACAGTGTCTTGTAGGGGCTTTAGTGATTACTGTAGGCCTTAAACATAAAGGCACACCTAAGTAAATCCTGTTCGTGATGCCAATTGCAACGGTGACGCCTCCCCCTAGGGCCTTCTAGGTCGCTCGTCCCAGGTATAGGAATGCCGAGTGGTAGGTTACGGCCTAGATGAGTCTTATGGTGTGTCACGGTGCTCCTACCTGGATACAGCTAGACCCCAGGCTTTGGCTCCGAGGCAATAAATAGGAGGGGTAATTGAGAGATTGAGGAATAACTGGAGTCCAGACCTTGAGATGAAGTTGAACATCAGCTTTACTTGAATAAACGGTTTTTCAAACAAATTCAGGATTTGTCTTGGCTCCAGCAGGCTTTAGCATGTAACTGGTGAGCTGCACTTCTGTCTGTAGTCTGACTCTCAGTTGTGCCAGGGAACGTGACTCCTGGCAGCTCCAAGATGGAGTCCCAATCAGTCCTCCAACTAGAACTTGACTTAGACTAACTGGTTCTAACTGGTCCCCACCCTAGATGCAGAGGAGAAGGAATCCTCTACTACGCTCTAGAGGGGGATCTTTAGTGGAATGGAAGGTTCCGTTCTAAGATAGCTCTACCAGTTTGCTGCCACCTGCTGGTGAACCAGGCACACTATATGCATTACAGGTACATAACATTATAATAAATGCACATTGGTGGAGGACCTGGAAAAAAAAATGCATAAGATGGCATTGGGTTAGCAGATAAAGATATCAGCAGGGTGTAGAAGTGGTAACATCACTCTGGGGTGTTACACATCAGCAAGGGCATTGAAGATGAAACGTGGCTGGGTCTTTCAGTATGACAATGATCCCAAGCACATCGCCAGGGCAATGAAGGAGCGGCTTCGTAAGAAGCATTTCAAGGTCCTGGAGTGGCCTAGCCAGTCTCCAGATCTCAACCCCATAGAAAACCTTTGGAGGGAGTTGAAAGTCCGTGTTGCCCAGCGACAGCCCCAAAACATCCCTGCTCTAGAGGAGATCTGCATGGAGGAATGGGCCAACATACCAACAACAGTGTGTGCCAACCTTGTGAGGACTTACAGAAAACGTTTGACCTCTGTCATTGCCAACAAAGGATATATAACAAAGTAGTGAGATGAACTTTTGTTATTGACCAAATACTTATTTTCCACCATAATTTGCAAATAAATTCTTTAAAAATCAGACAATGTGATTTTCTGGATTTGTTTTCTCATTTTGTCTCTCATAGTTGAGGTCTACCTATGATGACAATTACAGGCCGGCCTCATCTTTGTAAGTGGGAGAACTTGCACAATTGGTGGCTGACTATATACTTTTTTCCCCACTGTATATAGGGAAATGACTAATGCCTTGACTTAGGCTGGGGCATATTACAGTACCTGCAAAGTGAATGGGATGATGGGATTCTGGCTAATACCATCCAGACACTGCATAAAAGAATACACAGCAGAAATACTGCGATTTACAAAATGCTCGTATTTTTGCAAATTGCAGCGTGTCAGTTATACCTACAGATTGCTGGTGTTTTCTGTATAGGTGTAATAAATGCCAAAAAGGAAAGGGAGAAAACTCTGCTGATTTTCTGTGAAAAACAGGGCGGGGGGGGGGGGGGGGAAGCAATACACTTCCACCACGGTCTTCTCCGCATCGTTTTTTGGCTATGGCTTGCTACGTGGGGTCTTTGCCTTAAGATTGTTCACTCCAACAGCTTTTGGAAGTTTGTGGCCACCTTAAGACGCTGGGGGTGTGTCTGTCAGCACAATGTTGACTGATTCCAAGGATCAGTCATCCAAATTTGAGGATTGCAAATGGATGAATACAATCCTTCCAAGGTTTCAAGATGGCCTGCAAGTAAAGCAACTTCTTGCTTAATACTCAGAACATTTTCCTACCATACATGTAAAACTAAACATAAATTAAGCTTGACTTTTAAAATATAATTTTTTTAATTATAAATTTCCCCTCTACTTCACCTCCCAAAATATTCCAAGCAATATAAACATCACACAGCCCAGAATAATAGCAATAAAAAAAAAAATAAAATTGCCTCACTAAAAGACACCTTACACAGTTCCATACAGAAATAAATAAAAAATAAAAGGGGGTGCCATAATATGGGAATGGGGGAAAAAAACTGTGTTTTAATTTTGATGTATTAAATCATGAAACTATATATAAACTTGGTATTGTTGTGATCATACTGACCGGCATAATGTAGGGAATGTGTAATTTATACCACTCAGTGAACACCATAAAAACAAAACCCATAAAAAAAAAAAAAAAAAAAAAAAAAGGCAATTGCATGTCTTTGGTTTTTTTTGTTTTTTTTTTTTCCTCCTAATACATTGTGCAAAATATTAAATGGCACCCCTATGAAGAAGTATAATTTGTATGGCAAAAACTAAGCCCTATAAGCTTTTGGAAGGCTTCACATTCACATTCAGCAGTGAAACTCCATCTGTGTGTTGGCCTGAACAGTATGCCAGGAGAGGGACTCCTAGTAGTATAGTTATCTATGATGCTTGGAGTCCTTGCCTCCCAGCAACCATACTGTCCTCTAGTATTATAGTACAGGACAGTATGTCACTGGGTGTTAGGGACTCCTAACATCATACATGACTATACTACTAGGAGTCCCTCTCCCATTATACTGTTCAGGCCAGTAAGTCTGGCCAACATACGGACCGAGTTTCAATGTTTTTCACCTGGTGAGACTGGTATGGAAATGTTTTTGGAGATCACTCGATGGTTGTGTAACAAAGGTATCCTATGCACACCCGTGTTGGTGTGCGTACATGTGACCTTAGCTGAATAATGTTTGTTTTGTCTGCACTCGGTGACTTCCAGGATTTATAGTTTTATGAAACAACAATAAAAACCATTCCTGGTACAGACTTTTCTTGTAGCCATTGGAATGGAGAACCCGGTTTGTTTCCAAAATAAGATATACACCATCAACAAACCTGGGTAGATACATGGAGTTTACTTACTACAGAATGTATTACATTGTCATCTGGTGTATAATTTCATAGTTGTCCCATCAGATACTGAAACAGAATGTTCTTCTGTGCAAAGTTCATGCCAGGTATTGTACCAACTCAGTAGTGCTGCGAAGGCAAACTCCTCATACAATGGTGTCTCCTTCAATAACAATCCAACCAGCATACATGAATTGATCCTAGACTTGCTCCATAACTTGCCTCTGTATATTTTTCTAATCTGGAAGAGGTTATCAAATATTTTGTGATGGCTTCATCCTGTAAGTTCTGAACCAACAATCACAATTTTTGTTGTCCTGCTCATCATAAATTTCCTACTAAATTCTAGTTCCCATGTTTTTTCTGCAGGCCTGAAGCTTCCCACCAGCAGTGCCGATACCAGGTTTGACAACGATGAAGAAGACAGTAACGATGCTGACGAGAAGTGTTGCCCATGTCACAAAAATGATGGCCAGCTCATAGACCTAGATGAAGATTCCTTTCAGAAGAAGTTTGAGAACTTTCTGAGGAACACGATCTTCATACCAAAGTAAGAGCCCAGGCGTAAAGTTCTTGCGTTGACTAACAAAGTCAAATTACCACTTCCTTCCAGATCACATATAAGGGATGTTCCTTGAGACACAAACCTTTTTTTATAAAAAGTTGTAGGTTCCTACATTCTCCAATCAGTTGCCATCAAAATATAGTCTCAACAACTCTTGTAAACTAATGTCAGTCAATGTTTCGCTTGTTCCTGCAATGGATGTGAGATTCTGGGTCTTGGAAGGTATTATCAAACAGGACAATGTTCTAATTGGTAAACTCACCTCTTCAATTTCTAGCATGCCTTGAATTTCAAGGAACTGAATGCACCCCCTAAAACATACAGTAGGTTGGTCTTCCTTCAAATGACTGGACCACTGGGTTCCTGACAGAACAGTCCTTGCGTTTTAGAATCTTTTCTTAACTTTTACTACATTCCAGCATTTAATGGTCCATGGATGAGATTGACATTTTGCCATTACGTATATTTACATATAGATATTTCTTAGAGCAATGCATGTAATGTTAGTTGCTATGTCTCCAATCCTCAGAAGGTCCTACAACATGGGTATGTATGCTTGTAATATATGACTAATAACTGATATTATTTATAGGCCTCCATGGAAAGTGACTTTAATCAGCAAGAATAATCCAAGGTGAGCTAGAGCACCCTCTCTTAAAGTGGTGATAACCCCTTTAGTCATGGCAAGTTTAGATATGCAGTCTTTAAAGGAAGAGTCCTTTTCCTTTTGTCAGGGTTTAAATATATCTTAGAATTATATCTGCTGGATTCCTGAATTGAAATGCACAATAAAATCAATCCCATCCCAAATTCTGTCCAGAAGTTCTCAAACACCACCCAAGTTTATACTACAACCATTTTTGTAAACCAAAAATCAGGTCTATCAGTAGGTTGTGACGCATTATATCTGGAGTAAAAGACTATCGGTCTACCCATTGGTGGATCCATAAACTCAATGTGGGATTTTCTTGTGCATCTTGACCATGGCTAAAATGGTTATTATTTATCTAGTAGCAATGCTTCCGCTCTCCATCTCTGCTTCATAATTTGCTGGTTTCAGGTATATGTGGGAGACATGGTATGGGTACCTGGCTTTCTTATCCGCGTTAAGTCTTGGCTTATGTTTGCTGGTATTGTTCATGGGCAGTGGTCCTTGTAGACATGCCATAGACCAGAAATGCCACCGTTGCTGTCCTAAGTTTGTGTGTACTATTGCAGCTCCAGTTAATAAGTATGATCTGCATTGCCAGATATGACCATGGACAATACTGGGCCGATTCTGAAGTAAAAAAAAAAAAAGAGTAGCATGTACTGTCAAGAGGGTAATGTATTGGTTAACCTTGACATTTGGATGACGAGTTTGGTATGGACGGTTATTCAAAATTCTACTCCTTCTACAATATTGTAATGAAACTGGTTATTGGGTGGTTGATCTGCAATGAACCTTAGACTGTTATAGGTATTCCAATAGGAATCAAACTGGGTATCACAATGGACTTTTGGGGTTGTGTTTTGTTGGATATTATGTGGTGGTGTGCTATATGATGAAACTTGAAGAACATTGAATAAATGAATGAATTTCCTGGAGATACATTGCGTAAAAGGAAAACACAACGGGGTTGGTCTTCTAAAGATCTCATTGACATGGCATGAGGTTGGTAATGTATTGAACATACAAAAATTCAGGGACATGTGGGAATGGGTAGGGTGAGCTTGGTTATATCCCACAGTTTCCACATAGATAAATTAAGACTTTAACTTGCTTTACACGTTCCAGGAAAATCACGACCCGAAGAATCCTTCTCTATTTTAGCTAGATGAACCTAATGCTCTTTGTGGCCTTTGTGGTCTTTAGACTGCAATTGCCAAAATGCCTGATTATGGTCTGACTACATACAATAGAATGCAGGACCAAAGTAAAGGAGTATCTTCACATAACTTTTGAGTAAATGGGTCTTGGCAAGAAGGAAGGAGAGGGAAATGGGCTTCAGCCTGTAGAATCTACCATAACCAAAGAACTTTAACAGCACCCAAGAAGGGAAAGACTTGAGACGTGGGTTGTGCTCATACCTGCTTCTAACCTGCTATGCTGTGGCATCATTGTGCTTTATTTTATGCTCTTGCACCCTCATGCAACATTGCAAACTTTTTTTTTTTTTTTTTTTTTTTTTCTTATCAAATGCTCGTCTTTCCCTGGCATTGTATTTGCTTTCCACTGGTAGTTCATGCAGAGGTCACTTCTCACTTTGACTTCTGGAATCTTCTCAGATCCCAAAAGAAAAGAAGGGATGTGTCTGGAATAGTCGGAGAAGCTCAAGGGAATGTTTCATTTGCGGAAGGGCTGTTAAGTCACGCCATCAACAATACTGCCATGGAGACCAAGCCTTATACGTACAAGGACAAGATATTCCGAGACAGAATGGTTATATCCAATCTTCAGCACTTCACGGAGTATAGGATTGATATCCATGCTTGTAACCATGCTGCAGACATCGTTGGATGTAGTGCCGCCACCTTTGTATTTGCAAGAACTATGCCAAACCGTAAGTATTTACAATGTACACAATAGACAAGAGGGTCCTATACTTGGTGGCGGAATCCATTTTTTGATACAGCCCCACTTAGTTCTGCCTCTCCATGTAAATATCGAGACTTAGGTTTACAAAAGCAGGTCCTGGACATGTCATCTCACCTTAGTTTGTATAGAAAAACTTGTTAGGGGGCAATATTAAGACAGAGTATATATTCACAGGGAAACATTGCAGTAATGTGGAGAAAACTGTGTTGTGATCCACCTTCTCAGTTCTCAAACAGTATACCAGCGTTCCTCAAGTGTTCCTTTTAAGTAACTCCTGTCTGGAAGAACATAAGAAAACTTGGGTTATGTTGAGCGTTTTATGTATATGTGAAAGTAATCTATAATGGTTGATAAATATTCTGAACATCCTTTTTGATTTCAATATTTTGTTAGCACTCGCTGATAACATTTCTGGTAATATTACATGGACCTCCACGGCACATAACACCATCCTTATGCAGTGGGAAGAACCAGAGAATCCCAATGGTTTAATCTTAAAGTATGAGATCAAGTACAAGCGGGAAAATGAGGTGAGTGTAAGCTACAAGAAGGGAATTGGTTCTTTCTGTATCTCCCAAAAACTTTAATAGAGTGTGGCCTGCGTTCGTTTTCTCTTGGTCTGGTTCGAGTGGAAGGGGCCACTATTTTCATGATCAGAGGGTCCCCAAATCTTTAGTGGTGTGTTTTTGTTTTTGTTTTATTGGCTGGCCATTTTAACGATTGTAACACTTATGGTTTGGTGATGAAAGAAAGGGTCTATTTTCTACTACTTTTAAATCGTTGCTAGAATTTCTTCACTTTTTATCGACTACATATGTCTCTAATAACCTGTCTCTTTCAGGATGGGCCGTCAACGGTAGTATGCGTCTCCCGTCAGAAATTTCATAGATACAAAGGGATCCATCTCACTCTTGTGCAACCCGGGAACTACTCCGCTCGGATTAGAGCCACGTCTTTGGCAGGAAATGGATCGTGGACAGAGCCTGTTGTCTTCTTTGTGCTTGGCCCAAGTTAGTTGACTTTGATATCTTTTTTTTTTTTAAATAAAAAAAAAAAAAAAAAATTAAAAATGTGAGTAATTGACTATTTTGGAGAGTCAAATACATCCATACAGGTAATTTGGTTGAACCATAGATTAAAAATAATATGAGGGACAACTTATTTTTTACAGAAGAGGCACCATCTGAGAACATTTACCTTCTCCTGAAAGTGATGCCGATATTACTGTTGCTGGTAATTGCCTGTCTGGCCCTGTTCATCTTCTTCTACAATAAGAAAGGGTAGGTGGATAATTTGTCATATTTTTCTTTGGTAGCTTTTGGAGATTTTTCCTTGGATACAGTTAAATCCCTCAAAACCAGAATCCAATAAACCCACCAAGTCTCCAACCAATTCTCGATCCTGAGACTTCAATCCATTTACCCATACAGATAAGAGGAAATTCAAGGAGAGTCCTCCTTGTCATATGATAGGGCAAAGAAGATCAGGCATGTTAACTTTCAACATGCCCAGTCCTTTGTTTTAAGGAAGGATGAGTCTTCTTATCTTACTATCTGGCAATGTTATACAACCCTCTTCCCATTGAGAACACTTGTATGCCAGGTACACTGGCAAAACTAGCTATTAGTTGAAGGTATATGGTCACCATTAGAGGAGCGATCCCACCAGATAATATGTGTGATGCTCTTTAAAGTCAGAAGGAGTAATGGGTCTCCTTAAGGAGACTGCCTTTTGGTGTTCAGGGACTTAGACCATACATGTTCTGCTAAGGATTCTGGAAAAAGAATATACAACCAAGTCACTCTTGGTGGAAAATGGGAAAACTTGCCTTCCAGATGGTTTCTCCCTATAGACCAATGCCAAAAGAAAGAGAAAACCATCCACACTGTTTCAGATTTACTATCATCAATGCGAAGCAGGGTACTGCCATGGGTGTCTCTTCCTTTCGGAAACTATATTTTTGCTTGACTTTAATCCCAGATCATGCCTCTAGGTTTCTGGACAATCAGGCATTGATCTGTACAGATCAATCTTCAAAAAGTGGCGGTAGAGTAAGTTTTCCTTTTCCAACCAATGTTACTCCAGTATCAGATTTCTAATACTACAAGAAGCATGAAGAGTCCAGGAGCCACCACAAAGCAAAAACTTCAAAAATTATTGGTGAAATCAACAGGAAGGCAAAAATTTGCTGAATCAAAAACCTCACAGTTGCAAAAATGTATGACCGGTGTCTATGGGAGGAACATCCCAAGACTCTCCCCCCATATTTATTTATATATATATATATTTTTTTTTTTTTTTTTTTTTTTTTTTTTAAATGTATAGTGCCTTCTCATGACTGCACGTAACATTTTATTTCCTGAACTTTGTCTCTAAAGAACGTAAAAGTTACGTGACTGTGAAGGAACAAACTGGTTCTGACAACAATCTCTGATCGTTTTTCAAAAATGACAAAACACAGGAGATGTTTATTTTTGGGATCCGTTTCAATTTCTGAAAACACTAGGGAGTAGTCTGCCAGAGGGAGGGTGAAAGGTCTATTTTTTATTTACTTCCAGTATAAACTAGTAGACACCTGTTGTAGCTCTTATGTCTGCAGAAACTACTCATCTCAGGTCTGCCTTGTGCATGGTAGATACAGTAAATATGTTTCATCATATCGTCAAAGAACAGGGTGTTGTGGACAGATTTCTGTCTTCAAGAGATCAAATCTATATCCAGCTATTGATACACAATCACAACTTTTTTTTTTTTGTTGTTGTTGTTGTTTTTTTCCACTTTTTTGGAATTTTCATCTGAGAAGACCTCTTCAGATATTACTAAAGCAGGATGAGATGTGAAATCTAATTCGATGCGGTTTCCTACTGTCCAGGAGTCAGTTTAGCGAAACTGAGAAGCTGAGCGATTGGTTGCTAGCTATGTATAGGACCGGTTATAAATGGGTGATCACTGGGACCCCCACTTATTACTAGATTGGGGTCCTGAACCTCTGTTGCTGCTCACTGCTTTGTCCCCAGTAAGGAGTAGAGATGGACGAATTGGTTCATAATGAGCCAGGTTTGTCCCAAAATATTCCAAAGGATTCAGTTTTAAACAAAATCGAACAAATGGCGATTCACTTGGGACGAACAAAAATGGCCACACTACAAGAAAATGGCCACCACTACGTGTTTGATTTAGGAAATACATGTGATACTTTCACATCACATGATAGCAACATCTGACAGTCTCAGCCAATAGACAATGATAGGTGGACTTTAAAGTGCTGATGTCATATACACTATATAAGATTGTGGTGTCATGACCCTCATGGCCTTTAGTTCATGTAATGTTTTACATGAAAAAACAGATCTGTGATCAATCTCACTGCATCATAGCTAGGCTTTAGGTGGCACAATTCAGAAAGTCCAGCAACAGTTATAGGAGGACTTGGAGAATCAAGAAATTATACACAAGCAGATCAGTAGTGCTAGAATAGAACTGAATAGACAGACCTAGATAGGACAGGCTCAGTGAGTGACTGCTGCCAGCAATCTGTGCTGCTGCTTACACACAGTTAACCCTTTCATTGCCAATAATCTATATTGTCTAGATAGTACTTGTGATGGAACAATTTCATCTCTATACACATTCTATTTTTTTTTTTATACACTGAACTCATACTGGTGTAATAATTCTGTTTCATTTTATAAACCAGTGGTTTCTTGTTCACCCAATATACAGCCCTGTACAAATCTTTAAAAAAAAAAAAAAAAGTCTTAACACTTAGGAATTTCATGGTTCTTATTTTTTTTTTCTCTGGTGTCTGACCCGTACACAGTTTGAAGAAGCATTGTTGTTAATCTAAACAAAATATTTTAAGCATTTCTCTATGCACAAGTGCGCATATCTAATTATAGATATAAGTCACACACAGTAGTACTGTGGTTGAGGTCAGAGTTTATATTTCCTGCTTGTCATCTGTTTTTCCATAGACATACATGTCACATTTACTTTGTCATAACCTTTGCCATGTATGCCTTAGAGAGCTAGAAATTCGATAGATAGATAGATAGATAGGTTCCTAGGAGCCCTAAGAGAGTACTACACTATGTTTTAAGCCATTTTAAGGTGTGGTTTGTCCTGAAAAAAATTGGGACCTGAGCCACCGAAACATAAACTTTGGGAGGTTCAACCATCTCTAGCAAGAATGTGTTTAGAGAGGTTGTCACACATGCACTGCCTGTAATTGTCAGCTCCATAGACATTAAATGATGTGCTCCTTTCAGACTCCTCTCCACTGCAGGCATGAGAATTTCAGAACCTGCTTTTTAGTCATTTATGGGGGTCCCAGTATTGTGTCCCCTAGCCATAATACAATTTATCAACTATTCAGTGCCCCCAGTTTTTAATGCAATATAACTATTTTTGTTTTGTTTTTTAAAAAAATTACTCTTATTTTTGTTTGCTTCCAGAAAGAATGATGGTTACCCCAGTGGAGCGCTGTATGCCTCTGTCAATCCGGAGTATTTCAGTGCCTCAGAGAGTGAGTATAAAACTAGAAATTGTCAAGCTGAGTGAGTGTATGTAGATATCCAAAAATGTAAATTTTCACTATGTGGATTCAAGCTGATTCCCCAATCTAACAATGGTCATGCATAATGGACTATAGTCAGCCAAACCAACAGATGACCATCTTGTGTGTCTTTAGATGGTGGTTTTATGATATTTGGGTAAAAAAAGGATTAGGTACGTTGAATTTCATGCCTGAAATTCAATTTCAACCTGAAGAGTGGCAGCAACTTATTCCCTTCTACCCACTGAGAGCACATGCATGCTTGACTGAACTTGAACCTTCCTATGTAGGGGGAGGTCAGGAGGTTCAGTTATTTAATGTGTTTGGCCACTTTCACACTTTTTCATGAACCTGAAGAATCATAACCTCTGAACCTCCAAGAACTAGTGAGGTAAATCCTATATGTATATTATATTATAAGCTCAGAAATCCTTCAGACTTCTAGAGAGTTAAAGCCTTAGAAGAATTCATAGCATAATCTGAGCAGTAAGGAGAACATTGTTGGCTGTCAAAATGTCAAAGAACAAGTTGGATAAATCCTTTATGTGCAATTTAAGGTCAAAGAGGTCCCTGGAGAGCCAAAGCCTTAGTGGAATTCATAGCATATTCCGAAGAGTAACTGTTGCCAGTCAGATAACTGGTGGAACAGGTCTCTGTGATGGTTGTAGAACATTTAGTGGCCCAAGCTTCTATAAAGCCTTTGTGGAAGCTTGGTGGACCAAACCTGCAATTCACACCCAGACATTCAATAATGGTTGATTGAACATACTGACTTCCTCACGCATGGACCATGGACAAAGTTGGGTCATGTAGGAGCTTGGTGAACCAGGTCTGGTAGACCAGGTCTATTGAGAAGGTTGAGTGCCTGGTGGACCATATCTACAATATGAAGTAGACATTACAGCTGTCGTTATATTACAGTGTACATTCCCGATGAATGGGAATTTCCGAGAGAGAAAATTACCATTATCAAAGAACTTGGCCAAGGCTCGTTTGGCATGGTGTATGAAGGAGAAGCCAAAGACCTTGTGAAAGGAGAACCCCTGACCAGAGTGGCTCTGAAGACTGTCAATGAGTTGGCCAGCATGAGAGAGAGGATAGAGTTTTTGAACGAAGCATCTGTTATGAAAGCATTTCTCTGTCATCATGTGGTAAGTGACATTTTATAGCGGGTGCATTCACAATACAATTATCTATGGTTCTTACTTGGTTTTCTTTCCAAGACTTAAGAAGAACTATAAGATTAGCCTTCTGTTTAAACAAGAATGGAAGTATTTGATATAAACAATGAGAGGCACGGCCAAGTAATACAATGTTCCTTATGTTTGGCAGGTTCGTCTACTAGGGGTTGTCTCACGAGGACAACCAGCATTGGTTATTATGGAGCTCATGACCAGAGGAGATCTAAAAAGTTATCTACGTTCTCTCAGAGCAGATGATGAGGTACATGGCTTTAATCGATTTGTCTTGGCCAGCCTTGTCTCTCTGTCTGGGCCGCCATTTTAGCAACAACTTCTGCAGTAGCCTTTGGGCAAAGCCAAATTTCTTTATATAGTATATTTGTATACTGTGCAGTAATTCAGAAAATTTCCTGTTCTACAGAATACAATTACTGCCACTCCTCCATCCTTAAAGGAAATGATTCAGATGGCAGGCGAAATTGCTGATGGGATGGCATATCTGAATGCTAAAAAATTTGTACATCGAGATTTGGCAGCCCGTAACTGTATGGTATCAGAGGACCTTACAGTAAAGATTGGAGGTAGGTTCTTGGTTACACAAGAAGAGTTATCTCATAAATGAGAGACCATTTGGGTAAACTGGTAACCCCATTATAACAATTCATACTAGAGGTCCCACATCTAATTCATACTGAACCAAAGCTATGCCATAAAACTATATTCGTGCCTGGTGAGGACTGTTGGTTGCCAATAGACTTACTAGTTCTGTTTTTAATTCTAGATTTTGGCATGACTAGAGATATTTATGAAACTGACTACTATCGCAAAGGTGGCAAGTCACTGCTTCCTGTCCGATGGATGTCACCAGAGTCTCTCAAAGATGGAATCTTTACCCCATACTCGGACGTCTGGTATGTATCTGGTATGGTATTTATAGTGGATTGAATTGTAAGCTCTTTATGGATGAAATAATTTTTTGCAATACAAAAAAGTTTGTCAGAAGTAATATGTTAAATGCTAGGAACGTATTAATCTGCTTCTTATCCATTTACGTTGCTGAATCATTGGAGTGTTCAGCTCGCCTCAAGTAGAGGTAGTTCTCTCTGACCGACCTTCCTTCCTTTTTCACAGGTCTTTTGGGGTGGTTCTTTGGGAAATTGCCACCTTAGCAGAGCAGCCTTATCAAGGCATGGCCAACGAGCAGGTCCTCCACTATGTCATGGACAATGGAATCCTGGAGAAACCGGAGAACTGTCCCGATAGACTGTAAGTGTTTCCTGGATTTGCTCTTTGCATGGAAAGACTCTACTTGTCCTTAAATTATCGGATGACTTGCCAATTTTGGAAATTGCTATGCACAGAATATCCTTTCAGTGGATCCTAAAACCAACTTTTACTGTCTACATTTTGTTTCCAGACATGAATTGATGCGCTGGTGCTGGCAGAAAAGTCCCAAGAATCGCCCATCATTTATTCAGATCCTGGAGAGCCTTAAAGAAGAGTTGCATCCAAGCTTCAAGCATCTCTCCTTCTTCTACACCACCCATGAAAAACGTAGAGAATCAGCTGAAGTGTCTGATGTTGAAGCAGATCAGGCACAGAAAAACCTTTTGGAAAACCTTCCTCTATCAGTTTCATCATCTTCGTCCTCTTCATTCTCCAACTTTTCATCTTTGTACAAAGCACAGAAGGACCGTGCGTTGCATGCCATAAACGCCAAAAAGAGCCCTAGTGCTAAAAAGAACATTTATCACATCAATGGGAATGCAAATCACTGAAAAGTCTCAACTTTTTGAGTGTCCGTATGAACCCTTCAAGTAACACTTTATCCGTTTGTACGCCAGTCCATGCAACTAACTTCAGCAATCATCTTGGGAGTGTTCTTAGTGTCAATGATCTGCTCAAGAAATAGGATTTGATTACTCCGTTTTGACCCATCCATAATCTTGGGAAGAGTCCTTGTGACCCTGACCACCAAGTGGATCCTCGGGTCTTTGAAGGACTCTTCGTAGCAGTAGAGTGAAATATAATGGCTCCATGGACTTGTTGGATTCATCTCATGGACCCTGGTTGCTCTGAAGATGTTTTGATTTTAAACTTTTTTTTTTTTTTTTTTAATGGACATTGTGTGAAAATGTTATTGTGACATTATGATGTTTGTAGATGAGAAAAGGATGCCAGATGTTTGAGCTGTGCTGGACTAAAGCATTGGATGTAGCTGGTGCCACTGAGAACTGAATGAGTTTGGCCACCAGGTCTTTTCTTCAAAGTTCAGTGTTTTGTCCCTTTTTAAGATCTGATTGTATCTCAGGGATGTCCCACTTCTTATTTATGACCTGTTTATGATGATTACATGGTTTCTATAGACTATATGGTTTTTATTGATTGTATGAATTGTTCTGGAAAAAGATGTCATAGAAGCAGGAGATGGCCACCTTCCTTAAGTTGACTATACACCTTAGATTAACGTCAGCCAGCTTCCCGATTTTCCTCCAGTAGCAATCGTTGGCGAAAATAAGGCTTGGGCTGACTTCAACATGCCCAATCCTTTTCTTCTCAGGGGAGATAAGTCACCACCATGGCTTACTCCCATCTATTAAGGACACATGCCAAGCCTGCTAATGTATTTGGTGTAGTCGGAAGGAAAAGCAATCAGCTGGAAGCTCTCAGATGAACGATCCATCTAAAGTGTATGGCCACCTTTCCATGGCACTTTAGGCTACTTGGTCTCCTACCAAAATTTATTAAGATTCCTATTTGCTGGATGACTTGAAGGTTAAGTTCACTAAATGAAGATAATAAATTTCTGTGTTTCCAGCACTTACCATGAGTTAAAGTAGTTGTAACATATTCTAAAGGCTTATTTGATGACATATTACAGAGGTATTCTCTCCTAAAATTATTGTTGTATAGGTATCATATGGAGCACAATGAGGGCCTATGACTTCATAATATGGGGACTTTAAACAGCCTCTGTGCACACAGCTCCACCATGTTTGGGTTGCCTAATTTGATTAACCTCTTCAAGGGCTCGGGCCTAAACAAGGCAATAACTGCTACATGTAAGTGGTTATGGAGGGTTATATTGACTTCTGTTATCCTAGGACAAGGGGACTTCCAAAGGCCAATTGGTGAACCTACTGGATCCACTAATATTTTGATATCGTCGGTAATAGGGCTTCCCTCCAAACAATACCTTCCTCAGTTGCCTTGTTAAGCTGCACTACTGATGCCAAATCTGTACCCTCTCAAACATTACTGTATAGTGTCAAACTCCCCTGCGGCTAACTTGTAAACTTTTTTTGTGCACTTTTAATGACACTACAGGCCAGTAAAGTGGCAATGATCTGCCCAAGGAGGCTTCTTGTAGACAATTTTTGAGACCATTCTTGGTGGCTGTAGAATTGTTGTGTTACTGTTTATCTTGTATGGTGCTTTTTTTTTTTTTTTTTTTTTTTTTTTGCATAAAATTGGCTTTGTACTCCTACCACAAAGGCAGCTTGTATGGCAGGGGCCCCTTGTTCCTTAGGTACCTCATCCAGTACTCTATACGAGAGGGAAAACCAACCTGAGGGTCATGCTGGCTCTTCTCTTGTACAATGAAAGGGGGCAAGCTAACCTAAGCTTTGGAGCAGCAAAATGGTAATGCCCCTGTCTGCTTGGGTGGTCAACAGGAATGTTTTATAGGAATACTCTGGTCATAACTGTGTTCTGACAAGTACAGGCTGTATCATGATAGATGGATTCGAGGACCACCATAGGGAGAATGCCCATCGTGCTGGAGCATGACACTAGGACTCAAGTACCATCAAAGAGAATCCCCATCATGCTCTACTCTCTTAGGCCCAGCACTTTATTTATACTTGACAATGGTGATGCTTGTGATACCAGATACCAGTGTCCGTTCTAGCTGTAGGGGGTTTATACCTGAACAAGTTTCATTCTTTTTGATGCACGAAGAGTTAAACATGACAATGTGAGGGCCATCCTACATGTCCAGCGATGGCCACTCTTGTGAACACTCCACCTACCTGTTTCTACATTGTCCTGGCCTCCACCATTATACAAGTGCATCTCTTGTTCTGTAAGCCTAACCCTATCATGATTGTATCATGTAAGACTCCCGGAGATTTCCTCTGCGGTGCTGTTTTCACATTTATTTTATTAAAACAATGTGTGGACCATTTTAATACGCATTTGTCTCCTCAATGACTTGGCCAGTTCACTGCACTATGAAGTTCTGCTACTTTCTAATATACTTAGTTTTTCAGTTCTTAACCACTTTCAAGATCTAATTATAGTGAATCTTTGGATCGGTGGGATCTAGATGTTGTGACCCCAACCATTCAAAGCAATGAAGGGACAGAAGTGCTGAAATCAGAATGGTGCCAGTTCGGCTCTACAGTGACAAGGGGACATCCTCTATGCCTAGAGCAAAGAACACTTCTCCAATATCATAGAAGAAGATACTTTACTGTAAGAGTAGTGAGACTACAGAACACTCTGCCACAAGATGTCATGGTGGATTCACTGTACAAGTTCAAGATGGGGGAACTTGGCTTCCTCTCGCTCAACGCTGTAGTGTTATAGTTTGGACTTGATAGACTTGTATCTTCTTCCAACCTAATCTATGAAATGGAGGAGAACTGATATCAGTTGATCAGTGCGGGGGCTGCCTATCAGCCCCCCACCAGTCAGATCTTTATGGCCAAAAAGCACTCCTGGCGAACCTCCTAAAAGCTAGTGAGCAAGTTAGTAACAGGGCTTCCAAGACATTTTCCATAATCTTCACACCCACACCTCAGCATAGTGCTTATGAAGGTAAAGAAGATCAACCACTTGTGCCATAGTCTTCCAGTTGGTGTTACAATCCCCAGGATAACTGGTTGAAATATTTGTGAGTTTTTGCCACTAAATTAAAAAAATGACATTTGGGGTGTGGAACCAGAAAATATTCCATTTGTGAACGAGAAAGTCTTACTTAGTCGGAGGGACTAGTAGCAAGCTTTACAATACAATGGATCACATTGAGTCTTGTATTTTTGTTTTACATCCTGACCACACCTGAGGTTGGAGGGGACCCAATATGGCAGTAGTTCGCTCTCGTAAAAGTAGCTTTGGTGTTAAATCCTCTTACAGGCCCTGAGACGCCAGAGTCTTCAGGGCTCACACTAAAGCAATGTAAAGGGACTCCCCATTTTGGAGTGCCCTTGATGTGTAAGAAGGAAGCAGAGGAGAAACAGTGGTGGTTGAACACGCTGAGGTTTGTGGTCTTGTTTACTTAGCAGGTTTCTTCCATTCATAAAGAAACATGGAAGCACATTTACTCTCTGAAAGTAGTATCCACACATTGGGCAGGTTACATCCTTGGACAGGAGTGGTGTCTGCTCTTTACTTCCTCTAGTCCTTCGACTCTTTCTACCATGGTGACCTTGGTTGACCCCTAGTTCTTTCTTTTCACCCACTATTGCAAAAATGCAGGGCGCATTTCATGTACCGCAAAATTTCCTCACTGGTCAACAGTGCAGTAGTTACAAGAAGACTTTTCTGAAAGCAGAAGGGTCTGGTGACATAGGACTGCCTTTTGTTGCCCTAACTGCCACTAACTAAGGCTAAGTTCACATCAGTGCCAGGGTCTCCTTTTTCTTCTGCCGCTTTCACTTTTAAAATGATGGATACATAACAGACCCCATTATAGTCAATGGGGTCTGTTGGAAACTGAGCGCTACTGGAATTTTAGATTTCTGCGCCTCCATTGTTCTGGTCCTCTTACCTTCTAGAAACTTCACGAAAAAAAAACACACATTAATAAAAAAAAAGTTTTCTACTTAGCAGTGGCCCTTTTGGCGGGATACTGCATGGAGTATAAGATGGACAGATATACGGTGCTGCTTACACCATACACTTCGAATATAATATACCATACAGAATTTATGCAGTAGTGACAATACCACCATACAGTTGTCAATGTAGAGTGACCAAATAACCGCTCCATACACAAAGTAATCACGGTGGTGCATCTTCTAGAAGGTCTCACCCATAATGCTAGCCCTGACTCACTATATAAAGACAACCTGTGGCTAATACATTATATCGAGTTATGTTGTAGATCAACCATAGATCAAGAACCTCTTTCCGAACAGCAAAGGTCCATCTGGTAAGAATACTATCTACTGTTTTTCTGCCAGGAAACGATGGTCAACATAACCCGTCCTCTGACCCCTGCCATCACATCATTGCTGTCTCATTTCCCATATGTCCTGTGTGCCGTCCTGGTCTAATATTTAGTGTGAATTAACAGCTTATATTAGTCACTTTGCCAGTGTCTATAATGGTGTGTTTCCACTGACGTAGCTGTATTCATGCTATAGAGCGGCACATGTGTGCTCATTTATCTCCCTCCTCTCCATAGGAAGGCAAGAAGAAAGGATCTGTCCAAGATAAAAGGATGCCATGTTTACCCAGCACTCAGCGTTCATTAGACCTCATCCTGCCGTACCGTACAGGAGTCATTACCTGGCCCCTAGCAACCCGTCTGAGGAACACACGAAGGTCTGGGCGCGAAAAACGTTTCCTGATCCTTCTGATCGACGGCAGCTATTTATAACCTTGTACTGTATATGGCCAAAAATAAATGATAACGTCTAAAAATACATCTGTATGTATGTGATCAAATAGCCATCAAGATTTCTCAGACTGTAATTAGATGGCGTTGCAGGGATTAGCATTGCCACCATGTGGTGCCTGGACTTTGGGTTCACTTCCGCCCTGGCACTGTCTATTGGGACTTTAATTGTTTTCCTCCCTGTCTTTGCTTAAGCTGGTGTTGTCCTTATCTTCTGACCTGTGGTGGATCCATGAGTCTAGACCCTTCTGCCTTGTGTATTGCCCTTTCTACAATAGTCTGTAAGATGGTAGTAGCCACCACCAAAGAGTGGAGAGATAGTGGTGTGATGTCTCTTCAAGGGGGTGGAACCTGGTGGCAGGAGGTACCACCAAAAGGTGAAAAGAAGGTATCACAATGTCTCTTCAAGTGGGCAAAACCTGGTTGTGGTGTCTCACGTACATTCTTTGCCTTGTAGTCACGTTGGGTGGGGAGGGCTTTCATATAAAAGAGGTTTTCACATGCCTTGGGGTCTTCAGTTCAAACATCTGTTTCTACTGCTCCTGCTATCTGTCCTTGGGTGCAATTCCAGAGCTGAGCTTGTTCCCCAAAGGCTAGCATTGCCGAATCTGTTTGAGCCTGAGAAGTGGGATTATGTGACTGGGGAGGGAGGATGTACAAGTTATGTGACTAGGATCCTGGAGTCCAGGATGGGGAAGAAGTCGAGTGACGACTCTTCATAACTGGAGCCGGTGGGCACTCAAAAGATGAGACTGGCTGGTCCGCCATCCACATCATTTGTATTCCGTGACGTTGTGAAGCTCAGTGAATACTAAGGAGGTGATTTCCTCCGGTGCCAGTACTGGCTGGAGGATTTGCAGAGACACGATCACGTGAATTGTCTCTGTGCCTTTCTCTTCTCCTGGGTTACTGGCTGAGAGCAGGCCGCTCATTGATTTATGTTGCAGAACAAAGCAGGCCCAGGCCGGTGTTACTTACTTCATGAGCCTTTCCTTGGCACTGTAACCTCTGATGGCAATGCCACCAATACTCCCCTGATGGTGGCCCAACAAGTGTAACAAATATGGAAGCCGAGTGCAGGAAAATGTGTGCCATGAATGGGAAAGAGGAGATTGCTCAAAAGCTAAGTAACCTTTATACATAATAGAAGAGGCTTCTATACACACTATTGGAACACATGTACAAATCATCATTTACATTGGCAGCAGTGCCACCAGTGCCAGGTCATCTCTAGTGGTATCAGCTGGCCATGAAATGAAGTTTAAAGGAATTGTCCAGGATTTGGAGTAAATTCAGGGGTGGCCGAGGTGGGTGGAAAACAAAAAAAAAAAATGAAAGAACATACCTGTCCCTAGAGCTCTATTGTCTATTCTCTCCCATGCAAGGACTCAATGCGCTGGAAATTGAGAGGCTCACTTGACCAATGGTCTTGACCTCAATGGTCCCTCTCTAAAGACTGTTGAAGCCACCGATTGGTCATCAGTGGTCATGTGAGCCTCTTCGTTTCTGGCGCGGCAAGTCCTGGTACAGTAGCAAAAGGGGACCAGGACTGGACAACAGAGCGCTTAGGATAGGTGAGTATTAAGAATGAGTGAATTGGTTCGTACCAAGCTGGGTTTGACCCAAATATTCCAAATTGTTTGTTTGTTTTTTACAAAACTGAACAAATGGAGATTCATCTCAGGCGAATTAAAATGGTGTGGAGGCCCAGGGAGGTGACAAAAAAAAAGGAAAACAAAAAAAACAAACATTAAAAAAATAGTCAGTCATTGGTCCTCACCAACTCTTTGGGTCACACAAGGTCTGGTCTCTGGCTGACTCAGGATATTGCAGCAGTTCCATAACTGAATACCACCTAGATATAGGCCTGAAGCCTGGTGAGGCCACCTCCAGCAGTCCTGTACAAGTTCCCAACTACTCAAGAGTCCACAGAGGTCGGTCAACCCTACAACCAAGAATTCTGTCTTTTTTTTTTTTTATGTTCCTCCACCTCCCTTACCTTCTTCTCAGTGTGGGTTACACAGGAGTAGTGTTTCCGTTCTTCTCCATATCTCTTTGGTCCAGCTGAGGTCTACTTCATGCATCCACCAGTCATTGCCAGCTCCATCATGTTGCGTGGGAGCCTTTTCCACGTGGTGCCAACCTAAAAAGTGGCAGATCATTACCCTTCAGATCACGTTGGGTCTGTAGATTTCAGGAATAGGGCTCCCCTTACTTGTCATGTCAGGTTGAGAATAAAATTTTATTAGACTGGCCACAAGATGGCAGCATGAAATAACTAGTGGACCTCATCACAGCGCTCACAGCTGACAGGCTACATGGTGTTGCTCGCTCGTACTGTAAATTGTTTTTGCAACTTTTTTTCCTTTTAAGGAGACTGTCATAATATTACGATGTTGTTTCTCTCTTTAGCACTAACCTAAAGTAACCAATATTGACCAGTGCCCATCCTTCTGTGATGTGTCTTCTAGGTACAATGTGCGGGCACAAGGGGACAGTGTGACTATAAGAAGAGGGCAGAGAAGAAGGAGAAATCGGAAGATAAAAGGCTGTAGATTTCCAAAAGGAATTTACTGAATGTTATGTAGTGAGCGGACCCATAGGTCCCCAGGAGGTTGGTTCTTTAAGTTTGTGACCTACCTGAAAGGGCTTTTATGGTTTTCTATAAGTCCCAGAACTTTCTAATATTACATAATCTGCTTTGTTTTTCGGTTCCTCGCCATTCTGCTTACTGTCAGTGACTGGGAACATCCTACAGGATACCAGGGCACCATCTTGTAGGCATCCTACAGAAAATCATAAGCCCAGCCAAAATAGCTGCTAATGGAGCCCAAAGTACCCAGATAGAGGGCTCAGATAAAGTAACCGGCCCAATACAATAGGCATTATAGATACAGTTCCAGCCAGATGCCTTCCATATAATGCCACTGCTGTCATATATCTCACCATACAAAGTGCCCACAACCCCCATGCCAGTCATAGGCCACCATATATACATGCCTGCCACATGTCCACTGCACCTATCAGGGCATGTATTGGATTCCCTGGCCATTAGTGTTGATGAGGAGGTTTCTGTGGCCACAAGATGGAAATTATATTGTATGGGGTCCAATATAGGGCATTACACCGTGTGGTGCTGACAAGGGGGGCATTATACTGTGTGGAGCTCACAAGGGAGACAGTACACTGTGTGGAGACACAAGGGGGGACATTGTACGTCATGAAGGCAACAAGGGGGCATTTATACTGTATGGGGGCCAGAAGGAGGGCATTATTCTGCGTGAAGGCCAGAAGGAGGGCATTATAATGTGTATGGGGCCACAAGCGGGACATTATACTGAGTGAAGGCCACAAGGAGGACATTATACTGCATGGAAGCCACAAAGGGGGCATTATACTGGGTGAAGGCCACAAGAGGGACATAATACTGCATGAGGGCCACAAGGGGTCATTATACTGTGTGGGGGCCACAAGCAGGGCATTGAACTGAGTGAAGGCCACAAGGGGAACATTATACTGTGTGAAGGCCACAAGGAGAACATTATATTGCTTGAAGGTCACAAGGGGGGCATTATATTGTGTGAAAGATACAAAGGGGGCATTATACTATGTGGAAGACACAAAGGGGGCATTATACTGTGTGGAGGCCAGTGAGGTATGTTATACTCTGGGGGGCTTAAGGGAGCATTATACTGCATGGGGGCACCAAGGGGGTATTATACTTTGTCAGGGCCACTAAAGAGGCATTATACTTTGTGGGGCAGAAAGGGACTGGGTGGTATTTGGTGGGTCCAAATGGAGATTAGAGTCGTGACTTATTTTAAGAAAATTTGCAGATTTTGTCCCTCTGTGAAAGTTTGGCAAGCACCATGTACCTTCTCCCATCTCCAGGAATTGGGCCATCCTAGAATCAATCATTCAGAAACAATAAGTGCCCTATGGCATTGGTGTCCTATGGTCCACTGGGCGGAGGATACGGCCGCTCTATCACCTTTTATTAATGCTCATATTATATTGCTTTTACCATATCCTTCTCTGGTAGGGCAGATGAGCTGGATGGGGTTAATATGACGGGATCCTGGCACCCTCTGCCCGCCCTGCTGAAAAGTCAGAATGTCCAATCAATATTTAGTAACTTAACACAGTCAGGATGGTTTAATAATAATGAGTGATGTATGCGACCTGACAAATGGGCAAGAAACACGACCCACACCCATCCACTCAGCATGCCGACAAATTGGATTTGATAGATCACTCAGGTCCAAGAGGCACCCCTTCACTGCCAAGACGTATGAAGTACCTGTATGTGAACTGCCAGGATTATAGGATATAGTAGACACCCCTTCACTGCCAAGACGTATGAAGTACCTGTATATGAACTGCCAGGATTATAGGATATAGTAGACACCCCTTCACTGCCATGGCATATGAAGTACCTGTATATGAACTACCAGGAATATAGTATATAGTAGACACCCCTTCACTGCCAAGACGTATGAAGTACCTGTATGTGAATTGCCAGGAATATAGGATATAGTAGACACCCCTTCACTGCCAAGACGTATGAAGTACCTGTATGTGAACTGCCAAGATTATAGGATATAGTAGACACCCCTTCACTGCCAAGACGTATGAAATACCTGTATGTGAAGTACCAGGATTATAGGTTATAGTAGACACCCCTTCACTGCCAAGACGTATGAAGTACTTATAAGTGAACTACCAGGAATATAGGATATAGTAGACACCCCTTCACTGCCAAGACGTATGAAGTACTTATAAGTGAACTGCCAGGAATATAGGATATAGTAGACACCCCTTCACTGCCAAGACGTATGAAGTACCTGTATGTGAACTGCCAGGATTATAGGATATAGTAGACACCCCTTCACTGCCAAGATGTATGAAGTACTTATAAATGAACTACCAGGATTATAGGATATAGTAGACACCCCTTCACTGCCAAGATGTATGAAGTACTTATAAATGAACTACCAGGATTATAGGATATAGTAGACACCCCTTCACTGCCAAGATGTATGAAGTACTTATAAATGAACTACCAGGAATATAGGATATAGTAGACACCCCTTCATTGCCAAGACGTATGAAGTACCTGTATGTGAACTGTCAGGAATATAGGATATAGTAGACACCCCTTCACTGCCAAGACGTATGAAGTACCTGTATGTGAACTGCCAGGAATATAGGATATAGTAGATACCCCTTCACTGCCAAGACGTATGAAGTACCTGTATGTGAACTGTCAGGAATATAGGATATAGTAGACACCCCTTCACTGCCAAGACGTATGAAGTACCTGTATGTGAACTGTCAGGAATATAGGATATAGTAGATATCCCTTCACTGCCAAGACGTATGAAATACTTATAAATTAACTGTAAGGAATATAGGATATAGTAGACACCCCTTCACTGCCAAGACGTATGAAGTACCTGTATATGAACTGCCAGGATTATAGGATATAGTAGACACCCCTTCACTGCCATGGCATATGAAGTACCTGTATATGAACTGCCAGGAATATAGGATATAGTAGACACCCCTTCACTGCCAAGATGTATGAAGTACCTGTATATGAACTGTCAGGAATATAGGATATAGTAGACACCCCTTCCCTGCCAAGACGTATGATCTACCTATATATATAATATATATAAGTGGCAGTAATAGAAGACATAGGATGTATATAGTAGAGACACTTTCACCACCAAGATTTGTGAAGTACCTGTATATAGAGTGGCAGTAATAGCAGGTATAGGATGTATATAGTACAGTATATATTAGAGACCACTTTGCTACCAAGATCTATGAAGTACCTGTATATAAACTGGCAGTAATAGCAGGCATAGGATATAGTAGAGACCCAAGATTTATGAAGTAACTGCGTATGAGCTGTCAGCAGTAGCAGACATAGGATGTATATTACACAATGTATATAACATGAGGTCCTTATCTATAATTGATCAGTTCCCATTTCTTGAACGGAGAGATAATATGGAAATTGTGTTGATACATAGGACTATTAAAAATATATTGAGAGAGAAGCTCCATCATGGCCAGGGTCATGTGATCCAGAGCCATAACTTTTGATCACCATAGATTTGGAAAAAGAGGGCATCCACGTCATATCCCCATCTTATATAGTTCCATAGTTAATAAGGTTGTAAAGACTCAGGTCCATCAAGTCCAGCCTATAATCCTAAACGCTTATGAGGCGGACACCAATTACTTCATATAGGGGGAAAAACCCTTCTCCATTCTAAATATGGCAGACAGAATAAATCCCTGGATCAATCTCTCTTAAAAAGTTGTTACACGCGGAAATCATAGACTATTATGGGATCTGACGGGTTTCCACCGAATCTATACTGAAACCGGAGGAGAGAAAAGTCCTCCTTGCAGGACTTTTCTCTCTGCCAATTTTAAGCAGAATCTGGGACAAAGTCTTGTTTGAGACTCGAATGCTAATGTGAACCTAGCGTCAATTAGATCCTCTCTTAGGATAAGTTCAGACAGCGGAAAATGAGGGATCCACCTCAGTTTTCTCTTCGTTTGTCGGAATCCGCCTCAAATCAGCACCAGATTCCACTGTGTGAACAGGACCTAAGGCGTCTTATTTTCCGAGTCTGATTTTCTAGAGACCTTACATCTTGCTCTCCAGTGCTCTCTCTTAGTCTCCTCCATGACATCATGCGCCTGGGGTCACCGCTGGGGCCTGTGATTGGGCCACAGTGGTCACAAGGGTACGCCAAGCTTCATGACGTCACGTGCCAGACTCAGCGAGGAGGCCCAAAAGAGGTGAGGAAAGGTGAGTATAAATGGTTTTTATTTTTGTCACTTGTCTCAAGACCCCATAGTATAATAATTTACTAAAATTCATGTCGCAGCGGCCATTTCAGTTTGTCCGAATGAATCCGAGAATGAAAACCGAACAATTTGGGATATTCAGATCGAACACGTTTCATGACAAAGTGGTTCACTCATCTCTAGTATCCTGGTAATCACAACCCTCGAAACGTGTGATCGGTGCAGGTGTGACCACTAGGACGTTCACTGATTGGTTGTCTTGTACGCATGGTGAAACAGGTCACATATGCTCGCTGTCACTTCGCTTGCCAAGGAGAGTGCTTGGCAATTTCTGGCACTCTCATTGAAGTTCAACTTTCAGGGACATACAGAAAATTTCCGTATCATAATCTCTTAACTATAACTACACCCGGGCCTACCCATATCTCCTTTCAACTCACTTAATCCAAAGTTCTATTGTGCCCCCATAGAGTAAGGGTATGTTCACATGGCAAAATTTGGCCTTTATTTGGAGGAACTCCAAATTCCGCATGAAACTATTCTCCATTGATTTCAATGGGAGGCACACCCTGATTTTTTCCTCTAGCTGATTTTTTCAGCTTGCGTTAAAAATAAGTGTCATGCTCAATCTTCAGGTAGATTCTGCCCCATAGCTCTCTAAAATTCAGCTTCAAATTCCTAAATCTGAATTTCTCAGCTAGGAAAAAATTCTGCTGTGTGCACCTGCCCTTATATTATCCTGTTTAACACACAATGAGGAAGCCTCCTAAGTGCCTCACACAGAATAATGCCCCCTTAGTACTCCCCCATAGTATAATGCCCTCTCATTGTGGTCAACACAGTATAATGCCCCCTTCCTTGCCGTCCCCACACGTATAATGTCCCCTCCTTGCAGCCCCTACAGAGTAAAGTGCACATAATATAAAAAAAATAATACTCACCTTGCCCCATTTTCCCAGAGTCTACCGGCAGCAACAATAGGGGCTGAATGGTGGAGCAAGATGCCTGGGACAGCACCTGAAATCTGGGACTGTCCCACTGAATCCGCAATGGTACTTATTCTTTATTCATATGGGCTGCACAAGAACCCCCCAACCCCCACTGGTCAGACACCACCAATCAGATAGTTATCCTCTATACCACAGGATAACCATAATACCCCTTTACCCTCCAGGGACCCCCCGCACCGCCCATAGTTAAGCCTCCTCCTGGAGCTGAATTTTACATACATTACATTTAAGATATATTCACATAAGTGTGCCACAGTTTTTACAATTTGTATTAAAACCGCTTGCGTTTTTGCTGCAATTTTCTTGGCAAAAATCACACCACAAAGGAACTGTCTGAATAGACACGTAGATTGCCAACTCTTAAAGGAATATTACATCAATTAAACTTAATACTTTTGCATCTTTGTAAATATCTGCATATTATAAATGTCTGTCAGTTCTATAGGAGATTGTGCACTAATACCAATATTTCGCTTGGTATTGACCAAATTTGAGCTGGCTTCTTTGCCGCCCCACCTCCCATCTCATGTTTCATCTAGTAGAAAAGGCTGAAGACGACGCATTATCTAATTAGACGTAATTGCGTCTCGATGAGACTAAGGAGGGTTAATGCACTCAACAGCAGATCTTGCCATCCAATTCCCATTTCTGACCGTACCACGAGAAACCAAATGATAATGTCCTTTAAGGCAGACGTCCCCTTCATCAGGCTCTATAAACCTGCCACCCCCGACCAGTGACAAATGGGACATCAGCACCCAATGTAGGGGACAGAGCAGCTATGATAGGGGATAAATCTATAACCCATGTATTAGGGATTAATGGTGATGTAAGTCAGACAAAGCCCTCGGGGGGCAGAAAACTGAGGTGAGCGCCATTCATCTCCTGCCAGCCCGGTGATTTGTGGCAGGATTGAAGGTTGGAGAA
Source organism: Leptodactylus fallax (assembly GCA_947044405.1). Lineage (NCBI taxonomy): Eukaryota > Metazoa > Chordata > Amphibia > Anura > Leptodactylidae > Leptodactylus > Leptodactylus fallax. The sequence goes on along the minus strand of CAMRHE010000711.1, from coordinate 93,384 downwards.
GAGTGAGGTGGATGGACCTCTAGGGTGCCATTGAAGTCCCTCACACAGGCCTGGAATTGGAGGGGACCTGTGATGTGATTTATGGGCAGGAAAGAAGGCCACAGCTGCAGTTTTAGCTGATCTGCGTTGCTCGTCCTCTAGTGGTTCTTGGTTCTCTTCCGCAGTTGGTGGTGGTCACTCGGGACCTACAGCACATAATGGGAACAATTTATCCCTATAGAGATCTGTCAATGAGCTGTATTTAGAGACTGCAGACACAAGGAGATCCGTTTCTGAAACGCCAGCAGTCTGAAGGATCAGTGCTCAGCACATAGGCTCAAGGGGAGAAAGTTTGTGGGAACTTTTTGGTGCACTTTTTGCAAGATATGGTCAAGAGTCAGGACTGTAGATTATGGATGTATCTACCAGAGTAACAGGCAGAGCAGATGCTAAAGAGACCATCAAATAAGCAGGTCCATGATGCACTTAGTGATGTCAAGGGAGCATGGAAAACTGAATGCAGCCCTGTGTTACCCCTTAATGGCAGCCTTTCCCATTTACAATAACATCATGTGTCTTTATACCAATATGTGACATCATTATATGCTTGTTTATTGTAAGGTAAAATGGTGACTTTTTTATCTCATGAAATTACTATGATGATCAGTGTCCATCACTCTGTACATTTTCCATGTATTGTTACATCACTGTGTGTATTATCCCTGTACTGTGACATCACTGTGTTTATTATCTCTGTACTGTGACATCACTGTGTTTATTATCTCTGCAGTGTGACATCACTGTGTGTATTATCTCCGTACTGTGACATCACTGTGTGTATTATCCCTGTACTGTGACATCACTGTGTTTATTATCCCTGTACTGTGACATCACTGTGTGTATTATCCCTGTACTGTGACATCACTGTGTTTATTATCTCTGTACTGTGACATCACTGTATTTATTATCTCTGCAGTGTGACATCACTGTGTGTATTATCCCTGTACTGTGACATCACTGTGTGTATTATCCCTGTACTGTGACATCACTATGTACATTATCCCTATGCTGTGCTATCACTTTATGCATTATCCCCATAGAATACTGAGACCAAAATAATCATAAGCTTTTCTTATTGGCACTGGTGGTAATATTACGCCCCTGCCTGGCTGTGACATCTGAGTGCGACCTCCCCATCAGGGACTACTAGAAGCAGGGGACCAGCTGTCACATACATACTGTCCATACACAGGGCATCTCATCTTGGTCCTTTACCTTTAACTAGCTGCTATTGCAACCACTGGTAACAATTGTCTAATATAAAGAGAACACATCTGGTGACGCTTAGAAACTCTGCACAGGAGAGAAGCAGCAGTAGATCTAGTAACATATTGGTTAATGTCCATTGATTTCCCAGTGTTGTCAGTAAGTATGAGCACCAGACCCTTGAGACTTGTCTAAATCACCTGTCTTAAAGGTATTCCCGCTCCAGTGTCTGACTCACTGCCGTCTGCGCTGACTCACGTCATGGAGCAGATATATGTCTGAGTAACTGCAGGAATAGAACAGTTAAAGGGGATGACTCTGGGGTTGTATTTACTGGGGCCTATCCTCTGGATTAGTGGTAACCATGCCTAAGAGGGCAAAAGTGCTAGAAACTTAACCCCATGTTTGATCTTCGTTTTTGACTCCCTGTCTTTCAAATGCCATAACTTTTTTTTTATTTTTCCATTCACAGAGTCATATGAGGGCTTAATTTTTACGGGACAAATTGTACTTCGTAAGGGGACTATTTAATATTCCGTACAATAAACTGGGGAGCTGAGACAAAATTCAGAATAGGGTGGAATTAGAGAGAAACTGCTTTTGTGCGAATTTCTTATGGAATTAGTTTTTACGGCATTTACTGTGCAGCCAAATGAGATGTCACCTGTATTCTATGGGTCGGTACGGTCCCGGGGATACCAAATTTATGTAGTTTTTTTTTTTAAATATTTCGACACCCGTAACTTTTATATTTCCGTGTAAAGGATGCATACGGCGTCTTTTTTTTTTTTTTTTTTTTTTTTTTTTTTTTGCAGGGCCAGGTATACTTTTTATTTATACCAATTTGAGAAATGTCTTTTCCTTTGGTCGCTTTTTATCCAAATTTTTTTGAGAGGCGAAACAGCGAGAAAACGGTGGTTCGGCTCTTTTGATTTTTTTTTCCCGCTACTGCGTTCACCATATAGGTAAAATATTGGTACAAGTAGACCGGGCCTTTTCGGACACAGGGATTCCTAATGTATATGTGTTTCATTCTATTTTTTTACTTCTCTATGTGTTCTAGGGAAAGGGGGTGATACGAATTTTTATTTCTTTTTTTATATTTTTTTAACTTTTTTTTTTAACTGTAATTTTTAGACCCCAGAGGGGGGTCTTGAATCCCAAGGGGACAGATCACTATTACAATGCATTGTAAAATTGCAATGCTTCTATTACAAGCTGCATATGGTCAACAGGAAAATGGCGACTTGGTCAGTTTTGACTGAGGTGGCGGCCATTGTTCTTGGCACTGTCATTGCCGCTGGGTCTTTTCTGTATAATCCGGAGAACCAGAGGCTATGGCGGACGCTTAGCTCCTGTCAATAGGTCATCAGTATCAATTACCTTTAGGTCTTGGACAACCCCTTTAAAGAAGTTGTCCAGGAATAGATTCTTAAAGGATCTGCTTTCTTTTTTCTCCAGCAACAGCGCCACATCTGCCTAGTGGCTATATCTGGCATTGCCCATTCAATTGAGTGGGGCTGAGCTGAAATACCGGAAACCGCCTTTGGACATGAGTAGCAGTTTAGGGAGAAAACAGATTATTTTAATCAGTCCCTTTAAGGCATGTCAAAAAGGGGGCTGAGGCTTTTAGCAGTGCCCTGGTTTTGATTGTCTTTACATAGAACCTTATTGATTTTAGTCGGGATGATCACATAAGAAGATTCTGTAGAGCAGCAGCACAGAGTACTTCAGGTCTGATCCTGTTCACTACATGATATGAGGAGCAGAATGAACACTAGAGGGAGGACAAAGACTATTAGAGGAAGAAGTAGAGACCCCAAGAGTTTTGTGAGGGTCTGTATACAAAAATTAAACTTCCGTGTGGCTTCATCTTCTGTCCACCACAGTGTGGTCTTCTTTATTATTACTCCGGACGCCGTCACTGCGGGGGACAGATTTACTGGACTAATGGGATCCATGACCAGGTCCAGATTGAGAAAATTATAGACTTCCTTACTGAAGCTAAACGAGAGGTTAAATCAATTTACTCTTTAAGTGCTTTGACCTGGAGGAGGATCTTATTGATTCGAACTCATTTTGTCATCGTTTCGACATGTTTCTATCACATTATAGGATTTTTCTCTAGCTGCAATAATGGGATGTAGATAACATAAGTGCGTATCATCCTCGGCGTATCATCAGACTATTAGCGCTAGTCACCAGCAATAAAACATTTTTATGTATTTGTGTTTCGTGCTGAGCATGTTGGAGTACTCAGGTCTGTATTGATGACATTGTCTGATGACGCTTTGTAGCACAGAAGTCTGTGGCAAATATATATTTGTGACACAGTCCAACTACACAGGACAGGTCCTAACTGCAGGACAGGTCCTAAACACAGGACAGGTACTAAACACAGGACAGGCACTAAACTCAGGACAGGTCCTAACTGCAGGACAGGTCCTAAACACAGGACAGGTACTAACTGCGGGACAGGTCCTAAACACAGGACAGGTACTAACTGCGGGACAGGTCCTAAACACAGGACAGGTCCTAACTGCGGGACAGGTCCTAAACACAGGACAGGTCCTAACTGCAGGACAGGTCCTAAACACAGGACAGGTCCTAACTGCAGGACAGGTCCTAAACACAGGACAGGTCCTAAATGCAGGACAGGTCCTAAACACAGGACAGGTCCTAACTGCAGGACAGGTCCTAAACACAGGACAGGTCCTAAACACAGGACAGGTCCTAACTGCAGGACAGGTCCTAAACACAGGACAGGTACTAACTGCAGGACAGGCCCTAAACACAGGACAGGTACTAACTGCGGGACAGGTCCTAACTGCAGGACAGGTCCTAAACACAGGACAGGTACTAACTGCGGGACAGGCCCTAAATACAGGACAGGTACTAACTGCGGGACAGGTCCTAACTGCAGGACAGGTCCTAAACACAGGACAGGTACTAACTGCGGGACAGGCCCTAACCTCAGGATAAGTCCTAAACACAGGACAGGTCCTAACTGCAGGACAGGTCCTAAACACAGGACAGGTCCTAACTGCAGGACAGGTCCTAAACACAGGACAGGTCCTAACTGCAGGACATGTCCTAAACACAGGACAGGTCCTAACTGCAGGACAGGTCCTAAACACAGGACAGGTACTAACCTCAGGGCAGGTCCTAAACACAGGACAGGTCCTAACTGCAGGACAGGTCCTAAACACAGGACAGGTCCTAACTGCGGGACAGGTCCTAAACACAGGACAGGTACTAACTGCGGGACAGGTCCTAAACACAGGACAGGTACTAACTGCGGGACAGGTCCTAAACACAGGACAGGTACTAACTGCGGGACAGGTCCTAAACACAGGACAGGTACTAACTGCGGGACAGGTCCTAAACACAGGACAGGTTCTAACTGCGGGACAGGTCCTAAACACAGGACAGGTCCTAACTGCAGGACAGGTCCTAACTGCAGGACATGTCCTAAACACAGGACAGGTCCTAACTGCAGGACAGGTCCTAAACACAGGACAGGTACTAACCTCAGGGCAGGTCCTAAACACAGGACAGGTCCTAACTGCAGGACAGGTCCTAAACACAGGACAGGTCCTAACTGCAGGACAGGTCCTAAACACAGGACAGGTACTAACTGCGGGACAGGTCCTAAACACAGGACAGGTACTAACTGCGGGACAGGTCCTAAACACAGGACAGGTACTAACTGCGGAACAGGTCCTAAACACAGGACAGGTACTAACTGCGGGACAGGTCCTAAACACAGGACAGGTACTAACTGCGGGACAGGTCCTAAACACAGGACAGGTCCTAACTGCAGGACAGGTCCTAAACACAAGACAGGTACTAAACTCAGGACAGGTCCTAAACACAGGACAGGTACTAACTGCGGGACAGGTCCTAACCTCAGGATAAGTCCTAAACACAGGACAGGTCCTAACTGCAGGACAGATCCTAAACACAGGACAGGTCCTAACTGCAGGACAGGTCCTAAACACAGGACAGGCACTAAACTCAGGACAGGTCCTAAACACAGGACAGGTACTAACTGCGGGACAAGTCCTAACCTCAGGATAAGTCCTAAACACAGGACATGTCCTAACTGCAGGACAGGTCCTAAACACAGGACAGGTCCTAACTGCAGGACAGGTCCTAAACAAAAGACGGGTCATAACTTCAGGACAGATCCTAAACACAGGACAGGTCCTAACCTCAGGGCAGGTCCTAACCACAGGAAAGGTCCTAACCTCAGCACAGGTCCGAACCTCAAAATAGGTCCGAACCGCAAGACAGGTCCAAACCTGAGGACAGGTCCTAACCACAGGACATGTTCTAACCTAACAACAGGTCCTAAACACAGGACAGGAGATAAATGTCTGATTGCTGGTATGGACAGATTTGGCCATGATACAACCCACACAATTACATGGGGCACCGGACATCAGGAGGGCCCTGTAGCAATGAGTTGTATTATGGCATTATTGACCACAGCCTATTGAATTATTCCAACAGATAGTGTCCAATATTATACTCACTCATCACCCTTGCTGTCCATGCCCGCCTCCGCTTCGGCCTCCAGGGGGAGCTGTACAGTACATCTTGACGATGAAGAACATGAAGATGTTACATCCAAAAGTTCTTCAGCGTTGCAATGTGCAGCACCCCCTTGAGGCCAACGCAAAGGTCAGCCCTGACAAGAGCTGAGTAACATATTAATTCCTAACTTAGAATAATCTAATAGGTATCAGCCTAACACAGCACTGTGTGGGGGCCAAAAAAGGGGACAATATATTCTGTGGGGGGCCAAAAAAGAGAGCAATAAGCTGTGTGAGGTCAAACAAGGGGGAAATATACTGCATGGGGCCAGTAAAAGGGAAATATACTGCGGTGGCTTATAAAGGGGGATTTTTTTGAACTGAAAGAGGAGGCCTAAAAATGTTTCTTTGAGTTCCCAAAATGACAAGCCTGACCCTGATTGCTGAAAGTCCCAATACTAGAGCCCCCACCAAATGCTAAAATGGTGGTCTTGAGCCCTTTTCTATAGCACTGAATGGCATTAAATTGTGGTGCCTAGTTATAAGCGCCATACAGTGCACCTCATGCTACAAACTATGTTGACCAATTAAAATTTCGATATGGCTGTCCAAATAGCAATACTATTGTGCCATCACCATGGTGCACTGCAATGAATATACTGTATAAGGTCTATAATGTACCATACAGTGCTCAAGTAATACCACCATATAGTGACCAAATAACAGCATCATCATATGCAGAGTAATCTAATAACAACGCTTTAATATGCCTGTGAAATACTGCTATATAAGTAGTAAAATGGTCCTTGGTTGTCACTAGAGATGGCTGATGTGTCCTGCACAGATTGCACATCCCTAGCGCTAGCCTTGTTGAAAACTTGTTATATTAGGGCACGGTTGCCTCTTCCCCACTGGTTGGATGCCATTTGATCCTGGGGGCCTATTAAAATCTGCATTTTGTCTCTCTTTTACTCCTGTGTTGTACTGTCACAGTTGCTCACTGCACCTTGTTACACCAGCAAAGTAAAGTTTAGCTCTCCCTGTTCTAGCGGTTTCTTAAGAATTTATCCAGATTTGATAACTATACCCAGTTAGTCCCCTCATTCATGGGCCTGAGTGTCAGTGTACAGTACTTCCTGACTACTGGCTATTCCTGACTATACTCCTGCTTTTATCCATGGTTTCTTCATTTGGTTCCTGAAGTGTTCTCCTAGTGATGACCTTTGGCTATGTTCTAGATCATGTTCTAGTCCTGCTTTTCTGACTATGCTCCAGTTCTGCTCCTTTGTCCACGTTCTAGTAGTAGTTGTGTTCCCGTGTCCACATTCCAGTTCTGCTTCTGTATCCATGTTCCAGTTCAGCTTTTTGTCCATGTTCCAGTCCTACTCCTGTGGTGTCCATGTTCCAGTTCCTCTCCTGCTTCTATCTGTCCTGTCCTGCTCCTGTGTTGTCTGTGTTCAAGTCACAGTCCTGGCCCATATTACATGTGGGGCACCGAAGGGACCATTCTACTGAATGTGAGGGACATGATAAACAAATGTGGAGGCCATTCTACTGAATGTGAGGGCCATTATATTAAATGTAGGGCACTGAAGGGGCCATTCTACTGAACGTGAGGGACATGATAAACAAATATGGAGGCCATTCTACTGAATGTGAGGGCCATTATAATAAAGGTTGGGGCCATTGAATTAAATGTAGGGCACTGAAGGGGCCATTCTACTGAATGTGAGGGTCATTATATCACATGTGGGGGTACCAAGGAGGCCATTATACTAAAAGTGGGGGCCATATGTAATTGAGGCACCAACAAAGTCTTATTTTGTTAATATCTCTAAATGATCGCTACTTTGGGGGTACTCAGTTGGGACTTTTCTTGACAAGGTTGAGAAACAAAGCTATAGGGTACATGGAAATTTACAACCAGGTAGGACCTCACATAGACCCTACGCAAAAATAATGGCCACCACCATCCCTGAACTTGTTGCCTCCCTTGCACGTGTCCCGGCCATTGCTTAGTATATTCTGAAAAATCAAAAAGACTGGACCCTGGAAACACAAAAGGGGACGTATGCCGGCCATGTGTTTTCCATCAGCTCCCTATTCAGGACCATAAATCATTAGCAGGACCTGAGATAGGAGACTTACTGTGCAAGGAGCTTCTGGTGCTCGTACATTAAATTAAAGCAGATGAAGTGGAACCCCCCTGTACCATGGAGCTGCACTACTTCACAGCATGGTCCTGTCTTATCAATGGGTGGACGAGGAGGCCTGAGCAGTCTTCATCTATTATCCCAGGTCAAGGTGAGCCTGAGCAGTCGGCCTCAATAACGCGGCTTATCGGAGAATTGTTTCATTATAAACCTTTTAAGAAGGAGAAGAGAGAGCGAAAAGACCTGAGCGTGTTTTCTGGAGATGTGGACCTCCAGGGATCTCAAGATGGCTCAGATATGTAAGAATTGGCCAGGAGCCATGGTCTGAGTTATGACTGACGTTTCTGTAGTTATAGACCAAGCACAGAGCTGGATTAAAGGCGCTCGGCCTCCGCTACGTGGATGGGGCTGTTATATCAGGTTACAATGTTTTTCAGAGGAGCGAGATAAAACTAGCCCTGGACGGAGAATACCTAACCTGAAAGATGGAGGGTAAGAAAACAAAAACTTCATCAGATGTGGGAAAAATGTTGGAGTCAGAAATTCCTTATCTGAGATTCTTCACTGTCGGTATAAATAGAGGTGAGAGGGCAGGGGCTATGCACTGCTGTGAAGCTCGAGTGACCCGAGGACAGGGTCATGTCTTCAGATGGCTACTTTTTTTGATTCAGAACAAGTCGCAATACCGGGCACAGCCTAAGGCCATGGTGGCGCTGTTTCGTGAAGAAGGCCAACAAGTTTTTCTCTTTTCATGCAAACTCAATAAACTTATATGAATCCCAACCCTCTAAGTATGTACAATTGATGTATAATTTTACACCAGTGTTTGTCAATCTATGTCTATGTCCTGGTCACTACTGGGGACCTGAAAACCCTAATATGTCCAGTATAGAAATGGGGCAATGAGTCCATCACAACTTTCTATACCTGTCACCCACTACCCAACGGCCAGAAGACCTCCTGAACACACCTCTATGGATGCTCTTATGTGTGCATTGTATGGCACTATTATTTGGGCACTGTGTGGCAGTATGATGTGCTATATGGCAGTATGATGTGAGTGCTATATGGCAGTATGATGTGAGTGCTATATGGGGGTATTATGTGAGTGCTATATGGCAGTATGAAGTGAGTGCTATATGGGGGTATTATGTGAGTGCAATATGGGGGTATTATGTGAGTGCAATATGGGGGTATTATGTGAGTGCTATATGGCGGTATTATGTGAGTGCTATATGGCGGTATTATGTGAGTGCTATATGGGGTATTATGTGAGTGCTATATGGCGGTATTATGTGAGTGCTATATGGTGGTATTATGTGAGTGCAATATGGGGGTATTATGTGAGTGCAATATGGGGGTATTATGTGAGTGCTATATGGCGGTATTATGTGAGTGCTATATGGCGGTATTATGTGAGTGCTATATGGGGTATTATGTGAGTGCTATATGGCGGTATTATGTGAGTGCTATATGGCGGTATTATGTGAGTGCTATATGGCGGTATGATGTGAGTGCTATATGGAGGTATGATGTCAGTGCTATATGGCGGTATTATGTGAATGCTATATGGGGGTATTATGTGAGTACTATATGGTGGTATTATGTGAGTGGTATATGGCGGTATGATGTGAGTGCTATATGGTGGTATTATGTGAATGCTATATGGCGGTATGATGTCAGTGCTATATGGCGGTATTATGTGAATGCTATATGGGGATATTATGTGAGTACTATATGGTGGTATTATGTGAGTGCTATATGGCGGTATGATGTCAGTGCTATATGGCGGTATTATGTGAATCCTATATGGGGGTATTATGTGAGTACTATATGGTGGTATTATGTGAGTGGCATATGGCGGTATGATGTGAGTGCTATATGGCAGTATTAAGTAGGAACAGGTTTGGGGGTGCACACTGCTCCCATTCTCTGAATTAAGTGTAATGTAAACAACACTGATGGATTTTTGAGTACAGTTTTGGGGCCATTGTAGTGGGGGACACTGCTTTAACCCCTTCAGGACAGTATCAGCCGTACCACATGGCCCAATTCAGCAAACCATAACACATGACAGGGTTAGCTACACTGGCACAGAAGACACAGTATCACACATGATAGACTTAGCTACACTGACTCAGAAGATAGTATCACGCTTGATAGGCTTAGACTTACTGTAGATGAACCAGCTCTCCACACAATATCATGCATGAGGCTTAGATACACAGACTCAGCAGCACAGTATCTTACTCGATATGGCTTAGCAGACATGCACACATAATAGATACAGCAGATTAACAGTGTCACACATAAGATTAGATACACCAGTTCAGCAAACAGTATCACACAAGATAGGCTTAGATACTACACTAGATCAGCAGACAGTATCACACATAAGGTTAAATATAACAGCTCAGCAAGCGGTATCACACATGATAGACCTAGATACACCAGATCAGCAGACAGTATCACACGTGGTTAGCTTACATACAATATCATACACAGCGTGCGTAGAAGACAGTATCACACATGACAGGCTTAGATACACCAGCTCAGCAGCACTCTGTCCCCGTAGACTATATTAGGCAGGTATCCCTCACAGTTGCCCTATACCTTTGCCCCCCTCTTGCTATGTCTACACTACATCCCCCCTCCTCCTGCACTCTCGTCTCCTCCTTCCTTAGGTAAATCCCTCTCTCATTGTTTTCCTCCGTTAATTTCTGCTCAATCCTACAAAAGTTCCTTCCCCATCCAGGACAGAAATGAGGAGGGTCTCCTGGTGGGGGGCTGAGGGATAAATATGGTGGTGTGGTTAAGTATCTATTAATGTGGCCATCGGCGTGCTGTGTGTCCAGGGGAGGATGATGAGAGTTGTGAGCCCCTCCCAGGCTGATGCACTCTCCTGTACTCGGAGCTGATGCCTTAGATGAGAAGCACGAGGAGGGGCAGGAGCATCACTTCACTGACTAGTGGCAGCTCCGCTCACAGCCATGATCACCCACCACCAGAACTAGAGCGCTGCTGGGACCTCCTGGAATATGGGAAATCAACGCTTGGATGCTACCATGGTTGTGGACATGGACCTGCGTCCCACCTCCTGGATTCTAGCCGGACTCATGGTCTTCCTCATGTCGGGTGCGGTGACCTCTTGCCCCGAGTACTGCAGGTGTTATGGGACCTTGTTGCAGTGCTTGGAGCCCAACACCATCAGCAACATCTCGCTCATGAGAGACGTGGAGAACATCACAGAAGCGTGAGTGCCGCTTATCTACGTCTTGTCCTGTCCAACCAATGGAGCTAGAAGGAGAAGTTTTCTGCATGAAGTTTGAGCATGAGAAACAAGTGTGATGGGGGAACCGGGGATATAGAGACAGATGGGGGAACCGGGGTTATAGAGACAGATGGGGAAACTGAGAATATAGAGACAGATGGGGGAACCGGGGATATAGAGACAGATGGGGGAACCGGGGTTATAGAGACAGATGGGGAAACTGAGAATATAGAGACAGATGGGGGAACCGGGAATATAGAGACAGATGGGGGAACCGGGGATATAGAGACAGATGGGGGAACCGGGGTTATAGAGACAGATGGGGGAACCGGGGATATAGAGACAGATGGGGGAACCGGGGTTATAGAGACAGATGGGGAAACTGAGAATATAGAGACAGATGGGGGAACCGGGAATATAGAGACAGATGGGGGAACCGGGGATATAGAGACAGATGGGCGACCTGGGGATATAGAGACAGATGGGGGAACTGGGGATATAGAGACAGATGGGCGACCTGGGGATATAGAGACAGATGGGGGAACTGGGAATATAGAGACAGATGGGGGAACCGGGAATATAGAGACAGATGGGGGAACCGGGGGATATAGAGACAGATGGGCGACCTGGGGATATAGAGACAGATGGGGGAACTGGGGATATAGAGACAGATGGGGGAACCAGGAATATAGAGACAGATGGGTGAACCGGGGATATAGAGACAAATGCGGGAACTTGGAATATAGAGACAGATGGGGGAACCAGGGATATAGAGACAAATGGGGGAACTTGGAATATAGAGACAGATGGGGGAACCGGGGATATAGAGACAGATGGGCGAACCGGGGATATAGAGACAGACGGGGGGACCGGGGATATAGAGACAGACGGGGGGACCGGGGATATAGAGACAGATGGGGGAACCGGGGATATAGAGACAGATGGGGGAATCGGGGATATAGAGACAAATGGGGGAACTTGGAATATAGAGACAGATGGGGGAACCGGGGATATAGAGACAGATGAGCGAACCGGGGATATAGAGACAGATGGGGGGAACGGGGATATAGAGACAGACGGGGGGACCGGGGATATAGAGACAGATGGGGGAACCGGGGATATAGAGACAGATGGGGGAACCGGGGATATAGAGACAGACGGGGGGACCGGGGATATAGAGACAGATGGGGGAACCGGGGATATAGAGACAGATGGGGGAACCGGGGATATAGAGGCAGATGCGAGGGAACTGAGGATATAGAGACAGATGGGGTAACCGGGTATATAAAGACAGACAGGGAACTGAGGATATAGAGGCAAATGGAGGATATAGAGACAGGTGAGGGATATAGAGACAAAGGTGCAACCTAAAGTCTGAGCCTAGAAGATTGTCATCACATAGAATACTGGGAGATGGAGATGTGGATAAATGTGTAGATAAAGAGGATCGTTGAGCAGATTAGTTACACTAATAATAAGATTTATAGAGCACCAACATATTCTGCAGTGCTGTACCATTGGAAAAGTAACAAACTAGTAAAATGACAAATATTAAAAACTAAATAAGCAAAGAACAAGACAAAAGTAGAGAGGTCACTGCCCAGAGGAGCTTACAATTTAACTGAAGATAGAGATGATGGATACATATTATTAGATATGTATATATATATATATATATATATATATATATATATTAAATAGTAAATATATAGATAGTTATGAGGAAGAAAAATTTGAGATAAGTGTATAGATAGAAATAGATAGACAAAAAAAATAGATAGATATGAAATGATAGATATGTAATAAATAGATAAACAGAAATGAAGATAAACCTATAGATAAATATATAGAAAGAAAGATAGATAATTATAACTAGAAAGATGATAGATAGATAGATAGATAGATAGATAGATAGATATGAGATAGATAGATAGATAGATATGAGAGATAGATAGAGAGATAGATATGAGATAGATAGATAGATAGATAGATAGTTATGAGAAAGATAGATAACTCTGAGATAAGTATATAGGAATAGAAAGATAAGTGTGCAGATAGGTAGACAGAAAGAGAAATAGATGTCAGAGAGACGGAACGTAGATAGATATGGAAATTATAGATAAACAGAAATGGAGGAGATAGACCTATAAACATATAGATAGTTAGATAGATAGATAGATAGATAGATAGATAGATTTGAAATAAAATAAGATAGATAAATCATTATAGATAGATAGAAAAATGATAGATATGTAATAAATAGAAAAAAGAAATGAGGTAGTTAAACCATTAGATAGATAGATAGATAGATAGATAGATAGATAGATAGATAGATAGATAGATTTGAAATAAGTAGATAGATTGAAAAAAAACAGATATGAGGGAAATAGAAATTGGATAGATGAATTGATAGATAGTGATAGTAATAAGAAGAATAGATTAATAGATAGAGAATGACATTGGACAGATAAATAGATGTAAAAAAATAAATAGAAAAGAGGGAGATAGAAATTAGATAGATAATGGAAGGAAGTACACAACAATATATAAGTATATTTAGACTTCACTTTAATAAACTTTATTTGTCTGCACCCAAGGAACCCCTGTACACTAGTGTGTATAAGTCCTAATCAATATCTATCTAACTATCTCCTATCTATCTACAGTATATCCTATCTATCTATCTATCTATCTATCTATCTCCTATCTATCTATCTATCTATCTATCTATCTCCTATCTATCTATCTATCTATCTATCTATCTCCTATATATTTATCTATCTATCTACTGTATATCTCTATCTATCTATCTATCTATCTATCTATCTATCTATCTATCTCCTATCTATCTATCTATCTATCTATCTATCTCCTATCTATCTCATATATATCTATCTATCTATCTATCTCCTATCTATTTATTTATCTATCTCATATCTATCTATCTATCTATCTATCTATCTATCTATCTATCTCCTATCTATTTATTTATCTATCTATCTATCTATCTATCCCATATCTATGTATCTATCTATCTATCTCATATATATCTATCTATCTCCTATCTATCTATCTATCTATCTATCTATCTCCTATCTATCTATCTCCTATCTATCTATCTATCTCCTATCTATCTCTTATCTATCTATCTATCTATCTCCTATCTATTTATTTATCTATCTATCTATCTATCCCATATCTATGTATCTATCTATCTATCTATCTATCTCATATCTATCTATCTATCTATCTATCTATCTATCTATCTATCTATCTCCTATCTATTTATTTATCTATCTATCTATCTATCTATCTATCTATCTATCTATCCCATATCTATCTATCTATCTATCTCATATCTATCTATCTATCTATCTATCTATAAAATGCTTTTTCCTGCAAATGTTCTTTCCCTTCAAAACGCAGATATGATCTATAGTAAAAGTATTGGCTAATAACTATAAATACGAAATAATCAAATAAAAAATTCATGCAGATTTTAATTACGTTATGAATAAAATTAAAACATATTTTAAAAAATCCACAATTCTGTAATTCTAAGAATCAGATAATGGTGGTGAATGCTTATCATAATGAGTGGATGAGAGAGCGGCTACTGTGCGTGTAATGGCCCCATCCCCTCTAATGACAATCCTCCCCTGCTGGGCCTGACTTATTAATGGACTGTCTTCAGAGGGAGTTCCGGCACTTGCCCGGTCTGATGGATTGCCCCCTAAGGTGTAGTGTTTGTGTACTAAAGGAACACTTGTATGGTCCCTACACATTTCGGGACTGAGTAGAAGCAGACACACTAGACTTCATATGGGTTCAAAGATCCAGCTGTGCTTTCCGGAAATATCCGAGGAGATAATGGGGGTTATCCATAGAAGTTGTTCTTAAAGAACATATTAAATGTTCTATGAGTAATAGATCATGTTGTGATAAAATTTGTAGCCTTGGTCTCCGGGACAACTCCAAGGTCTCAGAGATTAGAATTTTAACTTATCTTCGGACATGTCATAGAGACGCATCTGAAGATGTCTCCATTAGTGAGCTTGTGACCTAAGACCTATTCAAATTACCAGAATGGTGGGACCATGAAGCTCAGTAATGCACCAACCACCCTGGAAACTGTGACTCAGTTTTCTTGAATTTTCATAATCCCTGGTGGTCTAGAGTGGTGAAAGGCTTGACTCTGTTCACATATGTTTTGGAGGAATCTATTGTCATAATTTAAAGGAGTTTCACCAGAACCCAGTATATCACCCCAGCCCTGCAGATAGATAGGTTAGTGTCACCAGAACCAGCATATCACCCCAGCCTGCAGATAGATAGGTTAGTGTTACGAGAACCAACATATCACCCCAGCCCTGCAGATAGATAGGTTAGTGTCACCAGAACCAGCATATCACCCCAGCCCCGCAGATAGATAGGTTAGTGTCACCAGAACCAGCATATCACCCCAGCCCTGCAGATAGATAGGTTAGTGTCACCAGACCGGGGTCCCCCTGGCCCCTTTTCCCTTTTTTTTTTTTTTAATCCCCTTTTTTTGTGCAACCGTGGCCCGGCCCCTTTCCTTTTTTTAATAATTATAATTTTTTAAACCCCCGGGGTTCGTGTTTTACGCGCAGTGCGACAATACAATCCTCAGGGGCGTGGTTGTCCCCCCCCCCACCCCCCCCCCCCCCCCCCCCAGGTAGTTAGGGGGGCGCCCCCCCACCCCCCCCCCCCCCCCCCCCCCCCAGATAGTTGGGGTTCGCCTCCTCCATCCCCCCCCTTCCCCCCCCTTTTCACTCGTATTTCTCTTCTATTTTTTTTTATTTTAATTTCCCTCTCTTCTTCACGTGCAAAAAACCAACCCCCACCGCCTGCCCCCCCCCCTCCCTTCTCTTTTATAATAATAATAATAATCCTCCTTTAATACCCCCACAACGGGGAAACACAGTGTGTCACAGCAACAAAGATAAGCAGATACAAATACAAATACAACATGTACAGGAATATTCCAAGGTGAGAGGCATTACATTGATAGCAGACAGACAGATAGGGCGTAGCAGGGGGGGGGGGATTTAACAGGCAGAGAGATATTTTCAGTTCTCTGTGTGTAATGATCTCCGCTTAGGTCGGTGTTGGTTGTACAGCCTAACCGCGGTGGGGAGGAAAGACTTCCGATAGCGCTCCTTCTCACACCTAGGGTGGAGCAGTCGGTCACTGACAGTACTGCTCAGCGCGATCACAGTCTCATGCATGGGATGGGACTTCTTCTTCTGCATGGAGCTCACCACGGACAGTATCCTTCTGTCACCCACCACCTGCACTGGGTCCAGTGGGCTCCCCAGGACAGAGCTGGCCCTTCTAATCAGCTTGTCAAGTTTATTTCTGTCCCTGGTTGATATACTGCTCCCCCAGCAGGCCACTCCAAAGAAGATGGCTGATGCCACTACCGAGTTGAAGAAAGTTCTAAGAAGTGCCCCCCGGATTCCAAAGGCTCTCAGCTTCCTAAGCAGGTAGAGCCTGCTGTGGCCCTTCCTGTACAGGGCCTCCATATGATCTGCCCAATCCAGCTTATTATTAAGGAGCAAACCCAGGTACTTATAGGTGTTCACAATCTCGATGCCCGTCCCCAGGATGTCCACTGGTTTAGGAGGGCTTCTGCCTTTGCGGAAGTCCACCACCATCTCCTTGGTCTTCCTCGCGTTAATCTTCAGGTGGTTCCGGTGGCACCAGTCCACAAAATTCCGGTTCAGTTCTCTGTACTCCCTGTCATCATCATCTGTGATGAGACCCACTATTGCAGAGTCGTCAGAATACTTCTGTAGGTAGCAGCTGGATGAGTTGCACCTAAAATCTGCAGTGTACAGTGTGAAGAGGAAAGGGGCGAGAACCGTACCCTGAGGTGCCCCCGTATTACAGATCACTGTACCTGACACACAGTCTCGGGCTCTCACGTATTGAGGTCGATTTGTGAGGTAGGCTAGGATCCAGTTGGAGAGGTGGTGGTCCACTCCAGCAAGGCCCAGCTTGTCCCTCAATAACCTGGGCTGTATGGTGTTAAAAGCACTGGAGAAGTCAAAGAACATTATTCTCACTGTGTTCCCTGGTTTCTCCAGGTGAGACAGAGCCCTGTGCAGAAGATGGATGATGGCATCATCTACCCCAATGCCCGGCCGATAAGCAAACTGGAGTGGGTCCATAGCGGGGCTCACTAGAGGGCGGAGATGTGTGAGAACCAATCTCTCCAAGATCTTCATCAGGTGGGATGTCAGTGCTACAGGTCTGTAGTCGTTGAGGTCCATAGGGTGGGGTTTCTTTGGAACTGGTACCACACAAGAAGATTTCCATAATTCAGGGACTATTTCCTGCCTCAGGCTCATATTATACATATATGTAATTATACCACACAGCTGGTCCCCACAAGTCTTAATTAGCCTTGCACTGATGTCATCTGGCCCTCCGGCTTTCCTCGCCTTGATCTTTTTCATCTCCTTCCTCACCTGGGCCCGTGTGAAGGTCAGACTGTGGCCAGATAAAGATGGATTTCTGGATTTACTGGTCTGTTGGGAAGTGGCCACATGGGGAGAAGTCATTGTGGTGGGGGGAGCTGAAGGACATGCTGGGGTGGGAGGAGCTGGTGTGTGATCAAATCTGTTGAAGAATAGGTTTAGTTCATTAAGCCAATTAACATCTGCCTCAATCTGGCAGACAGACTGTTTATGACCCGAAATTGACTTAAGCCCCTCCCAGACCCCCCTTATGTCTTTTCTTTCCATTTGCTTTTCCATTTTTTCTTTATAACTGGATTTTCCCTGCCTGATTTGATGCCTCAGCTCCTTTTGTACTTCCCTCAACCCCTCCTTATCTCTTGTCCTGAATGCCATCTTTTTCTCCTTAAGTAGTGTTTTTATATCAGAGTTAATCCATGGTTTGTTATTGGAGAAGCACCTCACCACTTTTGTGGGTACTGTGTTGTCCACACAAAAATTAATGTAGTCCGTTATGCAGTGTGTGAGTCCTTCTATATCTTCCCCATAAGAATCCTGCAGAACTTCCCATGCGGTTGTGTCAAAACAATCCCTCAGAGCCTCATGGGCAGTAGGACTAATCCTTGTGCAAAGGTGTGGCACATCCACAGCAGAAATCCTCAGATTTCTGCTGCGAATACTTTTCCATAACATTAATGGATTAATTTTATACTCCCTGGTGGTCTAGGGTAGTGCAAGACTTCTTTGTAAATTCCCTGGTTGTCTAAGGTGTGAGCGGGTGAATTTCATATCTAGAGTTCTAGGGTATTAATAGAGCTAATTATAAAATTCCTGTCTGTCTAAGATGTGAGTGGGTGAATGTTATATTCCCTCGTAGTCTAGGGTAGTTAGAGATTTCATGGTAATTTCCCTGGCTGTGTAAGATACAAAATGGTAAAGTTTTTATTTTGTGATGGTCTAGGGTAACAGTGGAGTTTACTATAAATTCCCTGGATGTCTAATGTGTGAATGGGTGAATTTTACTGTATATTCTCTGATGGTATAGGGTAGTGACAGAGTTAATTGTAATTTTGATAGCTGTCTAAGGTGTGAATGGGTGAATTTTATATTCCCGGGTGGTCTAGGGTAGCGACTGAGTTCATTCTAAATTCCCTGGATGTCTAAGGTGTGCATGGGTGCATTATATATTCCCAGGTGGTCTAGGGTAGTGTTAGCGTTCATTGTAAATATCCTGGTTGTTTGTGTTTTGAGTGGGTGAAAATTATATATCCTGATGGTCTAGTGTAGAGATAGAGGTCATTGTAAGTTTGCTAGCTGACTAAGGAGTGAATGGGTGAATTTTATATTCCCTGGTGGTCTAGAGTAATGATAAAGTTCATTGTATATTTTCTGGCTAAGGAGTGAATAAGTGAATTTTATATTCCCTGGTGGTCTAAAGTAGTGATAGAGTTTACTCTAAATTCTCTGGCTGTCTAATATGTGAATGCTATATTCCCTGGTGGTCTAAGGAAGTGAAGAGGTCGATGGAAAATACAGGTTGTTCTTGGGGTACTACTTATCCCAATTCAGGAGACATTTTCTTTCACTATTCAGGAGGTTGGATGCCTTCTTATATTAAACAGACAGTGGTCCTTAGAAGAGGACATCCCTCTGTGACATCCTATACGCTAAAGGAATAAAAAAAACAAGGCTGCTTTCTACAACTAGTGGCGCCACACCTGACTAAAGGTTGTGTGTGGTATTGCCTCCAAGCTCCATTCAATGGGACTGAATTAAAACACCCCACATAACCTGTAGACATGTGGGGCACTGTTTTGGTAAGAAATGGCATATTGTTATAATCCTGGACAACCCCTTTAACACATCAGTGACTATTCAGGACAGCAGATGTGTCAGAGTGTGTGGATACACACCCTATTGACCAGTTGTACATTTATTTATGTATTTCCAGGAGGAATAACAGAGGGACATTGCATATATTTCAGGGAATAAAAGTATTTACCTATGACTTCTCTTTTAAAGTAAATGCATACAATTCACCAACCATAATTCACACTAACACATTCAGATGTTTGTCCTAACCATGAAGGAGTTAACCCTCCATTACACTTCCCAGCAGGGAATGCTTGTGCTGGCCCTGCCCTATGTGTATGCTGTAATGTAGCTGTAAGTCATGTCAGACTATAGAGACGGCTCTCTGGAGGGAAGAAAATAAACATACAAGAAGTTACCATAATACATCAATGTCAGCGAATAAAGGGGAACCCCAGCGATAGGAAGAGTAGAGGGAGGGGCTACAGGCTGGTATCTGTCTACTATCTCAAAATCATAATCACTACTGATTAGATAGAAAGACCTGGACACATTACAAGACTGCGGAGCAGGTGAATTCAGCGTCAAACCCAGGAGGTGTACGGGATGTGAAGGTGCACAGGGAATATTACCTACCCCTACTAAAGGGGGCGCCATGAGAACCTGACTACCAATACTTATGACCACTAGGATAGTATAGCAATATTATTTAGACATGGTATAGCAGGGTTGCTAGAGGACTGTATGTATGGTGATGTTATGTTAGCACTGTATGCTGGTATTATATGAGCACTGTATGGTGGTATTATTTGAGCTCTGTGTGATGGTATTATTTGAGCACTGTATTATGGTGTTATTTGAGCACTGTATTATGGTGTTATTTGAACACTGTATGGCGGTATTACTTTAGCACTTTATGCTGGTATTATTTGAGCATTGTATGGTAGTATTACTGAAGAGCTGTATGGTGGTATTATCTGAGCACTGTATGGTGGTATTACTGGAGCACTGTATGGTGGTATTATCTGTGCACTGTTTGGTGGTATTTGAGCATCATATGGTGGTGTTATTTGAGCACTGCATGATGGTATTATTTGAGCATTGTATGATGGTGTTATTTGAGCACTGCATGATGGTATTATTTGAGCATTGTATGGTGGTGTTATTTGAGCACTATATGGTGGTATTATCTGTGCAATGTATGGTGGTGTTATGTGAGCACTGCATGATGGTATTATTTGAGCATTGTATGATGGTGTTATTTGAGCATTGTATGGTGGTGTTATTTGAGTACTGTATGGTGATTTCATTTGTATATGGGTGGTGTTTACTTGGCATTGTGTGGCATTGCTACTTAGGCTTTGTACATTATATTACCTCTACACCTATTACGTGTGATCCTATCTGTAAAACCATTGTATCTAAGTCTTTTATGCATGATACTGTCTGCTGACCCAGTGTATAAGTCTATATTTGTGTGAAAATGTGTGCTGAGTTAGTGTATCTTAGCCTATCATGTGTGATACTTTCTTCTGAGTTGGTGTATCTAAACCCTTTATGTGTGATTCTGCTTCATGAGCTTACTGTATATATCTAGGTGCATGTATCTAAGCCTACCTTCTGTGATACTATACTGCTGAGCTGTATATCTAATCCAATAAGGGTATCATTTAGCATAACATGACTGGTCCTGGGTGTACCTAAGCCTATAATGTGTGATACTGTCTTAAAGAGCCATGTATGTAGTATTGCAGTATTATATACAGCATGGTCCGCTCACTTACACGTGCACGATCTGCACAGATGCAGAATTTTTAAGATGCTCAGCCCCAGGTGTGGCCTGTACCCACAGGGAGCGGCAAGAGGTTAAATTCTGGGGCTGACCGGCCGCTACATGGCAGGAATACCATGTGATAATGATTGAAGGCTTTCAACAGGACACAAAGCAATGCAGGAGTTTGGTTACCTCACCCCCAGGGGGCCCCGGGATTGGCACCAAAACAAGCAAAAAATCCAGGCCTGACGTCCATCACACTGCCCGCTCTACCAAGGACACTGGATGATAGATAGATAGATAGATAGATAGATAGATAGATAGATAGATAGATAGATAGATAGTAGATAGATATGAGATAGATAGATAGATAGATAGATAGATAGATAGATAGATAGATATGAGAGATAGATAGATATGAGATAGATAGATAGATAGATAGATAGATAGATAGATAGATAGATAGATAGGATAGATAGATAGATAGATAGATAGATAGATAGATAGATAGTAGATAGATATGAGATAGATAGATAGATAGATAGATACAAGATAGATAGATAGACAGATAGATAGATAGATAGATAGATAGATGGATAGATACAAGATAGATAGATAGATAGATGGATACAAGATAGATAGATAGATAGATAGATGGATAGATACAAGATAGATAGATAGATAGATAGATAGATAGATAGATAGATATGAGAGATAGATAGGATATTGATAAATAAATTAGAGATCGATAGGTAGATTTGATGGATAGATAGATAGATAGATAGATAGATAGATAGATAGATAGATAGATATTGGATATATAAATATCAGATAGATAGATAGTATATACTGTAGATAAACAAATAGATAGATAGATATTGTAAATATATATATAGATCTACAGTATACATAGATATGAGATAGATAGATAGATAGATAGATAGATATGAGATAGATGATAGATATGAGAGATAGATAGATAGATAGATAGATAGATAGATAGATAGATATTAGATGGATAGATAGATAAATAGACAGACAGATAGATAGATAAGTCCCTGGATTACATGAACCAGTGTATGTATATGGAGCATGTAGGCAGCGCTGGGTGGGGGTGATGTGGGGGGGCGGGGGGTATGACACAACACACGACTGCTGTGCTGCATATTGGGACATATCGCCTTACAGGGCTTTTAAGTGGAGTGTGTTGTTTATACGTAAAAATGTCTCCATGTTGAGAGATTCATCTGTGAGGGGGATATACAGTACACTGGAGCACATCTACATGGACCAGCCTGTCATGGCCTACATCTCATCTGTGGGGTCCTGGGGGTGATGATGATGATGATGGGGGTCTCGAGAAAGTTGTTGTGAATTAGTATGCAAAATAAGTAGTGAGCCCTCCAGAGCCACATCGGGGAAAGTCAACGTGAGGCCAAAAAGTACTTATAACAGATGTATTACCCTAGCGTAACTCTATCTATCTATTTCATATCTATCTATCTATCTATCTATCTATCTATCTATCTATCTATCACATATCTATCTATCTATCTATCTATCTATCTATCTCATATCTATCACATATCTATCTATCTATCTATCTATCTATCACATATCTATCTATCTATCTATCTATCTATCACATATCTATCTATCACATATCTATCTATCTATCTATCTCATATCTATCTATCACATATCTATCTATCACATATCTATCTATCTATCTATCTCATATCTATCTATCTATCTATCTATCTCATATCTATCTATCACATATCTATCTATCTATCTATCTATCTATCACATATCTATCTATCTATCTATCTATCTAGTTCATATCTATCTACAGTATCTATCTATCTATCTATCTATCTATCTATCTATCTATCTATCTATCTATCTATCCTTCCACTCATCCATCCATAAAGGTTGGTATTCCCTTCAGCATGTGACATGTCCCAGTCTTGTGCAGCCCTTTGTTGGTGAGGATTTGACATCTCCACTTTCCGCCCTCCCAGGCCCCGTCCTCAGGAGAGCTGGCTATTGATTTTCTATACACAGCCACATTTCTCTACCATCATATTATTTAATGGATGTCCCCGGGGGTGAGGCTCATTAAAGACGACGTACAATCCCCCCTCTCCTGTTCTCTACACATTATCAGATGAGCCCTGCCGAGGAGGGGAATGAGGTGCGGCGCTGACCCCTAGGGCTATTCACACGCAGCTGTCAAATATCATTTCATGGGTGCCCACATAATTACCCATAAATATATATTGTCCATCAGCCCTGGCATCATAAATAGGCCAGCCGAATAATGGACAGGATCATAGTGAGGCTACTATGTGGGGTCCCTGTTTTACTGCCCGGGGTCTCCAACCATTGTGGTCAGTACTGGTAGAAGGTAGATCTGTAACGTATCCATATATCTAAGATATTTCCTGCTGAGATGCAGTAGGAGTTCTCTATAGCGCCCTCTACTGTCAGAGCAATTCAGAGAGAAGATTTATGACTAAATTGACACAAATGGTAAAAGGTTTAACCTCAGCAGATCCATTATCAGCTCTCAGAGCTGCAGCAAGCATTGTCTATGGTACCAAGATGGGCTCCGGTTACATCTCAAGCAAGGCTAATGAAATTTCACATTTCCTGCCATGTAATGATGCTTTATTACATATGTTCCACCCAACTTTCCATCAGGAACAGAGGGACAGATGGCAGAAGCAAATATCACTTAAAAAGTCCCAGATCAGGTCTACAAGACCATCACAGCTAAGAGTGTGCACCCATGGCCTGTACACAGAGAGGGCATTTGTCCGCTTCCCGGTGACCACTTGCTATGTAGCCAAGATGCTCAGAACTAGGGGTGCACATCCGGTGTTTTTGCAAAGGGAATATCATGTTTACTAGCGCAGGGCACACAATGGACCCTGCTGGCCCAATACCCACTTGGTACCTGACTCTAAAGGTCAAGATGCTGCTTCATTTCTAAGTGCTACTGATTTGGGCCCCTTAAAACAACATTTTTGGGCACTATATCAATGTATTATAAGGTATGTTCTAGGTAGGGAGCATGGATGGAGAGTACTGCACGGGGAAACACGCATGAAGTCTGACCATTAGATGGTCAGATGGCCGACACTAATGTTATGTGTATGGCCAGCTTGACATAGTCCACAGAGTGTGGGGGCATCTTTTACTTTTCTGAACACTATTATCTACTGTTGTAGTTTGTTCCAAGTTTTATGAGAGAGTCAATGGGATCTGTAACTGGAGATGGCAAATGACATGACTGTGTCAAATATCTAACATCTCATCTCTACAACTACTAGTGTGGTGAAAACTGCCTATCTTGGCTCAGGCAGTACATTACATCTGTCATTCTATTTAACCCTCCTGCTAGTGATAAAAAGTTGTTTCATTTTTAATGAGGGCTGTTAGGAGAGTCCGGAGTGTAGCCTCTTGTGGGGTCAACTAGTAGCCAGTGTGAAAACTGCCTATCTTGGCTCAGGCAGTACAACAAACATGTCATTCTGTTATTAATCTTCTGCCTGGTGGTGATAATAAGGTGATTCAGTTTTATGAGAAGTCTGAGCAGAGTTCGGAGTCTAGCTTATCGTGTGGTCATCTACTAGCCAGTGTGAAAACTGCCTTTCTTGGCTCAGGCAGTACAACAAACCTGTCATTTCATGGTTAATCCTTTGCCTGCTAGTGATAATAATGTAATTCAGTTCATATGAGGGCTGTGACAAGAATCTGAAGTGTAGTTTGTTGTGGGACCAGACCATCTAGTAGCCAGCATGAAAACTGCCTAACTTGGCTCTGGCAGTACAATAAACCTGTCATTTCTCATTAATCCTCTGCCTGCTAGTGATAATAAGGTGATTCAATTTTATGAGGACTGTAAGAAGAGTCAGGAGTGAATCTTGTTGTGGGGCCACTTTTTAGCCAGCGTGAAAACTGCCTGTCTTGGCTCTGTCAGTACAACAAACCGTCATTTATTAGTTAATCCTCAGCCTGTTAGTGATAATAAAGTGATTCAGTTTATATGACGGCTGTGAGAAGAGTGCAGAGCATAACTTGTTGTGTGGTCATCTAGTAGCCAGCATGAAAACTGCCTATCTTGGTTCAGACAGTACTAGTGATTATAAGGATAAGGTGATTTTCTCATTAATTATCTGCCTGTGTTAGTGATAATATGGCGATTGACTGTTTATGAGGGCTGTAAGAAGAGTTCAGAGCCAATCTTATTGTGTGGCCATCTACTAGCCATCATAAAAAATTTTCCTATCTTGACCCTGGCAGTACAACAAAACTGTAATTTTCTTGGTAATCCTTTTCCTGCTAGTGATAATATGGTAATTCATTGTTTATAAGGGCTGTGAGAAGAGTTTGGAGTGACATTTATGGTGGGGTCATCTAGTAGCCAGTGTGAAAACTGCCTATCTTGGCCCGGGCAGTACAACAAACCTGTCATTTTCTTGGTAATCCTCTGCTTGCTAGTGATGATAAGGTGATTGATTGTTTATGAGGGCTGTGAGAAGAATTTGGGGAGACGTTTATGGTGGGGTCATCTAGTAGCCAGTGTGAAAACTACCTATCTTGGCCCTGGCAGTACAATAAACCTGTCATTTTCTTGGTAATCCTCTGCTAGCTAGTGATGATAAGGTAATTGGTTGTTCATGAGAGTTGTCAGAAGAGTCTGGAAATCAAGCTTATTGTTGGGTCATGTAGCAGCCAGTGTGAAAATTGCCTATCTTGGCCCTTGCAGTACAACAAACCTGTCCTTTTCATGTTATTCCTCTGCTTACTAGTGATAATAAAGCGATTCATTGTTTATAAGGACTGTGAGAAGAGCACGGATTGAAGTTTATGATGGGGTCATCTACTAGCCAGTGTGAAAACTGCCTATCTTGGCCCTGGCAGTGCTACAAACGTGTCATTTTCTTGGTAATCCTCTGCTTTCTGGTGCTAATAAGGTGATTCTGTTTTTATGAGAAGAGTCTAACCTGTTGTGGGGTCATCTAGTAGCCAGAAGAACAACCAGCTATTTGGTAGCATGTGTCCCTGGCCCATCCGGTCAGGGATAGTACATTGTGTTGTCACCTGTCCTCCCTGCGGTCTATAAATGAATAGGTTTCTTGTTAACAGCTCCGGTACTGCGTTGCTTTATTAATTACATGAAGGACGCCGGCTCTTTGATCTTTCATGAGTCTGAGGAGATAGAGACAGCGAGGTCTTTAACCAATTACATTTGCAGGAGAACAGCATGGCTTCCATTAGTTGCTGCTTTACAGCTCAAGCAGATAACGCATCATTAAAGAGTCAGTCACAGATCATAATCTCCGATAATTTATAGGTTGGGGGTAATGGAGTTTTAAAACCTCTTTAATCTCCGGGACCTTTATTGACTGGAAGGTTTGATGATATCAGGCAAAGCTACGAGGCAGGACTAAATAAAAATGGCTAATTAATTACGTACATTATCATCACTGTTGTGGGCGCTGATTACATCTGACGGAGGCCGCAGTCTGGTGGAGGAGACAGAGCAGCGGGCTGGACTATCCAAGGAACTTCTCCACAGTGGCCCCTTTCAGGTTTGACCCAAGTACTGCACATGCAGTAGAGTAACTTGAGGAGTTCAGAAGGTGTCACCCATAAGGGGTCGGACATTGACTAACAAGGTGGCTACCTATAGGTGGCACTAAAAAAAACCTTCTCTTCCTCCGTGAGGAGAGGAAAAAATTGAAGGTTCAATTGTCGAAGAGGTTAGGCTACATTCACATCTGCGTTGGAGACTCCTCCAGACGAAAAAAAGTTCTGCATGTCCGACTTTTTTGTCCAGCGGTTTCAGTTCTAAAGAATGGACACCTGACAGATCCCATTATAGTTAATGGGGTCTGTTGGGCTCTGTATGCGACCGCTGTTGTAGTGGTCTCCCTATTTGTTGTTCTGGTCCTCCTACTAACATGAACCTAGCGTTACCATGACCCAACCATCTATGTACATTCTGGCTGCAGTTCTGATCATGTATCCCGGTAATGATGATTTATATGACATATCTCCGGAGGGACCAGGGAGCAGAGGTATATTATAACATCATATATCTCTGGGAGTAGGGGAGGGTCTCACATAACCCCTGTGCGGGGAGATCTCTGTGTATAATGTATTTATTCTGTAATAACATCTTACATTACTGGAGTCCGCTGTGAATTACGAGTCGTGAGGAAGACGGGAAGTTTAATGTTACAGCTGTACTGTGGGAATGTAAAGAGTCTGATGGTGGAGATGTGATCAGACACACAGAACATGTGTAGAACAAGGTATATGATGGAATATTCTATCTACACCCGGAAGCTCGGGGACTTGTGAGCGCAATCGAATAAGGACGGCCAAGTTTAATCACTGAGAGTCCTAATCGAATCCCAGCTGCATTAGAGGCTATTAGCCATCATCCGCACCCTCCTAAAAGGGTTTTATCCCAGGAAGAGCCTGCAACTCCCAGCCCGGCCCACGGCCTTCACTATCAGCCTCGTCTTTTATAGTAGTGATATTTACACATATCTGTACACTATGTTATTAAAAATGATCAAATGCTTGTATGGTAAGTATTTTATATCTTATACGTGCTCATACCTCCCAAATGGACTGAAAGAGGGACAGAACGTGCAGTGCGGCGAATTTACGTATACCAAGACCCACCTCCAGTCCCACCCACTTCTGCCCATTCCCATCAATGTCTCTTTTCCCCCCACACAGTATCATGCCCCTATAGAGGCCCTGACACTGTATGCCCCCACATTATCATGTCCCTCTCCAGTTGCCCCGACAGTTTACCGTTCCCATCCAGTTGTCCCCACAGTATACTGTTCCCATCCAATTGCCTCCATAGTATATAGTTTCCATCCAGTTGCCCCCACAGTTTAATGACCCTCTCCATTTGACTCCACATTATACAGTCCCCCTCCAGTTGCCCCCACAGTATACAGTCCACCACCAGGTGCCCACAGTATAATGGAACATGCAAAAAAAAAAACCTAACACTCACCTCGCCGCGTTCTCCTGCTGTTCTCTCCTTACTTGCTCCGAGAGGCTTCAGGGTACAGAGACAGGGGCTGAATGGTGAAGGTGGGAGCAGACATGACCCAGTAACCGGGACCGTCCCACTGAACTTGGGGCAAAGGTTTTCCTCTGTATCCATTTACCTATTATTGACTTCAGATCTGTTTCTCGTACCTGCTTCTCTGTCCCCTGCCCTGACTTTTGCCTGGATTACTGTGATGAACAAACCCTGTCTGACCTGACCTCAGCCTGTCTACTGGCAACATCTCTACTAGAGATGGGTGAACTTCGTGAGATTTCTTTCATGACTATTCTCGAGATTTGCCCATCAGGCTCAAGGGGCCTATGACATCACACAGAAGGTCGGAAGATGACCTAAGAGGACAATGGAGCATTGGATGTGGAGAAGGAGTCCAGGAGAGGTAAGGGACGTATCAGTGATTATTATGTTTCCACGCCTTCCCAGAGTCTCTGCTATACATTGCAGTCTGAAGAGACCCCAACGTATGATAGAAATATCCCAAAAATCTTAGGTTCGTCCAAAACCGAGATTTATGGAAAATTTGTAAGAAAGCCAGCTCATTATTATCCACTCATCTCTAGTCTCTACCTGTTTCCTTTGCTGCCATGAAGCAATGTCTATTGACTCACCTGGGTCAGCTGTTGTTAACACCAGGATTACTCCAAGAGGTGACTTAGTAGTCACCTGTAGAAAAGTCCAGATCCCTGTACAGGGGCTAAAGGGTCAATACCAGGGGATCACTTAGACAACGCCCTCAGGAGTAGCCCAAAGTCAAACCAGTTAGTAACACAGAGGGTCCCCCTCTGCTGCATTACAGTATCACTCCACATGCTGATGCTTGTGCACACTTGTCATCTCTCCTGGAATGACTGAGAGGCTTCCATAAAAAAGGGAAACCTCCTGTCCTCCCAAAAGAGTTGGTAATTCTTCCAGGTGTTGCAGAAGCCTCCCAGAACCTCAATATGCACATTCATGGGGTGCCACCAAGTGATGTAAAGAGGTATGGCCTGAAAAGATTTGGGTGCATCATTGTTGGTTCTCCTAGAGGGCAGCTTCAAAAAGTAGCAAGTATGAGCTAGTGCTTCACCATTCCAGCACCTAGTATAATCCAGACATGTCCAATCACGAATGCATATACCATGGGCAGGGGTACACCCAGAAATTGACCTTATGGGTTACTGAACTGCATACTGCTGCTGTTGCCTTCTTCCAACACTTGGAAAATTCCCAGTTCATCTCAACCAACTCAGCAGCCAGCATTGCTAGCTATTGTCCACCTTCGTCACACCTAATAAGATGTGAAGGCTTAGGAAGAGAGACAAGGGAACACAGGACGTCTGGGGGAAGGGGAGTCCAGACACGGCATACCCCACTCCTTGTGTGCACCACTTTCCATGGAGGTATCATGTCATCACCATAAAGCACCAAAGCAATGTTGGTAGCCACTATAAATTTCTGGAGATGACCTACGATGACTTGGGCATTATATTATAGATCCTATAGTCTGATAATATAGTCTTGGATTTGTCCTCTGCTGATATCTATGACCTCACACTCTTCATGTCCAATATAATCTATGAGGTTAATCAGACGACTATCAGGGATCATTGCCACATATATAATATCACTAAGGTCATCTGAGCACTCACTAATATATTGCCCCAGGCTTCGACTTGGCTACTTGTAATGGCCGTCCTATCCCACTTAGCCTTCATTCTGAAGACGATAATATAATAGACATCACGAAACCTTGGGACGGATTTATGGTTATATGAAGAATATTGAAAATGTAATTAAATGTGTGACTCCATAATAGAGAATGGTCCAATAATTGTCACATTTCTGGGCCATGTCTGTGCTAATGGGTGGAGAGGAGCCTGTAAATCAGATCCCGGGCCGCCTCATCTCGTAATGATTTTATGACGGGGACCTGAGCTCCTTGTAATGGTATTGACTGATATGATCACCTATGTGAGTCCCACTCCTCAATGCTACATGGTGGTGGATTTCAGTAACCTCATCATATGTATAAAGATCGACAAAAAAATCCCTGGCACTGCAAAGGTGACTATGTCAAAGAAAAAGTGTCAGGGGGAAATATCAGCAAGGGATATAAAAGTAGCAGTGGCACCTAGGCTCTGGTTTTTGAGGGGTCAAAAGACCCCTTTGTCAAACCAGAAATATACCAATATCATAAATGGCACATGTTAGGTGGGTCGGATTTAGACAGACTGCGACTCTGGATAAAATTAGAAGTGTGGCCCCAAATGTTGATTCCTGTGCATGGTCCTGGGGGTCTATAAGAGAGATGAGCCGGGAGGCTATGATTCCTGAGAAAAGTAGCCTGGGATCTGAGGCAAGAGTGCAGGCGATAGGGGTAAGAAGATATGGAGGCTCTGGGCAATTTCTGTTTGGCTCCCCAACTCCAGA
Source organism: Leptodactylus fallax (assembly GCA_947044405.1). Taxonomy (NCBI): domain Eukaryota; kingdom Metazoa; phylum Chordata; class Amphibia; order Anura; family Leptodactylidae; genus Leptodactylus; species Leptodactylus fallax. The sequence goes on along the minus strand of CAMRHE010000711.1, from coordinate 62,589 downwards.
TCCAGTTGGACTTGAGGCCAGGAGATTTAAGTTGCACCTCTGCCCTTGTAGGTTCCTTTCGACCCCTTCCATAGCAGCAAAATGCAAAACAAATTGTGAATGCAGCCTCGAATCTAAGTTTTTCTGGTGATTAAGAGTGACAAGGCCAAATCTCAACACGTTGCCATGCAAATTCTGTACCAAGTTGTAGCTAGAACGTCATGGATAGACATTGACCTTGGATTATAGAGAGGACAATAGGGGCAATTACCAATGGACCTTTTTCCAACTTTGCATAAATCTTCCCCCACCATTGTTCAATAGTGATTTGACTGTATTGTCTTGTAGTTGTACAATATAAGATATCCCGGATTGACTGCACACTACACCTGGGCGCGGGGGGCATATGGGGTGAGACGATAGACGTGGCATTATGAGTTGGTCTGGTTTGAACCCAGTTCCTGCCTTTTCCATCAGTCAGTAAATTAAGATTATCAGCCAAGTCTCCAGAGATGGACGGCTCGCCATGAGCATAACGAATATTACTTCTCTTCATTGTGCTTGATAAACCTTCCCGAGACCTGGAAACAGCTCAACGGCAAATACTATATAGGCGATGCCAAGGACACGGCAAACAAGCGTCATGAGTTTAATGTATGAATATTTCATTGTCCATCACTTATAATAAGACAATCGTATGCTGCAACTCAACTTAAAGAGGAGGACGTCGACTTGTTTAATGGCTGCCGCATGAATCCTGCTGAGGAGAACATAGGAAGAAAGTTTATAATGTAATAACCGGCCTTAACAAATGGAGCCAAAACTCAACGGGACACGTGTAGGCGATGGCGTAGATCGGGAATGCTGCAGATGTTCCCATTGGTGACCCACTTAAGTGCATCATGCTTAGATGTGACCCTAAAAGTGCCACAGATGCCCTCATAACTGCCCTAGACACAGATACCCCATTTGTTCCCTAGCTACAGATGCCCCTATAAGTACTTCATGAATATAGGGGCCTCCATAAGTGTCTGGACCACAGATGCCCTTATAAGTGCTTCATCATTTGATGTGCCCCTATAGATACCACACTCAAAGATGACCTTATAAGTGCTTCAACATTAGATGTGCCCTAAGAGGTGCCCAATTCAAAGATGACCTTATAAGTTCTACATCATTAGATGTGCCCCTATAGGTACCCTACTCCCAGATGCCCCTATAAGTGCTTCCCCTTCATTAGATGTGACCCATTCACAGGTAACATTATAAGTGCTTCATCAATAAATGTGCGCTATGGATGTAACCCATCATGGCCATAGCCACGCAAGCTCCCATATAATAAGTGGCTCTATGATTTGAGCCCCAATAAGTGGCCAAGTCACAGATGATTCCTTAAGTGTTTTAGCAACAGATGCCCAGATAGGCATGCTCCCTTAAGTGACCCAGTCACAAGTGTGCCCCATTTAGTGTCCCAGTCTCAGGTGTTCTTCCTTTATTACCCTAGTCATATATGTGACCATTTTAGTACCACATAACAGGTGTGCCCCTCTTTCCAGCTCTTTCCTTAGAGGTTGATGGGGCAGATTGTTTTATGACCTACTATGCGGGTACCAGAGATTTTGGTCAGTAAAAACAGTGACGTAACACCAGAACCGATGCACGTGTAGGATCAGGAGTCAGGACCTGTCTGATTTTACACCCCAGCTTGCACTTATATATGACATTGGGAATGTCTTACTATCTAGTTACTATTGTTCATGTCACTACTATGTGTAGGTTCTCCTAAATATCACAGCCATCAGTTGCAGTCGGAGGTTTGTGGACACTCTGGATTTGTGCATCCAGAACGCAAATCCAAAATGTCTCCACTTGTAGGAAATACAAAATTTTTCCACAATTTTTGATGCTGTTTTATATATTGCACTTTCGATGGAAACAGTCTACCACATAAAACAGTCTCAATGAACTGCAGCCCTGGTGTCACCTCAACATGGAGGACCTGTGTAGAGGACCCCGGGTTATAAATCCACAGGGGCCACACCTCTTTGGCAACCTGCCCGGGTTGTTTTGACAGATGAAGAAATAATTCAGTGTTTGCGCTGATTACATGTGTGTCAGACATTCTCCATCTTCATCTGATACAACGGCAGAGGCCATGGATGGAAGGTGATAATAGGATAAGCCCACTCTGTAGATGAAGAGCCATGACCTCATGGTGTAAGAGGACACCCACTTCATTACCAGCGCGCACTTTACTACTGGGTGTTATTGGTGGGATGGAGGGAGAAGGGGGGACGGGGAAATTTAATACCTGTCTGGGAGCGATGTCATCTGTCTACTTTCTCAGATTTTCCATATACACAAACAGTGAGGTCAAGGCAGGGCATGCTGGGAATTGTGGTGCAACAAGCACAATGCAGAACCTCAATGGCTCAACCTCTTAGACCAAATGACAATTTTTGTGATTTTTTTTTTTGCACATTTTTAATTTTTTTTAAAATAATTTCTATTATTAATGTTATATATATATATATATATATATATATATATATTATATAGAATATATATATATATATATATATATATATATGTATACAGTACAGACCAAAAGTTTGGACACACCTTCTCATTCCAAGAGTTTTCTGTATTTTCATGACTATAAAAATTGTAGATTCACACTGAAGGCATCAAAACTATGAATTAACACATGTGGAACTATATACTTAACAAAAAAGTGTGAAACAACTGAAAATATGTCTTATATTCTAGGTTCTTCAAAGTAGCCACCTTTTGCTTTGATTACTGCTTTGCACACTCTTGGCATTCTCTTGATGAGCTTCAAGAGGTAGTCACCTGAAATGGTCTTCCAACAGTCTTGAAGGAGTTCCCAGAGATGCTTAGCACTTGTTGGATTGGGTTCAGGTCTGGTGACTGTGGAGGCCAGGTCATCTGGCGTAACACCCCATCACTCTCCTTCTTGGTCAAATAGCCCTTACACAGTCTGGAGGTGTGTTTGGGGTCATTGTCCTGTTGAAAAATAAATGATGGTCCAACTAAACGCAACCGGATGGAATAGCATGCCGCTGCAAGATGCTGTGGTAACCATGCTGGTTCAGTATTCCTTCAATTTTGAATAAATCCCCAACAGTGTCACCATCAAAGCACCCCCACACCATCACACCTCCTCCTCCATGCTTCACGGTGGGAACCAGGCATGTAGAGTCCATTCGTTCACCTTTTCTGCGTCGCACAAAGACACGGTGGTTGGAACCAAAGATCTCAAATTTGGACTCATCAGACCAAAGAACAGATTTCCACAGGTCTAATGTCCATTCCTTGTGTTCTTTAGCCCAAACAAGTCTCTTCTGCTTGTTGCCTGTCCTTAGCAGTGGTTTCCTAGCAGCTATTTTACCATGAAGGCCTGCTGCACACAGTCTCCTCTTAACAGTTGTTGTAGAGATGTGTCTGCTGCTAGAACTCTGTGTGGCATTGACCTGGTCTCTAATCTGAGCTGCTGTTAACCTGCGATTTCGGAGGCTGGTGACTCGGATGAACTTATCCTCCGCAGCAGAGGTGACGCTTGGTCTTCCTTTCCTGTGGCAGTCCTCATGTGAGCCAGTTTCTTTGTAGCGCTTGATGGTTTTGGCCACTGCACTTGGGGACACTTTCCAAGTTTTCCCAATTTTTCGGACTGACTGACCTTCATTTCTTAAAGTAATGATGGCCACTCGTTTTTCTTTACTTAGCTGCTTTTTTCTTGCCATAATACAAATTCTTACACTCCATTCAGTAGGACTATCAGCTGTGTATCCACCTGACTTCTGAACAACACAACTGATGGTCCCAACCCCATTTATAAGGCAAGAAATCCCACTTATTAAACCTGACAGGGCACACCTATGAAGTGAAAACCATTTCAGGTGACTACCTCTTGAAGTTCCTCAAGAGAATGCCAAGAGTGTGCAAAGCAGTAATCAAAACAAAAGGTGGCTACTTTGAAGAACCTAGAATATAAGACATATTTTCAGTTGTTTCACACTTTTTTGTTAAGTATATAATTCCACATGTGTTAATTCATAGTTTTGATGCCTTCAGTGTGAATCTACAATTCTTATAGTCATGAAAATACAGAAAACTCTTGGAATGAGAAGGTGTGTCCAAACTTTTGGTCTGTACTGTATAGATATATATATATATATATATATATATATATATATACACAGGTATATATATTTATACTGTACCCAAATGAGTTCATGGCCCACTACGTGACACAAAGAAAACATCGTCCGTCTTCTCTCCTGGTTAATCCTTATAATCCAGGGATCTAGAAATCTGATCTTTCTAATTTGCTAGTGAAATTACAGCAGATTAAGTCGCGTTTGCGTATTATATGCGTGTTCATTTTGATTGACCAAAAGGGGCACAATCCCATCAATAGGAAAACATATAACAACGCTGATCTGTTTCCCTTAAAGGTAAATATTCCTAAGATTCTAGGCAATTATCTGCTCTTAAAGGGGTTGGTCAACCCCATAAATTTAAAATAAAAATCTTACAATGGTGTAAACAAAAAGAGTAATACTTAGAACACTCCCCTCAAGTGCCTACACTTTCACTGCCCTCTGATGGTCTCTGTTTTTCCTGCTTCAGTAATGGAAATCAGCCTGCAAGTGCAGTGGGGGCGGGACCTGACTTGCCTGATTTGCCTACAGGCAGTCTCAAGTGCTTCAGCTCTTCTCTGGAATGGTCGCCTAATGCGACTCCCATAGCTGTGAATATCTTTTTAGCTCTCTGTAGCAAATCTGGTAAATCAACCCCCCTACCCCACCCCAGTGCATTTGCAGACCCATTTGCATACCATAATGCATAGCTTTATCAATTTGTGGACACAGCGCTGGAGTCCTGGGTTCAAATCCTGCCAAGGACAACATCTGCAAGGAGTTTGTGTGGATTTCCTCCGGGTACTCCGGTTTCCTCCCACACTCCAAAGACATACTGATAGGGAATGTAGATTGTGAGCCCTACTGTATATGGGACAGTGACTGACAATATCTGTAAAGCGCTGTGGAATATGATGGCGCTAAATAAGTAAGTATAATAAATAAATAATAAATGTTTCTGCCCCAATTAAAGGCCCCTACATGGCACTATTATTGGTTTGGGAGGCATTTTGGATCTGACAGACTCCCTTTAAGGGGTTATTTTATCGTATAATCCCTTTTTATATTTCGGCTTACTTGACCATCAGCTTATCTGAAAAGGTTCAACTTTGTAAAACCCAAGCAATCAAATGCTATCGCCAAGGGAAGCTGCAGGAAACTAAAAGGGCTGCTGTATAGTAGTATTAAGGGTATTTCCCATGGGCCACTGACCAGAAATTAGGATAATTATCATCCCCTTGTTAAAATTCGACAAACATTTTTGTGCCTCCCTGCCTTAAAAAATTGTCATCGGCAGCATTCAACTAGGGATGTGCTTTTGACAATAATGTCAAGTCATCGAGGATGAATGATCACATAAACAACTGTTCCTCCCCATAAAAGTTCGCATTGGGCCAAGTATAAGGCCATTAAGCACCAATCAATTTGCTTTACTGTAAGTTGGCGCTTGTTCCGACCTGAAATTGGACAGTGTAAAAGCTTCTTATGTAATACATGGAAGGGTCAGACCCTCCAGAGTGAAATACTGTATGTTCCATTCTAGCTAATACTGAGGAATCCTGAGACAACCTGCTCAATCACCAGGCTATGGTAGGCCCGTTCCTATTATCTTACTTCTTTCCTAAAAATATGGCCAAAATTTCAACATGGCACCAAAAGTAACTTAGGATATGATGGTTCTACTACGTAGAACCTTGCTGATCCTATTTTTAGAAGATTCAAGTCAAGAAAGTAGCAACCTTTGACTAAAAAAATCTGGTGAGGGAGAACCCCAAGCGTGTTCCCACACCTCCCATTCATGACTTAAGTATTTTCAAACCTAAGAAAATAGACTAGACGGGAGAAAAAATTGGAAGTATCTTGACCGAAAAACTCAAGTTGGAGTTAGAGTAGATGTTTGTACATGAATAGACTGGAAAAAGTTAATTTATGAGTTGGGTTGTTCCTCCTCTTGGTCCCATCACCTGAGCTTCCTCCAGATTTGACTCCCACAAACTTCGACACCTCCCATTCCTTTTTTATGTATTATGAACCCCAAGTGAATAGACTGGTAGTGAAAAATATTGGAAGCAAATGTACCCAAAAACTAAAATTGGGGTCAGAGTAGATGTTTGTACATGAATAGGGTGGGAAGAGTTCATTTATGAGTTAGGTTGTCCCTCTTCTTGGTTACATCACTTGAGCTTACTCCAGATGTGACTCCCACAAACTCCAATTCCTTCCATTGCTGTTTTATGTTTTCTGATCCCCAAATTTAAAAAAAAAAAATGGATGTAAATTTACCCAAAAACTAAATTTGGGGTTATAGTGGATGTTTGTACATGAATAGGGTGGGAACAGTTAATTTATGAGTTGGGTTGTCCCTCCTCTTGGTCCCATCACCTGAACTTCCACCAGATTTGAGTCCCACAAATTTTGACTCCTCCTATTCATGTTTTATGTAGTCTGAACCCCAAATGAATTGAATGGGAGTGAGAAAAAAATTGGAAGTAAATTTACCCAAAAACTAAAATTCAGGTTAAAATGGAAGTTTGTACATGAATAGGATGGTAAGAGTTAATTTATGAGTTGGGTTGTCACTCCTCTTGGTCCCATCACCTGAGCTTCCTCCAGATGTGACTCCCACTGCCTCAGTAAAGCGGGATTATTTACTTCCTAATCTGGTTATTTATTAATGTCACTACACAACAACCCTCTCGGGAACCTTCAAAGGATTTCAGATTTGAGCCACTGACCGGCCAATGATTTTGCAGCTGTGAACTCTCAGAAGGGAGAAAGAAAGTTCAGGTGGTCTTCTCCGACTACTGAGGAATTCTGTAAGTGGGTGGCCGCGTCCTAAGATGCAGCACTTTGTCTTAATAAATTCTGAAATAGTCGATTACTGTAGATCAAAGCCAAAGATTTACAGGCTTGATATATGGGGGCAGAAGAACTCGAGGCCAATTTTCATAGATTTATAGATCATTTTCTCACAGGACTTAAGTTGTATTGTACAGTTCATGAGAATATGGAGTTTTTGAAAATCTTCATTTATTGCCCCATATAGTATTTTATTTCTGCATACCTCTAAGTCAGGATTATTATTATTATTTTTTTTTTTTAGAATAAGTACCTTGGCTCATCGACAGGTAGTCTGGGATCCGAAGCCTGGCTCCAAATTTTCTGAGCCCAGGAAATCTGTGGATCATCTTTTCTTAAACTTTTAAATTATGCTCTTCCTCTGTTTTTCCTCCTGGAAATAAATTAACCACCATTTCTCTTGGTAATATTGAGTGTCCCTATATGGTTTGAGGGTGTTCAATGAGTGCCGATAGTCTAAAGGTCACTATGTACATTAGTCAGCCATACCCACCAATTTTATAAGGACTGTTGCGGGACTCTCTCACAAGAGACGATGAGAGGAGAAAAACGGGTCAACTTCAACGACCAGCCCAGAGGTGTCATGCAGCAGCTTACTCTCCTCTACTTATTTAGAACACATGCACACTTAGCTGAATCCAGTGTGCATGTGTATGAGGGGATTTGGAATCATATAAATTGGATGAATGAGGATTCGACTGACAGATATTAAAGGTGTATTGTCACTCTTAACAAGGAGTTTGGCACTGCTCAGACATCAATTATTTTACTATTTCCAGGAGGAATCACCCTCTGTAGAGCTCTACTATAGTTATTTCATGGGATATACAAGTATTTACTAAACAGAGGTGTCAGAAATGACGGATCTTGTTAGGGTAAGTAGTAGTATGGTTAAATGGTGCCAGAGAGTAACTTTGAAAAATGTAAATTTCTACAAATTTCAAAAATTCTTCATCTAGACCCATATGTATCTGACTTCAAGTTTCAAAGTCCAGGAAATCTCAAATTGACCAAAACACAAATGCAGAATATTTTGTGAGGGCATCTTCCTAACAATGTCCTCTTCCGAGGATACTAATTATTGTTCGTCAGACTGGAGAGGTCAACGAGAGGCGAAACATTTTGCCCAGTGAAGCATTATAGTATAATGACCCAATCTATGTATCTGTGGTGACATGGTAAAGTAGACATTGAAGCCTCGAGATGTTCTTCCTCAGGGAATTCTTCCATCTTGATTGACGTGTCTGTCCTATCCAACAGGGTGATTGAGAACCAGAAGGACTTGTTGAACCTAACGCAGATGGACATGAAGAACTTCAGAGAGCTGAAAAATCTGTGAGTACTCGACTCTACGCTCTATCCTGGACTTGTCTCCGGGTGGAGAGACATTAATTCTCCTTGTCATAATGTCTCTTGGTGCCATAAGGGGAAAGTAAGACAAATGATTCAGGAAGTGTGAGGAGAAGGGATGTGACCTTGAGCCTGGGGTGGATTGAAACAAGCATAATTAGGGCCAGGACAAAGACAAAGTTCACTCCTACAGCCCTGGTTTCCTTACAGAGGATGTAAGACAGCCTTGAAGGTCCATATTTCATTGTCAGACGGTCTGCATTCCTTCTATTCATTTCTTATTAAACTGGTGATAATATATTGTTGTAACTGTTCCAAAACTTTAAAAATTCACTTATTTTGTCATAGTGCCTCCTACTGGTACCAGAACCATTTTGTGTAAAGACAGGTCTGGAGTAGTAAATTGGGTTGAGCTGCAATTCCAGAAATGACCTATGGGCAAGAGTGGCGCTGTTTGCAGACATTAAGAACTCAACCATCCCTTTTAAGACTGCTGAAATGTGTGTTTAATCCCTTTTCTTCACACAGAACCATTTCTAACACCGGGCTGAGGTATATTTCGGAAGATGCTTTTCTGATGAACCCTCGGATGACTCATATGTAAGTGAATATCATCGTGTGTGTGCATTTTATAGAGCAAGGGTGTTTTCCAAATATTGGACATGAAGACAAATGTATGAATACATTCATGTCACATGAGCAGAATTGTTAAAGGGGTTTTTGGGGAGAGGCCATCAAAAGGACAGGTCATCTATATGGCATTGGTGGGGGTCTGACATCTCGAATGCCAACAGCTCAGTGGGTTGAAGAGGCCACAGCATTTGGAAGAGCACGGTAGTCTCTTCACTGAATACCAAGAACAGCGCCATACAGTGTATAGTGGCTGTGTTTGGTATTGCAGTTAAGCCCAATTTACTTGAATGTGACGGAGCTTCCGCTGTACCATGTAAAAGATGAACGTGACATCATCGGCAAAAAGCAAGAGGCCGCAGAGTGCCATGTCCTCTCAGCTGATCATTGGGCTCCCACCTAATCATATATTGATGACCTAGTCTAAGGATAAATAATCAATATATGAGACCTGAAAAACCCTTTAATGTACTTTTTTGATACTACCATGGCAATCCCCCATGAGCTGACAGTCCATCTTATCTCCCAAGACGGATTTAGCAGATGATTCAGAAAGAGTGAGCAGTGTTACCTCCCACTTGACTAGTAGACGCTGATCTGCATCAACACTAACAGGGCTTATATCTTTGGAATGTCTGAACGGATTCGGATAAACAAAACACCACAATGCTCAGGGTGATGGGCCGATCAGATGATAGCATTGGGATTTTCAGACCTTAAAAGGTCGCCTTTAAAGGACTCATACAAGACTAGAAATACATGGCTACTTAGATATAGGCTAACACTATATAGCCCTAACTCCCTTGGGAGCTAGCCTTTACCTGGATGGGTCATTTTTTGCTTTCGGCCTTTTCTGGTACTTCCAGTTGGAGGGTAAACAAGTAAAATAATTTTAAGATGCCCAATTTTCCATCCAACTTCCTACGACTGGTCTCCTGTTGAGCCCTCGGAGGGTTTGTGCTCCGTCAGGCAGATTTTGCCTCGTCATTAATAATATGGCTTATCGAGCACTTGTTTTCTTGTTCTGCTAAGTAATTAAGTGTTCTCCTGGAGTGTTCCTAATTGCAGGAGAGCGTTGCTGGCACGGCCCGCGCCACTAATGGAGTTCTCACCGATGAGGTGATGTGAATAACTAATTAAATAAAATGAAAGCCCTTTATTTTTTAAGGTTTGATGGGAATATGTTTTTCATAGGTAGGCACTTCTGCATCCCCTGGCACCCTATTTATCCTCCAGCGAATTTACCAGATCCTTCCTGGTACAGATGGAACTATTTTTTATTATCGTCATGGGGGTTAAATGGGGACATAGCATAAATACATCTTATATACAAGTCTTTTGTAATTACTTTCTTAAAGGAGTTGTGCTTTTAAGGACACACAGGATTAGGAATAAGTATCAGATCGCTAGGGGACCGACCTCTAGGGTGTCTCCCAGTGATCAGAGGAATGGGGGACTGAAAGTCCCCCTAAAGTCTCCTTGAGAATGTAGCCCCAGTGCACTTGCATGGCCGGTGCTCCATTCACTTCTGTGAAGTTGCTGATTACAGTTCCAGCCCCCTAAAAATCTGACACTTATCCCCTATCGACTTATCCCATATACATAAGTGTCCTTAACGACACAACTTTTAAAGGAATTGTTTAGGGGAAAAAACCTAAATTTCAACCCCGCACCCCCCAATTCTATGTTAACTGACAGGGGTCTTTACTAGCCACTACAGACATGGGCTATAAAGAGTGTCTCTCACTCTGGAAGACCCGGAATGTCCATACATTACATGGACAGCTGATTTAAGTAGAATGGTGTAATGCTTCATTTCTCCTGTGGTGTCACTGCAGGAAAATTGAACACTTCCTGCTCAGTCCCTCACTGATTGCAGCTGATCAATGGGGTTATAGTATGTCAAACAACCAGCTATAAGCTTTTCTTTCATATGTAAGCTAAAGGTTAACTCTGATGGGCTGATATTGGACAGATTGTGCCCTTTTTGTCCACTGGACAGTATACACAACTGTAAATATCAAGATGGGCTCGCAGACACTATTTAAGGGTGGATTCACACTTGCGGCAGCACTCCGTCCGCCGCGAATCTGACCTAAATGTCGGAAAACTGGATAGGGACTGGATAGGGAAAGGTTTGCGATGCTTTGCTTAAAAACCCATTCACTTAAATGGGTTTTTAAAGCAATGCGTGGGTGTGCGCTTACACCCTCTGCGCCGCGAAGCCGGTTTATTTTGTCGGACACAAAGTCCTGCAATGGGGTTTTAAGCAAAGCGTCGCAAACCTTTCCCTATCCAGCCCCTATCCAGTTTTCCGACATTTAGGTCGTATTTGCGACGGACGGAGTGCATATTCCTTTCCCTCACTCTTCAGAGCAACAGAGGATGATAAAGAACCCCTCAAGTACATGATATAAAATCCATGCCCCATCCTGAACTTTACTTTTGACTGAAAATATCCTTGAAGAACAATTAAAACCTTAAACATCTGCAATACATAGTACATGGAAAAAGAAGACTTTTTGGGTCTTGATAGGAGTTGTATGGCTCGATCCAGGATGTACAACTCATTACACATGGACAGACAAGGGTAAATGAAGGCTTCATGCTACACTGAAGATGCCAGGGGAAGACATCAAATAAAGCACTCTTGAAATCCTTATGACCTCAGTCATTTATGACCCATCATGTCAATTGGTAATGACATACGCATAAACAGTCACAAACAAAATCAGCATTGACTTTCCAAAGGTTCTGTTCTGGTAAAAAAGTGGGAGATGACGTCCTACCAAGATCCATCATCTGTGGCTGATTAGAATCTATGTTTAGATCTTGTACTTGTTATTTTTTTATTTGTGTTTTTGCCTTCTTCTTCTTCGTGTGTATCATCGTTTTGCTTTGTTTGGGTTTTTAGTTTCCGTTTGTGATATTTTTGGCCACAGGCCATTAAACAGAGGACCCGGGGTCAAGGCAGCTCTGTTTTGAAGCACACATAATGTCCTGAGGATATCAATGTCTTCTTTTCCGACATTCACAACACATGGAATATCATCTTTTTTTTTTGTACTTGATTTGCTTTGGTATTTTTATTCCATTTTCCTAAGAAAATCCAACAACCATCCTTAAGTAAAATCACTCCAAAAGTCCATCTCTTTGAGAAGACCACCCAAGATCTGGAGCATATTTTGCTGTGATGGATTTTCATCTTTCCTATATGTAGACTGGCCAACTTTTTTGAGAAGACCTTACGATAAATAGAGAAAGAACCAATGAATACCACCTCCCTGTCTTGAAACTTGATACAGGGTTATCTCGTGAAGAAAACCTGTACCCATATGTACTATTAGAGCGTATTAACATCGTAGAGTGAGATCCACCACTTGGGATATCAGAATGGAGATCCACTCTGTAGGAGAAGCTCCTCTCCTGACAGACTTAAGTGATCCTGGCAATACACAGGCAGCCATTCTTAACAAGGGTATAAAAAGTGGGTGGGATTGGGAACTAGACCATGGTCAGACACATAGGAAAGCAGAACCAGGTATATGGTTCCATAACAGGTAGTACAGAAGAGTAGACAGATGAGCCAAGGATTCAGTTATGGGGCCTGGAGCAGAGAATCACTCCCTAAGTTATACAATAGAGGGCGAGACAGAAGAGAACCAAAATTACTGTAGGATCTCACCAAACTTTCAGATCCATTGTCAACAGTACCCAGTCCTTAGCCATTGGTTAGATGTTGTGATGTCTCTCCCATAGGAAGTGATGTCAAACTCCAATAAACCGTGATCTGATAGAGTTGGATTTTAGAGTATGGATAGGCCATGGTTATAATAAAGAGATGATAAAAAAAAAAAAACTATCATAGGGATAATATATGATGAAATAAATCCTATGACTGGGAAAGCAGGATAATAAAATATTATTGTGAGAACATAAACACCATGTCCGCAGGCTCAGTTCTGTAAGATCTCTGCTGGACACTGCACTAAGTTATCGACTTCAGCTTCTTCTACTTCATCCGTAACAAAGGGCTTCTGTGATGTAGATCTTATGCCAAGCAAAATGTTATTGAAGGTATTGAATTCATCATAGGAGGGGAGTATCCATATTTTACTATCATCAATCAGTGGGACCTTCTATCCTGAAAAGGAAAATGTAATAATTCTCATTATCAAAGTTCAATGTTTTCTCTAATTTAAAAAAAAAAAAAAACATTTTAGGAAAAAAAAAAATAAATAAAGTACTATAGTTTTTATGCTTGGCGATTGCAATACTTTTCACTATCAACATTCAGCTTTTTTCTGTGATTTTTTAAAAATGTTTTTATAATAAAACGATAACGTACTGCACATTTTTTTCATGGAAAATGCAATAGTCCTTATTATCAAAGTTCAACTTTTTTTGTTATTTTTTTTTTAAATAATAAACTACTGTATATTTTATGCTCAGAGAATTCTAGTTCTTATTATCTAAGGACAACTTCTTCTGTGTTGTTTTTATGCTAATATTTGTTCACTATCTTCTAATAATAAATATAGATATGCATTAAAAAATTTAATTCACATTTTTATCATATATATTGTAATCAATAGATATTTTTTTTAATTTAAAAATATAAAAAAATACAAATATCTGAAATAAAAATCCAAAAAATAAACACATTTAGATGGAGTTTTTGAATGCAGGGTTTTCTTAAGATCACTGAATAATTGATGATTTTTCATTATCCAAAGAAATAAAATTTGCACTTTCCTCAAAATATTCTTGATGGAAGCACAAAATAGGAACTTACATAAATAAAATGTATTTTTTTAATAAAAAAAATTAAAAACTAGATATTAAATCTAAATCTCAGCAAAAAACATATGATAAAAAATAATAAAATATAGTACACACTTTTTAATGCCTATAATTTTCTTTGTAGCCATGAATCTGTGAAAACTAAAAGTCCTAAAAATTATATTTTAAATGCAACTCAGTATGTAACCAAGGACAAAAATATACTTTATATTCATTTGGCATACACAAAAATATCTGTGATTTATTATAATTTAATACACTAACAACTAATGCTTCTATGTATTGCAGAATATTTTTTTAATTGCATTAATTTAATCAATTATTTTAAAAAATGCTTAAGATTTTTTTTATTGTTTTTATAAGCTATGTAAAAAAAAAAATAGAAAATAATTAATAAAATAATTCATGAAAAATTTTAAATAGAACCCATAAAGTTAAAAAAAATCTAAAATAATAAATAAAATAAATTCTAATAACTACATGAAGTAAAAATAATGAAATAATTTTTATAGCGATTAATAATAGAAATTATTAAAAGACTGATTATTATTTTTAATTGTTATTTTAAAGCATTACCGTTGTTAATAAAGCAATTTATTATAAGTTAGGGTTAAGCTATAGATTTATAAGGTGGCACAGATATAATGTGAGGTGATAATGTCACGTTAGTCTTATTTTTCTATAATTGCTGTCATATTTTTGACGCTGTTTTTCCAGGTGTTAGGCTTCATCGTAGGCCTGAGAGTTATACGTGACAGTGAAATGTGATTCCAGTCAGATGTCTTGTTTGCTGAAATCAATGCTTACAGCAAAATACAATCTCTCAGCAGCTGGGTACAGCGGGGACTCAGTGTGGGGACTGACAGCGAGCGCTCATTTTTACTCCCCTGTGGGCAATCATTGACCTGACAAGAGCTGAAATGTATCCATCCTCACTACCCAGGGCTGCGTGGAAATCTGCCTCCAAATGGAGGCGCGTGCAGGGTTATTTACAGCTGTTTAGATCTGTCGTCACTTAGCTGAAAGCAGATGGAAAAGACATGAAAGCTATATAAATATTCACATAAATAAAATCAAGAAGGTATGCAGATTTCTCTGAAATAGTGTCACGATCCACAGAGCAGCAGGTCTCTTGAGCAGCCTGGTTGTTAAAGAGGACTTTTCGCCACCTCCACTAACTCCAAGTGTTTGTATTCTTCAGTAGTTACTGCACCACTGATTCTGGAGCGGTTGGAATTATTTCTCTACCCCCATACCATTCCTGAGCAATCATTGCTGTTAGTTTCCAGTACCCAATATGCTAATTAAGCTATCTATTGTCAAGTGGGCAGTCTCAGACTATCTGTTCCGGTCGCGGACCACCCATCTCAGTGGAGAGTCTGATTAGCATATTAGGCGCTGAAACTAACAGCACTGATTGCTCAGGAATGGTGTGGGCTAGAGATAAAAGTCCAACTGTGCCAGAATCATTGGAGGGCCACCTATTGGAGGATGCAGAGACCGTAAAAGGTCGTCTATAAAGGACAACTTAGATTAAATTGCCATTTACGCGGTGTATATTAATATAATATAAAATATACAGTGCCTTTCCTAGAAGACCCAGATAAGCTCTACAGTATGGCATAGGAGGCTGCCTTCCTCCTGAAACTGGGACTAATGCCTAATTATGGCCTTATGAGGAGGGGCACAATGTTTAAAAAAAAAAAAAAAAAAAAAATCAATAAAAGGCCACTACCATGCCCGAGTCACAGGTTCTAGCCGCAGCTCCATAAAAATTACTGTAAGGGAGAGGGAAAAATTTTGTAGCACTTTTTGCTATTAATGATATGAAAAATGTGAAAAATAGACACGTTTTCTTTTTTGTTTACATTTTCTAGGATAATAAAGTAAAAGACGTACAAAAATAAAAACAACAGAAAAAAAAAATGAAACAAAAACTCGTAAAATTTTTGAATAACCCCAAACAAAAAAAAAATGTTATAGCCCTCAAAAACGCATGAACGAAAAGAAAAAAAAAAATGTGTCCGGATCTGAACCAGTGAAAATAACCCAGTCCTGAAGTGGTTAAGGAGTGATTTTTCTCATAGAAAATATAATAAAATTAAATTAAAAACTGGAAATTGATCTTTGCATAACTTTGATATAAAAGCTCTAGATTTACATAGAAGGCTCTTGTATAGATTTTCTTTTGTCTGTATGAAGGGGGGAAGAATTTATACAGTGGAAACTCTCAAGAAGTCGTGGTACAGTTTTGTATCCAACACAAGCAGCCATGTGTCTTGATGAACCCAACTCCTTGCCCTTTAACCTTCCTCTTCCTCTGCGTTGACAACTGTAGTCGTCTGTCTTGTCGCAGCAGAACACATGTGCTCAGAGACTTGTCTAAGATGATTTTTCTTCTTCCTTCAACAGCAACCTGTCTTCTAACTCACTGATCACGCTGTCATGGAGGACATTTTATGCTCTACCTCTACAGGAGCTGTAAGTCAACCTTCTATCATGACACTATTTACCATACGTGTGCATGACTGCATCTCTGAAGACATTTATGTAGAATACATTCAAGATAGCGCTCCTCCAAAACAAATAATACTGTCTCTAGTGCCATCTGTAGGTGACTATTCTGTAAGACAATTAACCCATACAGAGCCTTGAAACATGGTGTGGGCTTTCAGCCAAACCAGAGACACCCCATTAGTAAAGTGTGATAGTTTTGTATACTATTCCTAGGCAGAATTTTTCCTTAAATCCCCTGACTAGCTGGGTTTCAGCAAGGAGGATCTCTGCCATTCATGAGGTTGACATGAATAAGTTATTATCTTCTGTCTGTACCATGATATGCACCAGGAAGAGGAATTCAACCATGATCCGTGGTCAAAACATCATTTTTGTTGATGACTTCCCAACATGTTGTGTTTGATGGATTTTTCAAGACGCTAGGGGTATGTCCACCCAGGTTGGAAATTCTACTGATTTTCAGTCTGGACTTGTTTACAGAAAATTTGTATGCTGCCGAAAATTTTCAAGATGGAAATTTACCTACAGAGTAAATTGTTAATTCTGGAGCTTGTAAATTTCTGTTGTGAAAAGAACAAACGTTTGCTGCAGACCTTCCCTTTTGATTTCAGAGAAAAATGAGGTGATTTTGCTGATTTTTTTCAGATCAAATGCTGGAATCCTTTGCATAGTTACATAGTTACATAGTAGATGAGGTTGGATGAAGACATCAGTCCATCAAGTCCAACCTATAACCCTACAGTGATGATCCAGAGGAAGGCAAAAAACCCCATGAGGCTTATGCCAATTGCCCCATTTCATGGGAAAAAATTCCTTCCCGACTCCAATCTGGCAAATTAGTATAAAACCCTGGATCAACGTGACCTTAAAATCTAAAACCCATAACCCGTAATGTTGTTCTGTTCAAGAAAGGCATCCAGGCCCTCTTTGAACTTGTTCATTGAATCCACCATCACCACTTCCTGGGGCAGAGAGTTCCATAGCCTTGTTGTTCTTACTGTAAAGAATCCGAAATATCAACAATAAAATTTGCACCAAAATCAGGACGATTTGGTGCAAATTTTCTGTCAGATTTCCCTGCAGATGCTGGGTTAGATTTCATATGCAACAATATGTAAACCTAGTGTAGTCTAATAGAGTCTTCTGAGAAGGTAGACCATTACCTTTATTGTTCCTCTGTTAGAGTCCTGACCGAAAACCCAATCCAGTGCTCCTGTGAAGTGCGATGGATTCAGATTCGTAGAGAAGAAGGTTGGGCTGATCTGGGAAACCAATCCTTAATCTGCTGGAAAAATGGGGAAAATATGTTAATAGAAGAAGATAACATCACCCAGTGTGGTAGGCATCCCTAATGACCATGTATAGGCACTACAATAGTTTGGTCATTAACTGGTAGGTAGATGAAATTTGGGTCTGATAAGTTGTTGTAATTTTCTCTTTAAGATCGTCCAGATGTCTTCATTACAGAGCTAAATCTGACAGTTCTTCATGGAGACAACCTGACCCTTCAGTGTAATGTAGTTGGCCTACCTACACCAACGGCTACCTGGATTTTACCAGATCTGAACACGCAATATGAAATTGAGGTATATGTAGGAAATAATTTATTATGATTTCTTTGAAAAACTTAGGTTAGCCATAGATGTAACAGTGACATTCCGATGGTTCCAACCAGTGATACATCAAACACATTCACTTTTAACATTTTTATGGTTCATTATTTAAGAATTGCTCATGTGGAGACCATACAAAAAGCCCTTGTGTAATATTTTTCTATGGGCTACCAGTTCACTGTAGACTTTACTTGTGTTGTAGTGTTCCACCATCTAAACACGCTTCTCAATGTTGTTCCTCTACAGCAGTCTGACGGTCCTGACATTGAAATCTTCCTGCACCTTTTCAACATCTCCTCTGGGTTCAACAAGCGTGATGTCAGCTGCTGGGCTGAGAACATGGTTGGTCCCACCAAAAAGTCAGTCCAGATAGATGTCCACTGTAAGTTTTTGCTCAAGGTTTGATCGTCATATATTTATGAAATAACACATCAGTGGTGGAATTTTGTCGTCTGTTGAATGATTTGAGAAATTTTCATGGAGGACAATTGAAACTTCCTTGAGATGGCAACCAAATCTGACCCAAATGACCCAAATGTGAATTTAAAAAGGGTTTTCTGGAGGTATCGTCCTCTCAAAAAAGATAGCTAGTACTTATAATACAGATATGTCCTTCCGTAACTTTCCTCTTGACTTCAGATATCCTTAGATGAGTGGTGCAAGATATCTTCATAAGAGTGGTGATCTTCTTAAAGAGGTGGGCTTTTGGAGAGATTTACCAAAAGGTGTTTTGGTACAGATCTCATGTACAAGAGGGGAGAATGGTCACTGTAACACCAACTTAGTATTAAAAGTTGGTAAAAATTTCTCTTGGCTGATGATCAAAAGTCAACAATCTTCTGTTAGCCTTCTCATAGACTGGCCTACCTGAGACATTACCTTCTCATAAAATGGTGGCCTGAGCTGCATTAGGTTGGAACAGTCATGATGAAGGATAGATCACAAATTTGGATAGCCTAGGCTTGTATCAACCAGGGCCACTACAATTGCACTGAATTAACCCGCGGACCAATTTGGTCCATCAGTTTCCAAGAATTAAACTATTGGTTTAAGGGTTGGCGACTGCCCATATAATACCAATTGAGAACATCAAATGAGCCTTCTTGCAGAAAACCTGTGCATTTTTGGCCTCTGTTAAGATGTCTCAGTTAGTTTATCACTGATTAAAGATTCAGTCACCAGACGACTTACTTCTAAGCAGCATCATAATGGAAGAAAATATCCATTCTTGGCAGACCCCTCTCACTCTGACTTATGGGAAGAAAGTCTCACTCACTGGAAAAACCTTCTAATTATTTAGAGAACCAATACCCAAACAAGACCTAATGGACTCCTAGTAGAAAATATTCCAAAACAATGCCTTCACTTTAACGTCACCCCCTAATTGACCATTTCTTGACTGGACATCTCTTGTACCGCTGCTTTCAAGCACCATTTTGAACTATCTTAGGCTGTAGTTGGTCTACAGTGGCACAATGTTTTTGGTCGCAATGGTCAATGTACAGTATATGTATATTTTTGTCTGCAATTTTTTTTTTATTTTACTTCACTTGGACCTCCACTTCTTTCTTTGCCAGTTCCAGCAGTAATAATTGACTTGGGCGAGGTGATCCATCAACATCACTCCTGCATCCCTTATACAATAGATGGGAACCCTGCCCCAGATGTCACGTGGCAGCTAAATGGAGAGACGCTAGCTATGAACACCTACATATTCACAAGGCCTCTTGAGTACAGAGAAAATGGCACCCTCATCCATGGCTGCTTGTATTTTAATAATCCAACCCACGTCAATAACGGGAATTACACACTACTGGTGAGGAACCGGCTTGGAGAAGACAGCAAGAGTGTCTACAGTATCTTTATGAATAATCCATTTGACTTTAACCCAGAGGAGCCCATTCCAGGTTAGCCATAATACTAGTTAAAGGGGTTTTCTTGTAAAAAAAAAAAAGTGTGACGGGTGGAGGGTCTGGTTGCCCAGTGGGAGTGGTGGCCATTCATGGAAGGTTACTCTCCATAGGAATGAATGAGAGTGGTAGTTGTCAATGTTGTATGAGAGCTGTCATGCAATGTCTATCTTTCATAAGGTGTGACTCTCGTAGTTGAATAGTTTTACTACCATATTGAGCTGAGTTTTTTGTAATTTTATGCTTTTTTATTTGCAGTGTCACTGTCTCCATCTGGTAAGTCATTCTGCTATCAAATCAGATATAGAAAAGTCCAATAGACTGATATCACTTGGATTTGGTAAATAGTCAATATTCAGGGGTGTAGCTGGAGGACCAAGAGGGGACAAGATCTGGGTCCAACAAGCCACTTTGCTTTGGTCAGGGTATTTCTGGGATTGTAATACTGATGACCTGTCCATGGTGGTTGAGTTGGGAATTGCCTAGGGATATTATAGAAGAGATCTCAAATCATGACTAGGAGTGGCCATGTATTACATAGATGTCATTCACCTTTAGGTGCCATATAATACAACTTGTCACAGCTGTAGATCAGCTTGCCATCAAGAGTACTGCCTTATAATAATAATAATAATAATAATAATAATATAATAATACATTTTATTTATATAGCGCCAACATATTCCGCAGCACTGTAGAGGATTGTCCTTGGTAGACAGGCCCTTTAAGGAATGAAAGTGTTCACTTGTTCTTTAAGGCGAAGGACAGGCTAGGCTCCAGCCATATATACACAGGTTATTACCGAATAGATGTCAATTCTGATTTCAGATAATATAATAAGATGTCTTTAGCACATGTCATTAAACAGATTAGATCCTTCCCATACCCTGGCAAATGCAATAACATGCCTGGAGGCTAGCTGGACCATGACAAAATGGAGCCTGCAGCTTGTAGTGCTGAGATGAGTGGTGTAGTCATAGGCTATAGCTCCTACCAAGTATGGATACCAGACTGAAGTCCTGACTCATTTCTGTCACTAGCAGAGAGAGTGGAATAACACAGGACTGCAGGATCAGACTGCATAGGGCTTACTGGTCTGTTACCATGGTGACACAATGATCTGCATAGGAACTGTATACACATTACATATATTATATTACAATATTTATCCTATACTTATCTCAAGTTATATACAGCATTAATCTCCAGAGGTGCAACTAATATATTGTATACATACGGTGACTACACAGAAATCAGACATGGTAACTCACCCGGTTTTCCTGGGAGTCATCTGATTGTCATACCCCCCTCGAAATAGTGAGTGCAGCTCTGGAGTATAATACAGGATGTAACTCAGGATCAGTACAGGATAAGTAATGTAATGTATGTACACAGTGACTGCACCAGCAGAATAGTGAGCGCAGCTCTGGAGTATAATACAGGATATAACTCAGGATCAGTACAGGATAAGTAATGTAATGTATGTACACAGTGACTGCACCAGCAGAATAGTGAGCGCAGCTCTGGAGTATAATACAGGATATAACTCAGGATCAGTACAGGATAAGTAATGTAATGTATGTACACAGTGATTACACCAGCAGAATAAGGAGTGCAGCTCTGGAGTATAATACAGGATGTAACTCAGGGTCAGTACAGGATAAGTAATGTAATGTATGTACACAGTGACTGCACCAGCAGAATAGTGAGTGCAGCTCTGGAGTATAATACAGGATGTAACTCAGGATCAGTACAGGATAAGTAATGTAATGTATGTACACAGTGACTGTACCAGCAGAATAGTGAGCGCAGCTCTGGAGTATAATACAGGATGTAACTCAGGATCAGTACAGGATAAGTAATGTAATGTATGTACACAGTGACTGCACCAGCAGAATAGTGAGTGCAGCTCTGGAGTATAATACAGGATGTAACTCAGGATCAGTACAGGATAAGTAATGTAATGTATGTACACAGTGACTGTACCAGCAGAATAGTGAGTGCAGCTCTGGAGTATAACACAGGATGTAACTCAGGATCAGTACAGGATAAGTAATGTAATGTATGTACACAGTGACTGCACCAGCAGAATAGTGAGCGCAGCTCTGGAGTATAATACAGGATGTAACTCAGGATCAGTACAGGATAAGTAATGTAATGTATGTACACAGTGACTGTACCAGCAGAATAGTGAGCGTAGCTCTGGAGTATAATACAGGATGTAACTCAGGGTCAGTACAGGATAAGTAATGTAATGTATGTACACAATGACTGCACCAGCAGAATAGTGAGTGCAGCTCTGGAGTATAATACAGGATGTAACTCAGGATCAGTACAGGATAAGTAATGTAATGTATGTACACAGTGACTGTACCAGCAGAATAGTGAGTGCAGCTCTGGAGTACAATACAGGATGTAACTCAGGATCAGTACAGGATAAGTAATGTAATGTATGTACACAGTGACTGCACCAGCAGAATAGTGAGTGCAGCTCTGGAGTATAATACAGGATGTAACTCAGGATCAGTACAGGATAAGTAATGTAATGTATGTACACAGTGATTACACCAGCAGAATAAGGAGTGCAGCTCTGGAGTATAATACAGGATGTAACTCAGGATCAGTACAGGATAAGTAATGTAATGTATGTACACAGTGATTACACCAGCAGAATAAGGAGTGCAGCTCTGGAGTATAATACAGGATGTAACTCAGGATCAGTACAGGATAAGTAATGTAATGTATGTACACAGTGACTGTACCAGCAGAATAGTGAGTGCAGCTCTGGAGTATAATACAGGATGTAACTCAGGATCAGTACAGGATAAGTAATGTAATGTATGTACACAGTGACTGCACCAGCAGAATAGTGAGTGCAGCTCTGGAGTATAATACAGGATGTAACTCAGGATCAGTACAGGATAAGTAATGTAATGTATGTACACAGTGACTGTACCAGCAGAATAGTGAGTGCAGCTCTGGAGTATAATACAGGATGTAACTCAGGATCAGTACAGGATAAGTAATGTAATGTATGTATACAGTGACTGCACCAGCAGAATAGTGAGCGCAGCTCTGGAGTATAATACAGGATATAACTCAGGATCAGTACAGGATAAGTAATGTAATGTATGTACACAGTGACTGCACCAGCAGAATAGTGAGCGCAGCTCTGGAGTATAATACAGGATATAACTCAGGATCAGTACAGGATAAGTAATGTAATGTATGTACACAGTGATTACACCAGCAGAATAAGGAGTGCAGCTCTGGCGTATAATACAGGATGTGCAAGATAACTAAAAATGATCATGAAATATGTATTACTGTAATTCTGTGCCCATTTATATTTGGCTAATATCACAACCTTTCTACAACAGGTGGAGGTAACAGCACATATGTAAACCCAGTGGAGACGGTGGAGGACAACACATTTGGGGTGAGTTCACCAGCAGTTGATATTACTGTATATACACATAAACCTCATGTTCCTGGCACATACAACCACAGGAGGCTAGCACAGCCGTGTAATTACATGACCAGAGGTAATTGAAGACGTAATTGATGTTCTTTTTACAATGTGTTAATTTGTTAGTAATTTATGGAAAAAAAAAATTCTGAGGTCTGAGGCAAAAGCACAAACCACTAAGTAATAAATATGGCTGATAGGAGCTTTATAGTATATCTTAAAGACATCCTAAGAGACGACGTGTTGTGGGAAGGAGAGGTCAAATCGTGGTCCCTGGAAATACACATTTAGTAAAATCAGTGGCGGCAGAATTAATCTGAAGCTAAAACTGATGGGAATTGTTGTTTTGGTTTACCCTACTTGCTGACAGCTTTTAGTTTGGTAGGGCTAACTTGAAGAATATATGGCTATGAGTAAAATAAAGTCCACCCTCTTTGTATTCTATGGTTTTTCGTATCAGGACATAATAAAAAAATCTGACCTTAAAAGGTCTTAAAATTCGGTAAATCCAACCTAAGATGAACAACAACAAATTAACCATGTCATAATTTATTTACCCAAAACTAGGCCAAAAGGTAGAAACATTGTGTGAAAAATTAAGTACAGCTTTACTTGTTCAATAGGATTTAAGGGGGTAAGTAGCAGCCGGGTGTGACAGATACCCTTCATTAATTGATCATCAGCAAATGTGACCAACTCCATAGAAGCAGAAGTTTGGGCAGTTTGCTGGTCTGGTGTTCTAGCAAAATGCCAAGGAGGAAAGACATCAGCAATGATCTTAGAGAAGCAATTTTTGATGCTGATCAATCTGGGAAGGCTTATGAGGCAATCTACAAACAATTTGTATTCCATCATTCTACAGTGAGAAATATTATTTCAAAGTAAAAAACATTAAAGAGTTGCCAATCTTCCCAGGAGTGGATGTCTCAGTAAATTCACCCCAAGGTCAGACCGGGCAATGACCATGCAAATAACTCAAGAGCTGCATCTAAGACTCTACACGCCTCAGTTAGCATATTAGATGTTCATGATAATACAATTACAAAAAGACTAACCAAATATGGCTTGTTTGGAAGGGTGGCCAGGAGAAAGCCTCTTATTTAAAAAAATAGCACGGGGTAAGTTTGCAAAGTTGCATCTGAACAAACCACAAGACTTCTGGAATTATTTATCATGAACTGAATTATACTTCAGAGCTGAACTGATAATTCTCCAGGCTTTTTACAGTGACTCCACCAGCAGAATAGTGAGTGCAGCTCTGCAGCCTATTATATTATTTAACTCAGAATCAGTATAAGATAAGTAACACAATGGAAGTAATGGGAGTCTCTCTGAAGCTGAGAGGTTTGACTGTGCTGTATGTGTTTTTCCTCAGGTCTCGGTGGCGGTGGGCTTGGCTGTCTTTGCCTGCCTGTTCCTTCTCGTGATGCTGATTGTACTTAATAAGTGCGGGAGACATTCTAAGTTTGGAATCAACCGTAAGTTCCATCTTGACATGTTGTATATGACTTATGGAAATATACATGTTATATGTAAGACTTCCCATAGCTGTGTACTAATGAATCACCTCCCACCCTAATAGCAGGGGGCAGGCGGGGGGCTTACTGACTTGTTTCTATTGAAATGTGAGGAATCATTGTATAAACAGCAGACTCCTATTGTGACATAATAACCACTTCCATCTCTGTATTTGCTATATAAACATACGTGAGCATTACATGTCATTGCAACCCCTCACTAATAGTCAGGATCACCAAGAGTAAATAGATCCCGAAGAATGTGCAAGGAAACTCATTATCCTTTAAAAAGTGTCTAGCCGCCATGACAACTGGATCATTAACCCCTTGGCTACCATGTTTTGTAAGAATACATTTTCAAAAGAAAAACCCACCATAATGGAACTATACTGAGAAGAATAATCTCCTATACTTCAGGCTGAACCTGCGATTTGGTTGAGACCACTGTCGACTTAATGTGTTCGCAGGTCTCCCAATTCTCTTCAACAGACGATGTAAGGGGAAATAAGGCCTTGGTATGTTGGATTTCAGCCTGCCATATCCTTTTATTCTCGAGGGAGAAACATTGCTACCAATGTCTTAATTTTTTCTTTCTTTTGAAAATCACATGCACACACAGCTTTGCCCAGTATGCATGTTTAGAAAGGTTAGAAGGAATAGCTTTTGGCCAAAGAATTCATGGGAATGGAGGCTCTTCACATGACCGATATTTTGACATTCCATTGTAAGTGACCATAAAAATATGGAATATGTTCTATGTACTGACCCTGACCCCACAGCTCAGGATCAGTACATAAGTCTTGCATGGGGTTTCCAGGACTTCACATGAATAGAACTGAGTTGCACTGAGCTGTAGTACCAGGCATAGCCACAACCACATGCATGGTGCTGTGCATGACAAGCAAAGAAGGGAGCGCAGCACTGGATCACCATGGTTTATTAACTCAGCTGAAGACCAGTGGCGCATTGTTTCTCTTCTTAGATTTTATAGGGGTAAAAAAGTATGATCACTTAGAGTCTCACCACTGGAACCCCATCGAACATAAGAACGGGGTCCTGTGTCCCCTATTTCAATGGAGTGGTAGTCATGCATCTTCTATTCGGTCTCTATGTGACTGACAAGTATAGCCGAGTACAGTACTCTGTTATCTTTATCAGTCGAATAGACTTAGGAAAGAGGGGCAGCAATCTTGCGTGACCACTGCTCTATTCAATAAGGGGCACAGGACCCCATTCTCATGAGCAGTGTTGGACTAGGTTCCTTCCATCAAATCCTAGGAAATAGACCATTATACCCTTCAAAGGTGGGTGTCCTCTACTGGACCATTATTGTGTTAGAACCTGGGACTACTGGAGGATCCTCTGTTACTATGGTGGGCCTATCTGACATTGTTGGTGGGCGTTGAGGTGGTGAGAGGATGGAGAGGGACAGCACATACTCATCCTGCACTCCAGCTGAGAATGAAGACTAAGGGCACCTTGGCAAGTTGGATCCCGGACTCATTTTATCTGGTTGACCCAAAGAACTTCAGTCTGATAAAGCCCATCGAGAATGGGTTCCTATGTCCCCCGATTAAATGAAGCAGTGGCCATGCCATGCAAGATTGATGCGGCTTCTTCCAAAGTCTATGGGACTGATGAAAATAACCGAGTGTTATATCTTCATACCCTTAGACCAGTGATTCCCAAAGTGGTCCAGGTGGACCCCCAGGGGTCCACGGGAGATTCGACGGGGATCTATGTTAGATCTAATCTTCACATTTTTTGACGTGTTTTGGGAACATGGTAGAAATGTAGCAGCAGGGGGTCCACCAAAACCAGTAAAATTTTGAAAGTGGTCTACGAGAAAAAAAAAGTTTGGGAACCTCTGCCTTAGACCATGGCACCCTTCAAACTTGTGTGTCTCCTGCTAGATCATTATTGAGTTAGAGCCTGGACCTAATGGGCCTCTGGTACATTGATAGGCCAGTCCAACACTGTCAATGAGGATCCCAGTGGTGAGAAGATGGAGAGGAACAGCACATGCTCATCCTGCACTCCACCCGAGAATGAGGGATAAGGACCCCTCAGTCTTGGCCAAGGGTTGTTCCCAGAATCATTTTATCTGGTGGGCCCAAGGAACGTCAGTTCAACAATGCCCACCAGTCATGAGAATGGGGGCCATATGTCCCCTGGTTGAACAAAGCAGTGGTCATGAAAGATTTATGCTGCTCCTTCCAAACTCTATTGGACTGATGAAAATAGCCTAGTGTGGTACTTGGCTATCTTCATTCCCTTAGTCCATAGTAAACTTTAAATTTGCTGGGCCATTATTGTGCTAGAGCCTAGGCCTACTGGAGGACCCCTGGTACTCTGGTGAGCCAGTCCAACATTGTTGATGGGGCCCCCAGCGGGTGAGAGGATGGAGGAACAGCACTTGCTCATCCTGCACTGCGGTCGAGCACTAAGGGCTCTTCAGTCACGGCTAGGATTAGACCCCAGAATCATTTTATGTGATGTTCCCAAAGAACTTCAGTCGAAACAGCCCACTGATCATAAGAATGGGGGTCCTATGTCCCCTGATTGAATGAAGTCATGTAAGATTGCCCCTCCATTCAAAGTCTATGGGACTGAGGAAGATAATCGAGTGCAGTACTTGGCTATCTCTATACCCTTAGACCATAGTATCCTTCAAATTTGGGTGTTTTCTGCTCAACTATTATTGAGGTAGAGCAAGCTAGAGGGATTCTCTGGTACTCTGGTGGGTTAGTCAACATTGTTGGTGGTGGTCCCAGTGGTGAGAAAATGGACAGGGACAGTACATGCTCATCCAATAGTCCAGCTGAGAATGAGGAATAAGGACCCCTTATTCTTGGCAAGAGTTGGACCCCAGATGTTGGACCACCATGATTGTGGTCCAATCCCCTGTAAGTTTGATGCCAAGTGAGACCCTATCCTGCTGAGATGGTCACTGCACTGTCTTCAGGTGACTGGCTCTTCAAGGCTTAATGTCAGTCGGGAATCGGCGTTCTCGAGATTGTTTTGTACAATATGCATAACTGCATTTTCTCGACTTTTACTAAGGCAAGAAAAGAGTGTTTGGAAGAGCCGCACTTCATTAGAGCCCGTTCCCCCGCGCCAGGCTGTAAGGAGCGGCTAATTCACTTTTGAAATTGATTCAAGCCTTAAATGGGTTTGATGCGTCTGTTTCCCAAGGGCCCGGAGACTGCGAAGAGCTGAGAGATCGTGAGATGGAAAAGTGGCCTCACCACTGCAGTCTATATCCTCCGAGCAGGAGGTGTAACCCTTTATGCTGCAGCTGCAATGCAATCAGTAAGGGGAGCAATCTCCAGGACCCCCACAATCAGAAGTACCTATCACAGCACCACCTTCATTCATGTGGTCGTGTCTGGTACTGCAGCACAACTGAAATGCAATGCTATTCACCTGAATAGGTTTGAGCTGCATTACCAGACACAACCATATAGACAATTGTGGTGCCGTTTTGATTGGAGCTGAGTTGCAACACCATATACAACCGGTGGAGATCTTTGAAAAAATACAGTAAGCCATGTTTTTTCCAATGTCTTAGATACTTTGCCATGTGACGTAGTGATACAAATGCTTGTAGCCAACCATAAACTTTACTCTATGACCTTAATCACGACCCATTGCTATTTTCCAGTTTTCTGCCCCAAAATTCCCAATCTTCTACTGAAACTACTGATAACCTCTCACCTTTAACTACACAGAATCTAGAACATTAGATAATATTGAAGTAAAGTGTCAAAATACCGTGATGATGCTTTCTACACGGTCCAGGTCGCCATCCATGAGAGTGACATCAGTAGGCGTCCAACCATCCCAGTTCCCTAGTGAGCACAGGTCCTACATACCTTCCATTCACTATAAGATTGACCATGCACAATAGATGGCCGGTTGGCCGAAATCTAATGTTTATGGTTTTAATTTTCTATTCGTACAAGGGTTACAAATCCTGGTCCATTTCATGTTCATCTGAAGATGACGAAGATGACCTAATAGCGAGTGGAATGACAAACCCCATTGTCTCAGTTGGTGTTTTTCCCCACTCTGATAGAGAAGACTATGTTATCTGGATTATTTACTTCCATGGATGTACCACATGGCTCATACATCAAGTGGTACCACAACCATGACCCAGTATATGTTCCTTTCCAACACATTCAAAGTTCTCCCAACTGGAATAGACAACCTTCCATAGATAAGACAACTCCAAATTCAAAGCATCATGGACTCAAAAGCATCGTTGACTTCAAAGTCTGGTTCATGGAGACATTTTCTCTGCCAATTCCTTATTGCACATATATTACATTCTGCTATATGTGTATATTAGATGGAGATGGCAGATCTCAGGAGACATCTCTTAACCAGCCGGGATGATTAGATACAGGCAACTTATAGCTTTATATACAATAATAGATCTCCAGAGACGATACAACTACAGCGTCCAGTGTTAGTAGAGACTCCATCGCTTGTCAGTACAGTGATTCATGATAAGACATGTATCATCATTAAGTGGAAACTAAAGAGCAGTGATGTCATCATCACGATGTAGTATAATAGATTAGTAGAGTAATGATGTCATCACTATGTAGTATAACATATTAAGAGAGTAGTGATGACATCACTATGTACTATATAACATATGAATAGAGTAATGATGTCAATACTATGTAGTATAACATTTTAAGAGAGAAGTGATGTCATTACTATGTAGTATAATATATTAATAGAGTAGTTATGTCATTACTATAGACTGAAACATATAGAGAGTAGTGATGTCATTACTTTAAACTACAACAAGTAGAAAGAGTAGTGATGTCCTTACTATAAACTACAAGTAGTTTAGAAAGTAGTGATGTCACTATTATAAACTGCAACGTTTAGAGAGAGTAGTTATCGGAAAAGAGAATCATGGCATTTTATAAGATGCTCAACCCAGAATATATCAAAAAAATATACAAATCTTTATTGGGTATAAAATTAAAAACAGTTAAAAAAATAGATCTGTACAGTGGAATAAAGGAGAGAGTAGGCAAGGTAAGAATAAATAGGGTCTCTACTACAGACAAAAATGTGTATGGTGTGTGGGGTGTGTGTTATACAATACTAGCCCTATTATTCTACTCCAACAGTATAACTACCGTATTTTTCGGACTATAAGACGCACCTAGGTTTTAGAAGAGGAAAATAGGGAAAAAAAATTTTGAAGCAAAAAATGCGGTAAAATATTGTAGTTGTAGTTTTGCAACATCTGCAAGGCCACATTGACAGGTGTCCCCGCATCTCTACGGGGAAGCATAGGGCGTCTTTTTTTGTGGGCCAGGTGTACTTTTTAGTTATACCATTTTGGGGAATATTGCTTTGAGAGGCGAAACAGTGAAATAAACGGCAGTTCGGCACTTGTGATATTTTTTCCCGCTATGACATTCACCGTACAGAAAAATATTTTTACAAGTTTGTAGACCGGGCGTTTTCGGACACAGCGATACCTAATGTGTATGTGTTTCACAGTAATTTTGTACTTTTATATGTATTCTAGGGAAAGGGGGTGATTTAGAACTTTTAATTTTTTATTTTTATTTTTTTATATTTTTTTAAAACTATTTTATTAGCCCCCCCCCCCCCCCTTAGGGGGCTTGAATCTGCAATCAATTTATTAAAAGTCCCATAGACTGCAATACAACTGTACATTACTATTGCGGCTGCTCATAGACCAGTAATATAGTAATATAGTAATATTCCTATGACAGGTCTAGGAGCCTTCAGTAGGCTCTCAGCTGTCACAGGAACAGGTCGCTCCCGTGATCTCGCCACGTGGGAGCCGGCATGTAAAAAGAAGGTACCCACTGGGTCCAGGGACAATTTGGGAGGGGGGCTTACAGGTAGTAATGCCCACGGTCAGAGAGGACTCTGATCGCGGGCATTAGCTCCGGGTCTGCGCTGTACATTAATAGCACGGCGGATGCTGGGATGGGTTTGCACCGCCAGGAACACCCTCTCCTGCAAGTGCAGGGCCCGCAGCATCACCCCACTCCTGCAGCTGCAGGAAGTCCTGCTGCAGGAAGCCGTTGGCGGCAGGAGTGGGGCGATACATTCGGACTATAAGACGCACCCCCCATTTTCCTCCCAAATTTGGGGGGGAAAAAAGTGCGTCTTATAGTCCAAAAAATACGGTATGCCAGTGTCGCCTGAAAAAAAAAAAGAAAGAAAAAACCATTACACAAGTTAATAATATTAGTACAATAAATTACAATTAATATTGCATTACTGGTGATATAATAATCATTAGTGTTCCTTATAGACAGCTGGACATATAAAGTGCACATGTCTAGGCAACAAGCAATCCAAAATGCATAACAGTGGCTTGTATAATGATCACATATGCAAAAATAGTGTAAAAACAATAGTGGTAATATGATCAACTTAAACAATATAGAAATGACTAGTAACCATGCCTACCCTAGTCCTTATTCCACCGACAATATCCCACGCATATCACCCACTAAACGGGATTCCTCAGGGGCTCATGAGTCATAACTGCAATGTTTAGAGAGAGTAGTGATGTCATTATTATTATTATTGTTTATTTATATAGCACCATTAATTCCATGGTGCTGTATATTATTATATTAATTCCATGGTGCTGTACATTATTATATTAATTCCATGGTGCTTTACATTATTATATTAATTCCATGGTGCTTTACATTTGCGGATTTACATACGGTACACCAGATATACAAAACAGATAATACTAACAGTGATCACTGGCACAGCGGGATAGAGGGCCCTGCCCGCAAGGGCTTACAATCTATGAGGGAAGAGGGATAGAGACAGAAGGTGGGGGGAGAGGCTGTACAGGTGGCGTTGTGGTGACAGTAGTGTTATTGGGGGTTGTAGGCCTTCCTGAATAGGTGAGTCTTCAGGGCCTTCTTGAAGCTTGTGACTGTGGGGGACAGTCTTATGTGTCTTGGTAGTGAGTTCCAGAGTATGGGGGATGCCCGGGAGAAGTCTTGGAGATGTTTGTGTGAGTCGCGGATGAGAGCAGAGCGGAGTAGGAGGTCTTTGGAGGATCGGAGGATACGTGCGGGCAGGTAGCGGGAGATTAGGTCGGAGATATATGGAGGGGACAGGTTGTGGATGGCTTTTTATGTCAGTGTTAGTCGTTTGAACTCTATTCGCTGGGCAGTGGGTAGCCAGTGAAGGGATTGGCAGAGGGGAGCGGCCGATGAAGAACAGGGGGAGAGGTGTATTAGGCGAGCAGCACAGTTTAAGGTGGACTGGAGGGGGGCGAGGGTGTTAGCTGGGAGGCCATGGAGAAGGGTGTTACAGTAGTCTAGGCGGGAGATTATGAGGGTATGGACTATCATCTTTGTAGTTTCAGGGGTGAGGAAAGAGCGGATTCGGTGGATGTTCTTGAGTTGGAGGCGGCAGGAGGTGTTGAGGGTTTGAATATGCGGCTTGAAGGATAGGTCAGAGTCTAAGGTTATCCCAAGGCAGCGGGCTTGGGTGACTGGGGTGAGAGTGGTTCCATTAATTTTATTAGATGGGTCAGGTAGGGGGGTCGTGCGAGGAGGGGTGAAGATTATGAACTTTGTTTTTTCCATGTTGAGTTTTTCCATGTCATTACTATAAACTACAATATGTAGAGAATAGTGATGTCATTACTATAAAATATAACTTTTAGAGCAGTAATGTCAGCAGTCCATGTGACTAAACCTGAGCTATGCTTGGTTGATACAGGAAACAGTCAGCTTCCTCCTCTCAGGGTTTACCATCTTACCATATACAGGTGAATACAATCTATTGTTGTCAGTCACTTCACCGACTATGGATAAGGCCCCACTTTGCAGAAACGCAGAGTTTTTTGTTGCAGATTTTGCTGCGTTTTTTTGAGCCAAAGTCAGGAGTGGATTTAACAGAAGGGAAACGTCTTAGAGCTTCCTTTATATTTTCGATTCGTTTTCAAGCCACCCCTGACTTTGGCTCAAAAATATGCAGCAAAATCTGCGTTTCCGCAACGTGAGGCCTTAGGCTATATTATTTTACAATGGGATGTCCCATCATTCCTATATCTTCAGTATCTCCACATACTGTACATTTACATCTTCTATTTCAGAGGAAATAGTTTCAGGTGAGTGGCCGTATAATGAATGTACTAGAACATATATAGACATATAGATATTTATAATCTAATCCAGTGACCATTATATGACATTATGACTTCCCTTCCTTCCTTCCTAAAGATATATTGATTTGATATCCTTCTGGATCCCGGCTCACATTACAGAGCTACCGTGGAAAAATGGAAAAATCGTGTGGCCACAGGGATTGTATAGTGAGCTGTCTCCATGAGGGCCTGTACTAAGAGGCCGTGGGTGTCTATAGGGGATGAGGTCTACAAGGGTGCATGTAATATCACAGGATACATATCACAGGGTTCTAGAACCCCATAGCAAACAATTTAGAGGGGTATTCCAGCTTTATGTGAATACAGCAAATTTTTGCAATTTTCTCAAATATTTTGTGTCTCGGATCTCTGCTTACTGTCAATGAATGGATAGTTTGGTACAATGAATCGGTATTGGGAAATTTTATCCCTTTGGAAATCACAGGGATTGTATGGAGCGGAATTTATTGTAACAAACCTTCAGCTGTGAGAAATATTAGGTAAGTGTAAGCTGTCCCCTATGCATGTAAACAAGAATAATGATATTCATTGACAGCAGCAGAGATCTTGGAAACAGTGAAGAACTGAGTCTTAAAGCGTATTGACAAGCTGAAGAACAATGAATAGGCTTTATTAATGTAAAATCCCTTTAAGAGAACCTATAGTTTAGGTATTGTACCACTAAACCTAAAAATGCTTTTAGGGTTCCAAATCTGCAAATAACAGGGACCTCAAACTGGTGATAGGATTCCTTTAAGGAAACAGTGGTTCTTAAGTAGACATCCATCCTAGAACAACCTCCTCCACATCTTATTACAGAGAGATTTCAGCACATCTTATCTTTTTTAGGGGCGGCGGTTTTGGCACAAGAAGATGACTTGGCCATGTCTTTGCATTTCATGAATTTCGGCAGCCCACTCACCTCTGCTGAAGGAAAGCTGGATGGGAATAAGCATAACTTCATCGAGAACCCGCAATACTTCTGTGATGCCTGTAAGATAGTTCTGTACTAATATCTATAGGGAACAAGGATGTTTTTACACCTGGGGTACAAAATAATGACAGGCTGACACTTGGGGTACAGGATAAATGACACTGACACTTGGGGTATAGTATAATGACACGCTGACACTTGGGGTACAGGATAATAACACTGACACTTGGGGTACAGGACAATGACATACTGACCCTTGGGGTACAGGATAAATGACACATATACTTGGGGTGCAGTTTAATGACACGCTGACACTTGGGGTACAGGACAATGACACGCTGACACTTGGGGTACAGGACAATGACACGCTGACACTTGAGGGTACAAGATAATAAGACCGACATTTGGGTTACAGGATAATAACACTGACACTTGGGGTACAGTATAATGACACACTGATACTTGGGGCGCAGAATGACACACTGACACTTGGGGTACAGGACAATGAGACACTGACACTTGGGGTACAGGATAATGATAGACTGACACTTGGGGTACAGGACAATGACTCGCTGATATTTGGGGTACGGGATACTGACACTGAGACTTGGGGTACAGGTTAATATTAATAACATGCTGACACTTGGGTACAAGATTGCAGGGTAATGACACTGACACTTGGGGTACAGGGTAATGACGCTGACACTTGGGGTACAGGGTAATGACGCTGACACTTGGGGTAGAGAAGAATAAAGCAAATGTCTTCAATCTTTCAGGTGTGCAACACATCAAGAGGAGAGACATTGTACCCAAGTGGGAGCTGGGAGAAGGCGCCTTCGGCAAGGTGTATTTGGCTGAGTGCTACAATCTGAACTCGGATGAAGAAAAGACTCTAGTAGCTGTGAAGGTAATGGAGATATTGACACTGGGTTGGGTCATATTAAAGTGGACGACTCTACTGGATAAGTCATTTCTGGTGACCTAAAGTATTAAAACCAATGAGGGGCACTAATGGCTCTGTACAACAAGAATCACTGTTTGTGGTGACTCAGGGCTTTGGGCCATAAGGGTGTAAGAGAGACTATAGAAAAGTGTCCACCAAAAATGTACAACCTCTCTAAGACTGCCAAAGAAGACTAGTTGCCCCCCCATGCCACCTTAAAAATGATGTTCCTTACCATTGTTGAATAACTTCTCTTTTTCAATAAATTCAGGCTCTTAAAGAAGCTACTGAGACGGCTCGCCAAGACTTCCAGCGTGAAGCCGAACTTCTCACAGTCCTTCAACATGAACATATTGTGAAGTTTTATGGTGTCTGCACAGACGGGGAGCCCCTTATCATGGTGTTCGAGTACATGAAACATGGAGATCTCAACCGCTTCCTCAGGTCAGTTGCCCTCAAAGTCAGGAAGAGTTTGTCTTATGATGAATATCTGCCAAACCTTCCAATTTCAGCAGGTTTACATGGCCATCCAATGTGTTCGATGACCTCACAACTTTTCCATGATGTCAGGGAAAGAAGGGTTGGACATGTTGGATTTCAACCCACCCAAGATGTAGATAAACCAGCCCATGACCAAAATCTGAGCTATACCAAGTCTGTGTGTAGCGAAATACTAGGGGGATAAAGATAATGGGATAAAAATGTTGTCAAGGGTTTGGATTAACTTCAGTTGGCCATGGGGTTCTGTTGCCTGGGTTGTAGATGGACCTTCATGAGGGTACTTATTTATCTCCACTGAGAAAAAAAGAGACTGCTAGGGCTTTGGTGATGTCTCAAATGAGGTGGTTTAGAGTGAAGTAAAGAGTTCATAAATTCAGATCGCGGAATGATTCTCAAGCAGCTTAAAAGAACATCCATTTGGTTAGAGTTGGAACATGCTGGAGCTTTCCTTCCTTAGGTGAGAATTCGGATTTACTTCTGTTTTAGGCTCTGATTACGCAATGACCTGAGTTGTCACACACATCACCCCGGCCAAAGGTTTCAGTGTAGCACTACCTTCATCATACCTAATGAATGCGGTTGAGTCGTGGTTCACAAGATACCACGATGGAATCAAAAATTTACGAGGTTTGGATTTTTGCAACCATCATTTTGCAGTTGCGGTAATGAGCGTATTGCAACATGACCACATTTTATTAGTTGCGAAAAAGAG
The DNA here is from genome assembly GCA_947044405.1 of Leptodactylus fallax. NCBI lineage: Eukaryota > Metazoa > Chordata > Amphibia > Anura > Leptodactylidae > Leptodactylus > Leptodactylus fallax. The sequence goes on along the minus strand of CAMRHE010000711.1, from coordinate 26,495 downwards.
AGTTCTACATAATGATGTTTGGCTGTGCAACCAGTTTTATGGCCAAAATCGATGCATAGCCCTAGCCTTAGAAGGAATCAACTCCAGACTATCAAACTTAAGAGGACCTTTCACCATCTCCAACAACTCTTGCATTGCATCCTTCAATAGATGTCATGCCACTGATTCCGGCGCAGTTGGAATTTTTTTCTCTAGACCCCACCTTTCCTGAGCAATCAGTGCCATTAGTTTCAGCACCCAATATGCTAATGAGGCTACCAAGCGGATGGGCCCTGAGCTGGAGACGACAGTCTAGGACCGCCCACCTGACAGCAGAGCACCTAGTTAGCATATTGGGTTCTGAAATTAATAGCATTGATTACTGAAGGATGGAGGGGCTAGAGAAAAAAAACTCAAACTGCACCGGAATCGGTAGAGTGGCACCTATTGGAAGATGGGAAGAATTGGAGTTGGTGGAGGTGGTGAAAGGTCCTCCTTAAAGGAATTGTCCATATATATTTCATTTATTATTTGATCAACCTATAAATTTGCACTTTTTTTTAACCCTCCTGTCAATTCTTGGAGTTTGACAACTTGAAGGTCCCACCTAGCGATAAATGCTTAGGCCCGCTCCCTATTTCCATCGTCATTTTTACAGCTTCCCTTCTGCCGACACTTTGCCCCCCTCCCACCAGCGAGCTACCATTATACTGGTGGATCGGCCTCTCTCAAGCTGCCATCTCTCCAGCTAATGCACTCCTCTCTGCAATATTGATTAGATTATCTGTCTGAGAGGCTTAAATAGAAGGAGATTGCCCATCAGTTGAAATAAACAGAGACTTTTTGATTGGTCCCGTAGGTATTAGACATAGACGATGGGCTGCCAGTGGCGTTGTACCGTGTCCGGGTACTGATGGGGAGATCGCAGAGACACCGTGTTTTATGGTTATTGTTACACTGGGACTGAGAAATGTATCTTGTCAGGGGCCGCAGCTCTCTAATCACATCTCTCCGACGCATGAAACATTCCTAATATGAGTAGGAACATGGTTTCCCCCATAGTACATTGTAGCTAGAGGACCTGGAGGTCAACTGTCTATGTGGTGTAACACAATGGATCCCAATTTTATGTACAAAAGCTTTTTCGAGATTTCTGTTTGCTGTCAGTGAATGGTAACTTTCTTACAGGTAGCTCAAAAGCCTTAGACACACAGCTGAGGGTTTGCAGCAACTGCATCAAAACTAGATAGTCATTGAGCTAAATTTACTAAATCAATAGTAAACATCTTTCTAGATCATATAGTCTGTCTTATGCTTTTCAGTGACATCTCTATGTTCGTTATCCCTGTACTATGACGTCACTGTGTTTATTATCACATACTGTGAGATCACTGTATTATTCCTGTACTATGACATCACTGTGTGTATTATCTCTGTACTGTGACATTACTGTGTGTATTATCCCTGTACTGTGACATCACTGTGTGTATTATCCCTGTACTGTGACATCACTGTGTGTATTATCCCTGTACTGTGACTTCCCTGTGAGTTTTATCTCTGCACTGTGACATCACTGTTTTCATTATCTCAGTACTGTGATGTCACTGTGTTTATTATCCCTGTACTGTGACATCACTGAGCTTAGTCCCCCTGCCTCGTCTCCAAAAACTAGATCATGATGACCACTGTTGGTCAGTTAGCACATAGAACATCAGAACCTTTATTATATACAAAATATAATTCCCTTCGTCTTTTGCACAGATCCCATGGACCAGATGCCAAGATTTTAGATAACGGCAATGGACAACCATTTGGACAGCTCAACCTGACCCAGATGTTGCAAATCGCCTCCCAGATCGCTTCGGGCATGGTTTACCTGGCATCTCTCCACTTTGTCCACCGGGATCTTGCTACAAGGAACTGCCTTGTGGGGAACAATTTGGTTGTCAAAATTGGTGACTTTGGGATGTCCCGAGATATCTATAGCACCGACTACTACCGGGTAAGAACATGGGAACATCTGAAACAGAGTTTATTATTAAGGGCTAGAAGGTTTGAGGGCACCACAAGTTTTAGTAAGGTCATCGTTCTAAGGAATTCTAAGCTGTATATTATATGTACAGTAATGTGGCAGTTTTTGGGTTAACACTGAGGCTACGTGTCAACTCCAGACACATGCAAGCTTGGTTCAGCTCTTCAACTAGTGTGATCTCAACAGGGAGAGGGGATAGAGCTATTGCCAGCTTATCTTCAGGGAGAAGAAAAAAAATCAGGCGATGAAATGTAACATACCCGATCCTTCTTTTGCTTGATATCATCTATCGGGGGAAAGTCGGGATACCTCCATACACATCAGATACTTGACCAGTTCCACTAAAATCACTAAAATCAGCAAGTTCTGCTGACATTAATCCAATATGTATGGGCACAGCAACGTAAGGAACGTACATGACTATACTAGCTGACAAGAAAGCAGCCCTCAATGCCAGGCAGCAGCTGTAAAGGCAAGTGCATAAAAAGGAGATAAAATCTGTGACTCAAATACAGCTCCTTCATCTTGAATATAGGGTGAGGTTTAGGCTCCACTCAAAATTTAGGAGAGCTGGAGAGGGTTAAAAAATGTCAAACTAGATGGGATGGGATAATAAAAGGCAAGAAAATTCAGCTTGGAGGCGATTTTATTCAAATGTATATAGAGGATCAATATAAAGGATTGTCTTAAGAATTAGATATTTCAGAAACTGTATAACCAGTCTGTTTATGTTATGTATACGGGGGGCCCAATAATATAACACGCACACTTGGCCAAACCGAGTGTATGTGTGGCAGGTACTTGTAACAAGTACTTGGCCTACAGCTAGGCGCACCTTAAATTATAATCTGCATATCCTCAAGGCCGCAGATACCCAGGAGATTAATAAGGCAACGCAACACCAAATCCCTCCCCATCTGCGTCAGCCTGGACTAGCAGTAAATCTCTCACAGCATTGGAAAAGCCCTATTAAATCAGGATTTCTGTAATCCTAATAAAAAGCCAATGCATTTGTAAGTAGCCGATACCATCACACATTTATATGCCATGCTCTGCAGATGGCACCAGTCCAGGTGGAGATTTTATTGCCCAGATGAACCTTAAGCACCTGCCAAGTCCTGGGTGCAGTCAGGAGACCCTATCCATCTTCATAGTGTTCAAGGGCTCTAGCGGGATTTGAACCTGTGACATTGTGAATTGCCCGAGCTTCTTTCTTTCCCTTTTAGTGCTTGGAGTTGTCTCTTTGTCAGAGACGTATTCATATTTAATGCAGGCCTATGATGGGAAGGCAAGAAAATCACTTAGCAAACGAAAAAATCCAGGGAAAGAAACGGAGGGGAAAATTGGGGGATCTGGGACTCCAGCTTTTTTAATAGGATCAATAAATTACTCTTAGTAGTGCTGGTAATTGTGAGAATCATCAGAATTAATAAATAATGATGCCTCCTCTAGGGGGTGCTGTTCACTGGAGCCACCTCTGCTTTATAACCTATGCCGTGGCTCTATGCCGGCGATTCTCAAAGCAGTTGTTCTCCAAAAGGAAGAAACCGTCTCTCTAGAAGATGTAGATACTGCCTGTAGGTGGCACTAGAGAGACCATTTTCCTCATCCTGTAGGAGAGTTCATTTGCATACCTTTTCCCAGAGAGCATTGTGTCTGTAAGACTCCCTAAGCCAAATGGTGGTCTCTGGAAGGAGAAGCAGTACTGTCCAATACTTTGATCAAGTTGTCAAATAGGCAAGATGGGTTTTAGCCTCTGGCTATACAGGAATAATTTTATTCACAGACAGTAAGCAGAGATGGTGAAAAGTGGAAACAGAACATTATATAGCTTGGAACATCATGGACAATTTAGAGGGAAACCCTTAAATCTGTCAGCATATGTGATTGTTTAAAGGCTAGTCAGTGGGAGGCGCTCTGACAACCTAAGCTGAATTTATTATCATAAGTAGATGGGAGGAGCTCCAACAACCTAAGATTAATATATTAAGTAGGTGGGAGGAGCTCTGACAACCTAAGCTAAATATATAATCATAAGTAGGTGGGAGGAGCTCTGAGAACCTAAGCTGTATATATTATCATAATTATGTAAGTGGGAGGAGCTCTGACAACCCTACTTCTTCATACTATCATAATAACCAGTTGGAAACCCCTCTTATAACGTGTGTGTCTGTTCTGTCTTCACAGGTGGGCGGTCGGACTATGTTGCCCATCCGCTGGATGCCACCTGAGAGCATCTTGTATCGTAAATTCACCACGGAGAGTGACATTTGGAGCTTTGGGGTGGTCCTATGGGAGATTTTCACCTATGGGAAGCAGCCATGGTACCAGCTTTCTAATACAGAGGTAAAATACTGAGCACTGTTGTCTTAAATAAAACCTGCATTGGTTTTTTTACACATTTTTTCCACCCGTTATGCCATACAGATGTCAGATAAAGATCGGGCTGATGGATTTCATCTCCCCGATCCTTGAGATCAGATATAGGTAAACCACCGCCAGTGGTATCTAGCGATGACGTTCTCCCTATTTCCTGTTCAGAGCTGAGCATGCATGTATATAGGAGCTGTAGAAAATGGAACATAAACTCAAAGTATAGTAGAAAATTGTAGAACTTTCCATTATACAATGGATAAGCTTTATTTACATCACAGCGGACCCCCCTTTCAGATGTGATAATCTGGGGTAATAAATCACCTTGAGCTCGGGGTCTGTCTGGGCACTGGAAGGTTCCTCTTGGCCCTCACGATTTTTCTGACTGATGCCAAGAAAGCTTTCCAAATAAATAAATTAATATCAAGAAAGAAGAATCTGATTTTAATTTTTTCCAGCGCTGGATGGGGGTAATTTAATTGTGATGCCCTGTGGGTCCTGTAAGTGACCTCCTCAGGAACCGGAGAACTTAATGAACTCAGGAGACACCCAGATAAGTGGCTCTTTACTACATCAAGAGGGATTAAGTTACTTCAAGCCCAAGGCGTCTTGGCAGAGACATGGGGAACATTTACAAACACAACATTATTTATCCTTGACATGTAATTGTATTTACAGGTACTTGTGATGTTAAGTTACAGCGAGGTAGAAGCAGTTACCTCATAATACGGACGAACCATGTCTAGACTAAGACTGGCAGGTGGAATATAGGTATATAAATATCTATCTATATTTAAGATAGGTAGGTAGGTAGATATGAGATAGATAGATAGATAGATAGATAGATAGACAGATAGATATGAGATAGATAGATAGATAGATAGATAGATATGAGATATATAGATAGATATTAGATAAAAATATATTAGATAGACATGAAATAGATAGATAGATAGATAGATAGATAGATAGATAGATAGATAGATAGATATGAGGTGATATATAGATATGAGATAGATAGATAGATAGATAGATAGATAGATAGATATGAGATAGATAGATAGATAGATAGATAGATAGATAGATAGATAGATAGATATTAGATAAAAATATATTAGATAGACATGAAATAGATAGATAGATAGATAGATAGATAGATAAGATTAAAATTCTCATTAGAGCACATAGCAGCTTAGTTTTCTCTGGATTGCTGAAGATGATCAGTAGACTTGCTCTATAGTCACCTTCAACTCTCCCCCACTGATGAAAACATCTGCCATGTCTCTATAACAAACAAGACGTCTGGAGGTAAGCTTCTACTTCTGATGACCAAGTGGAGTTACACGGGGATCTTCTGAACCATTGCCCATCCAGCAGTGTCACCATTGTTGGTCCATAATCCTTCATCGCTCGACAGAAATGGAGATACTTATACAAAGTAATTGTATGGTTTCCCTAGAGAAACCTGTCCTCATCTTAACATGGCCATACACTTATTATAATTGTCGGCCATGCACTTGTTTGGCTTTCAGCCATTTTCTCGACACCCACGTGCACATGCACTCTCAGTAAGGCAGTAAGAGACTATTAGACTCCTTGAGCACTGGCTTACCTCCCGTGAGAACAAAAGGATTGGGTATATTCAAAATCAACTTGACTGACCCTTCTTTTTCCCAATAGCTACGATTATAGAAGAGTCAGGACAATGTCACACACATTAGTTCATAAGCCAGTCAAAACGAAATTGGTTATTTTGGCCAACATCTAATGTGTATGGTCAGCCTTGCTCGTAAACTTCCACTAAAGAAGATAATGCTGAGAATTAAGGCTATAAAGATCTTCTGGAACCTGGTTCACCAATTGTTCCATAGTCTTTCATGTCATTGTTTTCAACTTCTTTCCTCCTTAGGCCATCGAATGCATCACCCAAGGACGAGAACTTGAAAGACCAAGAACCTGCCCCACTGAAGTTTACACCATAATGCAAGGCTGCTGGCAGAGAGAACCTCAGCAGAGGCTCAACATTAAGGAGATCCACCGTAAGCTTCAAGCCCTTGTCAAGGCCCCACCGGTATACTTAGACATTTTGCAGTAGTACATGCAGCCAAGGATTCCAAAGACCAAACATGAAAGCTTCAACATCTCCTGCAAGTCCATCTCGCTGTTATACACTGCAGAAGAAGCTTTTGCTAATGCTTCACCCCAGACTGATGCAAGGTCCTGGATCTCGACAATTGCCTCCATTGAATCTTCAGAATTTTGGTGGGGAGATTTCAGGAACTTCAAAGCCAAGAATGCTACTAGTAGAAGCTGAATATAGATTGTTCTGTTATGCACAAATTATGGGCGCCGTAAGGCGAGGACTGTGACAGCACAACGGAGACCAGACCCATATGTCTCTCGGCCAACGATAGCTGAAAATCTAGAACTGAGATAGAATGAGATTACCGCCAATGACCTTCACATGAAGTTCACCAAAATCCCATATTCATTCCAAGTCCACCTTAATGCATCTCCATAGTCTTCTGCTATACCACCAACCCCAACCTCCGGCCTTGCATTGTAGACACTTGTGTGATTAGAAGACGTAGCTAAGTGGCTCTCAAGGATGAATGTGGTGTCCAGGTGGACATTTCTCAGACTCTATATGACTTTATCTTATATCTTATACTATATGTACATTGAGGTTTACTTGAACATGGCTTCCCCCTACCCTCTGAGACAATGAACCGTATCACATATATGTTAATTTATTAGAATCCTATACTGTAATGCGGATGGTTCCTCACATAAATGTACTGTCTATGATTTACACGTCGCTGCTGTATATATATATTTGTTTCTGTTGAAACAGAAGCTGCATCCTATAATTTACAGATATGTCTTATAGCCATAATATACTCTCGACTGTGAATAGTGAGGATGTATGTTATACATAGGATCAGAACAGAGAGTCCATATCTACAATAGCCGTATTACCATAGGGACTTAGGGTACTCACAGGAGCGAGTCAGATATCTTCAGTTCTTCATATTTTAAAAGCACATTCATCAATGTAAAGTTACATATAGAATGAATCTACAAAAAAAGTATAAAAAAATTTGTAAATTCATTTTATTAGCTATTCCTTACTGTTCTTGAATTACAACCTCTTTTACACTCCAGAGCTGCACTCACTATTCTGCTGGTGGATTCACTGTGTACATACATTACATTACTTATCCTGTACTGATCCTGAGTTACATCCTGTATTATACTCCAGAGCTGCACTCACTATTCTGCTGGTGGATTCACTGTGTACATACATTACATTACTTATCCTGTACTGATCCTGAGTTACATCCTGTATTATACTCCAGAGCTGCACTCACTATTCTGCTGGTGCAGTCACTGAGTATCTACATTATATTACTGATCCTGTACTGATCCTGAGTTACATCCTGTATTATACTCCAGAGCTGCACTCACTATTCTGCTGGTGCAGTCACTGTGTACATACATTACATTACTTATCCTGTACTGATCCTGAGTTACATCCTGTATTATACTCCAGAGCTGCACTCACTATTCTGCTGGTGCAGTCACTGTGTACATACATTACATTACTTATCCTGTACTGATCCTGAGTTACATTCTGTATTATACTCCAGAGCTGCACTCACTATTCTGCTGGTCCAGTCACTGTGTACATATATTACATTACTTATCCTGTACTGATCCTGAGCTACATGAGGTTTTACCCAAGAGCTGCACTCACTATTCTTTTGGTGTAGTCGCTCTGACCATACATTACTTATCCTGTACTGATATACTCCAGAGCTGCACTCACTATTCTGCTGGTGCAGTCACTGTGTACATACATTACATTACTTATCCTGTACTGATCCTGAGTTACATCCTGTATTATACTCCAGAGCTGCGCTCACTATTCTGCTGGTACAGTCACTGTGTATATACATTACATTACTTATCCTGTACTGATCCTGAGTTACATCCTGTATTATACTCCAGAGCTGCACTCACTATTCTGCTGGTGCAGTCACTGTGTACATACATTACATTACTTATCCTGTACTGATCCTGAGTTACATCCTGTATTATACTCCAGAGCTGCGCTCACTATTCTGCTGGAGCAGTCACTGTGTACATACATTACATTACTTATCCTGTACTGATCCTGAGTTACATCCTGCATTACACTCCAGAGCTGCACTCACTATTCTGCTGATGTATATACATTACATTACTTACCTGTACTGATCCTGAGTTACATCCTGTATTATACTCCAGAGCTGCGCTCACTATTCTGCTGGTGCAGTCACTGTGTACATACATTACATTACTTATCCTGTACTGATCCTGAGTTACATCCTGTATTATACTCCAGAGCTGCGCTCACTATTCTGCTGGTGCAGTCACTGTGTACATACATTACATTATTTAGTCTTTATTCTAAGCTCTATATAGAAATCTTTTATAGAAAAAAAAACTGGTTGGGTCTGTCAACAAGTTTGTAGTGTATTTCCAATGACAACCAGCAGAAATATGAATGCAGCTCTGGAGTATGATACCTAACTCAGGACTACTGCAAGGTGTACTGTATAATGTAATGTACTTAGAGATTGATTCAATTTTGTATGTAGAATAAAACCATAAATGGGGTTTAAGTTAATGACATGACCATTTCAGGATCCATCTATCTAAGTAGATAAAGTAACCCTTATGTTTTGATGATCTGGTGGGCTATCTGGGAAATCATGGATGTTAGACAGGTGTTCTTTCCAAAGGAATCAGTGAAGAACCTTCCAATGGAGGAGAAGGATAGTTGTTTCAGGTGTAGGAAGTTCATATTGTTGGCTTCTCCTTGACCAGTGCTCTTCAGAACATAAATGTATACATGAGATGATCCCACATTATACTATACACTATACATATGGTGATGCTCCAACTAGCATAAGGACATCATCATGTGGTTACTCTTACATGTTAGTCTTTGCCGGGCTCCACACCTACTAGACTTGAAACGGGACTATAAAGTCTCACCCATTCACAGTCACTCTGCACCACCATCACAAACATGTGACCCTTGAGTAGACTGTTCTTCTTGAACAGTAGGAGTAGAAAACTTACTTCAGCCTGCCATGAGATGTTCGGTGTAGGAGCAAGCTAGAAAGGATGAATAAATCTTTGTTAGGCTGAAGCACTGACCAAGAACTATGGAAGGCTCAACAAGGCAGGAAACATTTCTTAGGGGTTCCTCATGATTAAAGTTTGGGAGTCACTTCCAGAGAATGATAGTCAGAAAATAGATTCCTCAGACTAAAAAAGGTTAGGTCCATCTTCAGGTCTACAACCATCAAGTTATACCACTACTCAGGATGATGAGAGTATTCCTAAATTATGTAGTACAAAGTAATAATGTGGTGTCAGGACAAATCCAGGAAACATAATATTCTATGTAACAAGTTCTTCTTAGTCACCACTGAACATACCATCCAACCGGCGATGTGGTGGACCTTCTGGAAACAGATGTATCATTCATTTGTTTGTATACGTTCCTTTAATACTTTCCTGCTTAATAATGAAAATTATGGGACTTTTGGGATATCCTATGGAACATTCTGTGGGCTATTATTATGTATTTTGGCTGTAGACACAATATCCTTTGGACATGGATTAGATTTGTGCTGAATCCAGTATGGAGAACGAGAGTGGAGATATGTTTCTTGTGCCAAAGTTATCCAAAACTTGACATGTCCCTCAGCATCTCCACCCTTCCTCTTGTTGTGCTTGGATATATCATATATTACATAATTAGAATGTAAGTTCTCAGGACAAGGAACCTCAGTCAATCATTATCTCCTTCTAGATACATAGACGGTTTTTGATGTTAATATTATTTGTGCTAGATTGTAAGCTCCTTTGGCAGGGACCCTTGACTCTATTTCTCAGTGCTTGTCTCTTGCACTTACTTTTGCCTTGTTCTCCTGTATCTCGCTTTCCTCAGTATTTATTTTGCTTGTAACTAAAGTCTCTCAGTCGTAATAAATAATCGTGACAATTGCGCCGCCCTTAATTTACGACCATAAAAAATTGTTATGTCTATTTTGTTGAAAGTGGTGGCAATGTAGTCACCATCTAACCAAAAGAAGATCGAAGCCTCTCTCATGCCGATGTAAAGGAGTCCATATTGGACATGTTCAGACTCTCGAAAGAAGTACGTGTTAATCTTTTTGATTTGGGGGGAATATAAGTTGCCACCAAAAGTGTCCGGTGGTAGCTTACTCCCCTTTCCCTCTTCTAAACATAGGAGAGGTTGGCCAAGGTGAAGGAGTCGGAAGGAGAAGTTGTTGGCTGAAAGAGCCTTTGGCCATTATTAGCAGGATGGCTGATAAGTAGAAGATCACGTCACTGGTGGATTCCTCATGGTAGATATTGACCACTTATGTAATGTACATGACAGGGTCAGATGATATGGTATGACATATGCAATGCCATGATGTAAAGTGGACAAGTGGGAAATTACAAGTAGTGGAAGGACCTGGGGATTGAGCAGTACAGCGTATTTCAGGAGAAGACCACGCTGATCTTCATGATGAGCTGGTCACTCATGTTATATGAGATAGGTAGCATATCAAAATGTTGTTCTCTGAAAAAGGAACGGTGCGAAATACAAGGTTACAGATGATTCAAAGAGAATCCCCCAGCAGCACAGAGTGTTTCGGGAGTCAGTGATCAAGTCAGTCATATGATTAAGCTATTGAGGATAGGGCTGAATGGGTCTTGAAGCTTGAAGTATAGAGATGTTCACAGTGGCACAGTCTACAATACCCAAAACGATTGTTTCCTTACAGCTGAAAAGATTTATCAATCAATAAAGCGACACTGCCCACAAACTTATGTAGCTTCCAGCTATCTCAGTCTTTTTAGAGCAGCAGTTTGTACTCCAGAGCTAAATTTCATCATATTTTACAAAAAATTGCAGAAGTTGCCACCATTTTGGAGGTTATGGAGAGCTGTTTTCGGACAGTCGGTCACCCACCTACATGTAGACATTTGCTTCTTTTGGTCTTGTTGTTACCATAGTCTTTTTACGGCTTACATAAGTTTTGGGAGGGTATAAATCGGAGACCGGGGGAGGTAGGCAGCATTGTCTAAGCATATTAGCAAGCTTCTCAAAATATCTGCCATCAGTTCTTCATCTGTCACCATAAATACTGTGCTAAAAGATGTTGCTGTTATGGGGAAACCAAATATGTACATATTATGTACTGTTATATGATCGCTATTTAATAAAGTTCATTTGAAAAAAAAAAGTTCTTTTTACTGGGTTATTTTTTGCAACTTGTCAAAGAATATGCTATATGTCTATAGGTCTCTTCCAAAAGGGTGGCCCTAGAGTACTTTTCAAAGGGCATAGGTCCTCGGGCATACTGTATATACTTGGCAACTTTTTTGGATGGGGATTCGGGAGGTTGGGCACAAAAAGGTGACCATGCTCTCTTTTTGGAAAGCCCATTTTTATTGTGTGATACGCCCCCTTTTTTTGATGTGGACACGAAATGTACAGATTAGTGTAGCTCTGTCCTCATCATCTACAGCCCCTAGAGCGACGAGTACTGTGAAGAAGGCAGTCGCCATTACAGAAGTCCTCGCAGACCCTGCACCTAAAACATTGGCCCTTACTATCCCATACCATCTTCTCTCTCTGAACTGAAACCCTCTCCACCAACTGGAGATATCCCAGCAAAGCTACTAAGCCATTAGTCAGGAGGGGAAAAAAAAGCAATATATCTTCCCTACAAACATGATCAGAGGTAGAAGACATAAAGAACCTGCTAAAAGATTAACCAACTTTTTTGTGGAAGATAATAAACACCACAAGAAAACCCATACTTGCTCCTCTAACCCTCATAGTAAACTTTCTACTACTATCCACCAATATATGGACACTTATGAATCACAGTCACATCTCAAACATGAGCTGTCCTCAAAATTCCAAAAACATGGCTGAATCAGAATTGGATAGATCCATTTTGACCAGACTTAAAAACAGAACTCTAGAGTCGCCTATAGAGATGGGCGAACACCTCAGGATTCATTTTATTTCAGGTTTGGGTCGCTTGGGTCCAAGATTTCTTTCGGGTCAAACAAGTTCGGTACAAACTACACTTTAAAATGACTTAAAACATAGGGCTCCTAGGAACCTATCGATAAAACAAACTGTGTAGAACACTGTCAGGGCTCCTAGGAACCTATCTATAAAACATAGTGTAGAACACTCTTAGGTCTCCTAGGAACCTATCTATAAAACATAGTGTAGAATACTCTTAGGGCTCCTAGGAACCTATCTATAAAACATAGTGTAGAATACTCTTAGGGCTCCTAGGAACCTATCTATAAAACATAGTGTAGAATAGTCTTAGGGCTCCTAGGAACCTATCTATAAAACATAGTGTAGAATACAGTCAGGGCTCCTAGGAACCTATCTATAAAACATAGTGTAGAATACTCTTAGGGCTCCTAGGAACCTATCTATAAAACATAGTGTAGAATACTCTTAGGGCTCCTAGGAACCTATCTATAAAACATAGTGTAGAATACAGTCAGGGCTCCTAGGAACCTATCTATAAAACATAGTGTAGAATACTCTTAGGGCTCCTAGGAACCTATCTATAAAACATAGTGTAGAATACTGTCAGGGCTCCTAGGAACCTATCTATAAAACATAGTGTAGAATACTCTTAGGGCTCCTAGGAACCTATCTATAAAACATAGTGTAGAATACTCTTAGGGCTCCTAGGAACCTATCTATAAAACATAATGTACAATACTCTTAGGGCTCCTAGGAACCTATCTATAAAACATAGTGTTAAACGCTCTTAGGGCTCCTAGGAACCTATCTATAAAACATAGTATAGAATACTTTTCTCAGTGATGACATGACATCATGAAGCTCGGCTTGTCCATGTAACCGCTGGTGGCCCAATCACAGTCCGTAGCGGTGACCCTGGGGGCATGATGTCACCAGGAGAGTGCTGGATGCCACAAGGAGGCCCAAAAGAGGTGAGTGAAGGTGAGTATAATTTTTTTTTTTTTTTTTTTTTGTCACCTCCCCTGGGCCTCCATCTATTATATTCCAGGGTCTGAAGAGACCCAGAGTATAATGTAGTGGCCATTTTAGTTTGCCCAAGACGAATCTCCATTTGTTCAGTTTCAGAAAAAAAAACGAACAATTAGGAATTTTCGGATCGAACCAGCTTAGTACAAGTCAGTTCTCCTATCTCTAGTTGCAGGAACCTGTGCAGAACCTTCTTTGAGGAACTGCTGACGAGAAACAGGCCCAATAGTCATGGGGTGCAGGAGTAAACAAACATCAGGCCCTTCTGTCCTAGGAGGCCAACACCAGCACTATAATGGTAACCCGCTTTTTGGGATAGCTTTATGAAACCATTCCCTAAAAAAGAGCCTTTATTGCCCATAGCAACGAATCACAGCACAGCTTTGATTTTTCAGGATCAATGTAGGAAATGAAAGCTGTGCTGTGATTGGTTGCTGTGAGCAACAAAGACAGTAGAAAAAAATGTCATTCTTGCCCATATCTCCCAATGGTCCTGGATTCAGCGCGACAGTCACAGTTTCTGGATCCTGTCCTGGTAGACGGGACTTATGCTGTTCACTCCCCACTTCACCACCTTTATGCTCTGGATGCTGTAGATGCGGTGTGATGACGTCACTAACACTGTGCTTGCAGCTCCCTGAAGAGCAGAGACTTCAGATAGAACAGCAGGAGAGCGAGGAGAGGGGAGTATTAGGGCTTTCTACGTTAAACTGTGGAGGTTGCTGGACGGGGACTTTAAACTGGGGGCTGCTGGCGGGGGACATTAAACTGTAGGGTTATCTGGAGAGGGACATTAAAGTATGGGGGCAGCTGGACGGGACATTAAACTGGGGGCTGCTGGTGGGGGACATTAAACTGTAGGGTTATCTGGAGAGGGACATTAAACTGGGGGCAGCTGGAGGGGGACATTAAACTGGGGTTATCTGGAGAGGGACATTAAACTGGGGGCAGCTGGACGGGGATATTAAACTGGGGGCAGCTGGACGGGGATATTAAACTGGGGGCAGTTGGAGGGGGACATTAAACTGGGGGCAGCTTGAGGTGGACATTAAACTGGGGCAGCTGGAGGGGGACATTAAACTGGGGGCAGCTGGAGGGGGACATTAAACTGGGGGCAGCTGGAGAGGGACATTAAACTGGGGGCAGCTGGACATGGATATTAAAATGGGGGCAGCAGGATGGAGATATTAAACTGGGGGCATCTGGAGGGGAACATTAAACTGTGGGTGCACCAGGATAGGCACTTTATACTGTGGGGGCAATTGGAGGGGAACCTTATAATGTGTGGGCATATAATGTTAGGGTAACTGTAGGGCATTATACTGTGTGGAGGCACAAAGAGAAATAGATGGGAATGGGCGGAGTCAAAGCAGTAGTGGATGGAGGTAAATTTGCCAGAGGGCGCCATGTGCGCCGCACATTCCATCCCTGGGAGGTATGGTTGCCCATAGCAACCAATGACAGAACAGCTTACATTTCACAAGAGCAGGTTACGAATTGAGGTGGGTTGACGAGTATGAGCAGGGGTCACCCCTCCCCTATAGACCTACCCTACATGATCAGTAGGATGTTCATGTCCAGATGAAGTGACTCCATCCAGGTTACAATGTGTATGGATATGCCAGGGCAGGACGGGGTTAAGTCATACCTCACCATATATCAATCCATTATAATCCTATAAAACACAATAGGATCTGACACCGGTGTGTTCTGTGTGCAGCAGATCAGCGTCATCCCGCAAGGTGCCCTCTTTCGGCTTTTTGATATTCCGCCAAGATGGCAGAACAAGCCACCTCCTCACCCAGCGGTGCATTAGTGTCCCCGCATTGAGAGTGACAGCCCTTCTTACCTATAGGACACACAGTGCCCCCCGGGGAGAGATTTCAGTAACCAGCGGTGACATTGTGAGAGCAGATCGCCTTGGCACAGTTACTTTATGCACGCACTCTCCTGACTGTCACCTAGATTTATGGAGGACAAGATAAATATTACTGGGAGGCTCGTAAAACCAACGGCAGAGAGTCAAGAAATGTGACAGATCGGAACATAATAATAGGAAATTACACATTGTCCTACACCAAGTACAACCAATAATTATAAGATAGTCCAAAATCTACAGAAAAGAATGGCACACTACACATAACAGTACAGGGCACACTACAGGGTACCATACAGGGCACAGTACATGGCACACTACAGGGCATAGTACATGGCACACTACAGGGTACCATACAGGGCACAGTACATGGCACACTACAGGGCATAGTACATGGCACACTACACGTCACAGTACATGGCACACTACAGGGCATAGTATATGGCACACTACACGTCACAGTACATGGCACACTACAGGGTACCATACAGGGCACAGTACATGGCACACTACAAGGCACAGTACATAGCACACTACAGGGTACCATACAGGACATAGTACATGGCACACTACAGGGTAACATACAGGGCACAGTACATGGCACACTAGAGGGTACCATACAGGGCACACTACAGGGTACCATACAGGGCACAGTACAGGATACCATACAGGGCACAGTACATGGCACACTACAGGGCACAGTACAGGGTACCATACAAGGCACAGTACATGGCACACTACAGGGTACCATAAAGGGCACAGTACATGGCACACTACAGGGTATCATACAGGGCACAGTACATGGCACAGTACAGGGTACCATACGGGGCATAGTACATGGCACACTACAGGGTAACGTACAGAGCACACTACAGGGTACCATACAGGGCACAGTATATGGCACACTACAGGGCACAGTACAGGGTACCATACAGGGCACAGTACATGGCACACTACAGGGTACCATACAGGGAACAGTACAGGGTACCATACAGGGCACAGCACATGGCACACTACAGGGTACCATACAGGGAACAGTACAGGGTACCATACAGGGCACAGTACATGGCACACTACAGGGTACCATACAGGGAACAGTACAGGGTACCATACAGGGCACAGTACATGGCACACTACAAGGCACAGTACATGGCACACTACAGGGTACCATACAGGGCACAGTACATGGCACACTACAAGGCACAGTACATGGCACACTACAGGGTACCATACAAGGCACAGTACATGGCACACTACAGGGTACCATACAGGGCACAGTACATGACACACTACAGGGTACCATACAGGGCACAGTACATGGCACACTACAAGGCACAGTACATGGCACACTACAGGGTACCATACAAGGCACAGTACATGGCACACTACAGGGTACCATACAGGGCACAGTACATGACACACTACAGGGTACCATACAGGGCACAGTACATGACACACTACAGGGTACCATACGGGGCATAGTACATGGCACACTACAGGGTAACGTACAGAGCACACTACAGGGTACCATACAGGGCACAGTATATGGCACACTACAGGGCACAGTACAGGGTACCATACAGGGCACACTACAGGGTACCATACAGGGCACAGTACATGGCACACTACAGGGTACCATACAGGGCACAGTACATGGCACACTACAGGGTACCATACAGGACATAGTACATGGCACAGTACAGGGTACCATACGGGGCATAGTACATGGCACACTACAGGGTAACGTACAGAGCACACTACAGGGTACCATACAGGGCACAGTATATGGCACACTACAGGGCACAGTACAGGGTACCATACAGGGCACAGTACATGGCACACTACAGGGTACCATACAGGGAACAGTACAGGGTACCATACAGGGCACAGTACATGGCACACTACAGGGTACCATACAGGGAACAGTACAGGGTACCATACAGGGCACAGTACATGGCACACTACAAGGCACAGTACATGGCACACTACAGGGTACCATACAGGGCACAGTACATGGCACACTACAGGGTACCATACAGGGCACAGTACATGGCACACTACAGGGTACCATACAGGGCACAGTACATGACACACTACAGGGTACCATACAGGGCACAGTACATGGCACACTACAGGGTACCATACAGGGCACAGTACATGGCACACTACAGGGTACCATACAGGGCACAGTACATGGCACACTACAGGGTACCATACAGGGCACAGTACATGACACACTACAGGGTACCATACAGGGCACAGTACATGGCACACTACAGGGTACCATACAGGGCACAGTACATGGCACACTACAGGGTACCATACGGGGCATAGTACATGGCACACTACAGGGTAACGTACAGAGCACACTACAGGGTACCATACAGGGCACAGTATATGGCACACTACAGGGCACAGTACAGGGTACCATACAGGGCACACTACAGGGTACCATACAGGGCACAGTACATGGCACACTACAGGGTACCATACAGGGCACAGTACAGGGTACCATACAGGGCACAGTACAGGGTACCATACAGGGCACACTACAGGGCACACTACAGGGCACACTACAGGGCACACTACAGGGCACACTACAGGGCACACTATAGGGCACAGTATATGGCACACTACAGGGCACAGTACAGGGTACCATACAGGGCACACTACAGGGTACCATACAGGGCACAGTACATGGCACACTACAGGGCACACTACAGGGCACACTACAGGGCACACTACAGGGCACACTATAGGGCACAGTATATGACACACTACAGGGCACAGTACAGGGTACCATACAGGGCACACTACAGGGTACCATACAGGGCACAGTACATGGCACACTACAGGGCACAGTACATGGCACACTACAGGGTACCATACAGGGCACAGTACAGGGTACCATACAGGGCACACTACAGGGTACCATACAGGGCACAGTACAGGGTACCATACAGGGCACAGTACAGGGTACCATACAGGGCACAGTACAGGGTACCATACAGGGCACAGTACAGGGTACCATACAGGGCACAGTACATGGCACAGTACATGGCACACTACAGGGCACACTACAGGGCACACTACAGGGCACACTACAGGGTTCTATCTTGGTTTTCACTTGCTAATTCCAAAAGGGTGTAAACCAATGAAATAATATTATGTTACAGGCAGAGTGTCCCTATAATGACAGCCAGAGTGCCCTTCACAGATAATGAACAAACATAGTACCCTATAATAACAAATAGAGTGCGTCCATAAGGACAATGTAGTCTCACACAGTCAGAAGACCCCCATAATGACAGCCAGAAAAAAGAGTAACTCCATAATGTCAGCCATAGAGCACTTACTGATATTAAACAACCAGAGCTTCTCTGTAATAGAAGACAGAATACCGCCTTAATGATAACCAGTGTGACCCCCCCAAATACTAATCAGTCCACAGAATGACAGGCTGGTTCCCCTTTAATTACAGAATGACTCCATTGTCAGTAACCCCAGAATAAACTCCAGAGTGACCCTACAGATGATAACCAACCAGAGTGCCCTATATTGACACCTAGGCCGACCCCACATTCAGCACCTACCAAGTCTTGAACTGAAAAGTAATAAAGTGCCGCAGTCCTACCAACTAGAGTATCACAACAGATCTCCGTCAGCAGAATCGGGACAATATTATTTATCACACCAGACTGTCAGGTATGCGGCAGCCTTATCAGGATTAAATGGAGACAACCCCTTTAAATCTCTCCATGTCACATGACTGTGCACAGCTGACACCGGACTTGGGAAAAAAAGTGTCATGTTATGTCACCGGAGAGTTGTTACCATATAGAAACCATATTGTCACCATGACTAATGTATACATAGAGGACATATATAGACCCTAAGTGGGAGAGGGCTGCCATATCTGACCGGAGGGCCCTTTAACCTCAGGCCTGGCTCCTGACCATTTCTGACAATGAAACAAAACTGCAGCTGTGGTAAAACCCATAATAATAAGCAGTTAATTCTGTAAATGATCCTGGCCATAAATTATCAATTATTAGTCATCGGCGGTGAGTGCTTTCCTCTAAATCTCCAGCGAGAAGGCAAAAAATGGAAATTCTGATGGTTCCCATTACGGGGATCTCTAGCTGGTCAGCCGAAAACAGTTTCCATTAAAATAAAAAAAAAAAAATAAAACGGCAATATATCAGTAGGGGAAATATTAATGTGGAAACACTATTAACCCCTGTGACACCAGGCCATATTGATCCGTATACAATAAAGTAGGAGGACAGTAATAATAGCGCTACCCTCCCCCGTTATGAAAATCATTTATTTGACATTTTACAGGGAAATTTTGCAGAATATATTCACGTTTTGTGGTCGCACCCCGCAGCTTAGTAAAGACTCATTAGAGGTTAATAGATTTAGTACAATTCAGTATTAAATAAGTAAATACTATGTAATAAAATATAGAAGTAGAGAACATATTTAAATTATATATAAAATATTTTATTTTATTTTTATGTCATATATTAAAATATATATATTATTATTATTATTATTATTATTATTATTATTATAAATAATAATAATAATAATAATAATAAATAATCCGCTCCTGAGATATCCATCAGGACTCAAAATTAATAATAAAATTATAATAAATACTAAAATAATTGTACGAGGATAATTTTGTCACTTTTAGCTGATAATAATAATAAATTAAAATAAAAAAAAATTATAATAATAATAAGTGATTTAATCCGTTGAATTTTTCCTTTCCTTTTTGCCTCACCCCTGCCGCAACTTTTTTTTTTTTTTTTTAGGCAATGTTGCTGCGTAAGGGAATATTTTTTCTTTATGACCTGAGATTAATAAAAACTTTTTTTAAAAAAAATTGCTATTTTAGATCTGCTAATTTGTGTTTTTTTTTTTCTTGCTTGATAACTAAATTATTAGAATTTATACGGAACTTATTACCTCTTTTGAGTATTTATTTATTTTTTTTAATATTTTTTGAGTATGCCCCTATAAAGACAGTTAGGGAGCCCCTACAGATATTTATCAGATACATTGCCCCTATAAAGAGCGCTAGAGACTAGAGCGCCCCTACAGATATTTATCAGATACATTGCCCTGTAAAGACAGCTAAAGTTCATATACATATATTTATCAGATAGATTGCCCCTATAATGACAAAGTTACCCTACAGATATTTATCTGACACATTGCCCCTATAAAGACAGGTAAAGTTCCCCTACAGATATCAGATTGCCCCAATAATGACAAAGTTCCCCTACAGATATTTATCAGATAGGTTGCCCCTATTATAACAGCTAAAGTGCCCCTACAGATGTTTGCCATATACAGTACATAGTCCCTATAATGACAGCTAGAGTGCCCCAAAAGACATTGACCAATCATAAAGGCCGAATACTGACCGCCACTATGTCCTCTCTCACCTTCACCTAACATAGTGCACACAAAATGACATCACAGTGTCTCCACAGACACTGACCAATCAGCTTGCCCCATAATGACAACCAAATAGCCCGTACAGACAATAACCTTTCACAGTGCCCCCATAATGGTCCACAGTCAGGTAGGGTTAAAAAAATCATTTATAGTACTGAATCTCCATAATATAACAAGTCACAAAAATAGCAAAAATGGTGAGGAATAGAACTGCAAAGTATATTAGAAAGGGGCAGAAGTTTTCCAATTCCAGAAGGGTCTACAGTGAGGTAAGACTGCTTTACGGCCACGCCGTGATACAATTGTAGGGAACTGCCATTTCTACTAGTATATAATGTATCTGGCTTCTTTGCCCCTGCAGTTTGGCTTCAGAGACCCCAGGCATTTAGTGCAAGTTTTGTTTTGTAAATACAGTGAGTCAGACACATGTGAGACAGAGCTGCTGGGGGGGAGAGATGTGAGCAGAGCTGCTGAGACAGACATGTTATGTCTGGGGGAGTCTAAGAGCCACTTGTTCCTCTTTACTTCACAGTATATAGTTAGGTATGTGTTACCCCCTGTATACTCACAGGACCTAGCTAGTAACCGTAGTTAGGGATCCATATATACTGTATATACAGTTCAGGGCAGTGATAGGTTAGGCTTCCGAAGGCCAACTAGCTAGTTAGAGGCCCGGTGGCACTAGTAGTTTAGCTGGCAGGTTAAGGACTCAGTGTTAGGGTAGTCAGGCCTGCATCTACTTCCGTCACCGTCGCCCTGTTTGCTGCCTGTGAAGAATCTCACCATCATCATCATCTCCTGATCGGCTGTCTGTCATCTCCTGGAAGAATCCGAGGATCCACAGTCATCCACAGGGGCCCCTGCATCTCTTCTGTTGCCTGGAGGTATTGTGCACCGGACTCTTGCTATATATCTATATATATACCCGGGTATATAACCTAAGACGGTTGAGGACTTGTTGGTTGTTGTAGTACTGCTGTGTTCTGAGTATATTTTATGTATGTATTATTACCCTGTTGATTCTTATAAAGCTACTGTTATAACCTTATGTGGTATCTGTATGTATTCTTCAGACTGTGAGATTAGTACAGTAATCCTTGTTAAGGCTACTAACTGTACTTCATGGGTAAGTCCCAGGAGGAGATCCTCCCTGTAATACAGAGGCTCTATCCTGGGTGGAGGCACTGATATATTTCATATATGTTCCCACTCTTCCCTTCAGCGAAGGCTTCAGGTCCCATTATACACACAGGTCAGCGCCAGAGTCTGTTGCGGGAGGGATAATACTCATACCCCCCCCCCAAATAGGGCTACATTTGGAGGCACTGCTGAGATTTAGAAGTGGGAATAGTCATTGATATGGAGAAGCGATATAGCTCAGAGGGGAACCTCCCACTAGCTACTACATGGGATTACCGACCTCCTGTTCCTCCCCTGGTTCAGGTAAAGGAAGAACCCCGCTCAGCCAGTTACCCCCCCAGTATGGCCGTCGCTAGCAGTTCCTCTAGTGACAGTGCTATTAGCACTTTAGCCAGGCTGACTGAAATGTTAGCTCAGGGCCTGCAGGCCACTCACTACAAGAAACTAAAAGTATTCTCTGGTAATGTCCCAGTACCACAAGGGGAGGAAAACTTTGAGATATGGAAAGAACATACTCTCCAATGCCTGAAGGAATGGTCTTGCTCTGAAGAAGGCAAGCGGCAGCGTATCAGTGAAAGTTTGCGGTCTCCTGCTGCAGAATTGATCCGCTTGTACAGAGACTCTCGTGAAGGAGTGAGTGCATTGGACTATATACAAGTACTGTCTGATCACTTTGAGCCATACTATGACCTTGCCCAGATGGTTGCTGATTACCGAATGGTTCGTCAAAAAGAAGGGGAAAATGTCTCTACTTTTATTAACCGTTTACAGCTACTTCTTTCACGTCTGGTGTACCACGCAGCTATATCTACTTCAGAGGTAGACGCTATGAGAACCAGTCAGTTGGTGAGAGGGTTACAACCTCATCATCCTCTTGCTCAAGTACTCAAGGTCTTACTATCTGATAGAGTCCTTCCATTTCCTGACTTAATGAAGTTAGTGAAGAAACAAGAAGCTGACATTAGTTTTAGTACCCCTAAGAAAGCGAAAAGCATCTCTAAAGAAGATGTTGTTCCTAATTCAAACAAGGACAAACCAGCGGAGCGGTCAGAACTTAGACAGTCCGCCACTCCACCCACTGCCACTCAATGGAGGAAGGATGCTAGAACCTGTTATAAATGTGGTCAGACGGGCCATACTGCCAGACAGTGTACGGAGGACAGTGAGGGATTGGGACACAGTGCTGTCTTCTCTATTCAGAATCAAAGACACCGAAGGAAGGCGGGCCGAGTAAATACCAGAGGCGCTATCGCGGGCTCCAGGTCCGTTGTCAAAGTCACTGTCAATGGTCATGCCGCTCCTGCCCTGTTTGATACAGGATCTCAAGTGACCCTGATTTATCGCTCGTTCTACCAAAAGTATCTGAGGGATATACCTCTTCAGTCTACAGGACAAATGAAATTGTGGGGGCTTAATTCAGGATCATATCCTGTAGATGGCAGCCTACAAGTAGTTATAGCTGTCCCTGAATTAGAAGATCAGAGTGTCGCTCCCATGAAGATTACGGCTCTTGTCTGTCCTGATACAGGGGATTCTTGTGCAGCTCCTGTGATACTTGGCACTAATTGTCCCGCAGTGCATTATGCTTTTCAGAAGTTTCTTGGAAGAGATTGGGACCCTGCAGCTCAGCCGGTGAATATATCTTCTGATCTTAGAGAACTCTGTGATGCCCTGTCTACTGGCTATCGACATGGAATGGTATATCATATCGGTGAGAGAACCGTGGAAGTTCCTGCCGGCGGGGAGAGAATTCTGAGAGTAGCCTCCAGCATTGCTCCCGATTTGCTTGAAGGGGGAGTTATGTCCTTATGGAAACCCCTGAAGAAATGATTAACCAGAATGGCTGGATGGTGATCCCAGAGAGAAAGGACTGGAGAAATAAAGTGGAGTTATCTACCTGTGTGACAGTGAGGAACTGTTCACCGCATCCGATTGTAATTGGACCATACCAGAATGTGGCCCACTGCTACCCTGTGCTTGGAGTAAATCCATACGCTGAAGTGTGCAGGATTCAAATCCGAGATGCAATCCCTAATCTCAATCTTGACTTGAGTGATCCACATTTACCAGAGGCCTGGAATCAGCGACTGACACAGAAGTTGTCTGAATTATCGGAAGTGTTCTCCATGGATGATATGGATGTAGGTTGTGCTAAAAGTGCTCAACACACTTTCCGATTGACCGATTCTACTCCCTTCCGGGAGCGACCACGGAGAGTTGCTCCAAAGGATGTTGATGAGTTAAGACAGACTCTACAGCAAATGAAAGGTCAGGGGATCATTGTGGACAGTAAGAGCCCCTATGCCTCACCTATTGTGGTGGTAAGAAAAAAAATCTGGAGCAATTCGCCTATGTGTGGATTACAGAACTCTGAACCGGAGAACCTTACCTGATCAGTATACACTGCCGAGAATTGAAGAAGCTCTGGAAGCTCTGAATGGAAACTGTTGGTTCACAGTGCTGGACCTAAGATCGGGATACTATCAAGTCCCAATGGCACCTGAGGATCAGGAAAAGACAGCCTTCATATGCCCCTTGGGTTTCTTTCAGTTCACTCGTATGCCGCAAGGTACAAAAGGTGCGCCAGCAACGTTCCAAAGGTTGATGGAAAGAGTGTTAGGTGATTTAGTGCCCCGGGAATGCCTTGTATATCTTGATGACATTATTGTGTTTGTAAAGACGCTGGAAGAACATGAAGAACGACTCATGAGAGTACTCCATCGCTTAAAAGAAGAGGGGCTGAAGTTGTCGGCTGACAAATGCAAATTTTGTAGATCTTCGGTCACTTATGTAGGTCATATTGTTTCTGCTGAAGGAGTTGCTACCGATCCTGGTAAGATTGAAGCTGTGGTGAATTGGCCCCGACCGCAAAATATTACGGAGTTGCAATCTTTCTTGGGGTTTTGTGGATTCTATCGACGATTTGTGGAAGGATATTCAAAAATTGCTCGAGCCCTCCTCGACCTGTTGAAGAGTGATGCAGGAGATCCGGGAAAGAAGAAAGGGTCTTCCAAAAGCCTTTTTGGCGATAGGTGGACTGCGGATTGTGAAGAAGCATTTAAGTTGTTGAAGAAGAAATTGACAGAAGCTCCCGTTCTGGCTTATGCTGATGCACATAAGCCATATGTGCTACATGTAGATGCCAGCTTTGAAGGATTAGGTGGCGTGCTGCACCAAGAATACCCGGCCGGGTTACGGCCCATAGCTTTCATAAGTCGAAGTCTTTCTCCCAGCGAGAAAAATTATCCAGTACATAAATTGGAGTTTTTGGCGCTCAAGTGGGCCATTGTTGATAAATTACATGACTATTTATACGGAGCCACGTTTGAAGTAAGAACAGACAACAATCCACTGACATACGTTTTGTCAACCGCTAAACTCGATGCTACAGGACATCGCTGGTTGGCAGCTTTATCCAACTACCAATTCACACTCAAGTATAAATCGGGGCCTAAGAACATTGGGGCAGATGCTCTATCAAGACGGCCTGGATTACCTAGTCCGGAAGTAGTGGATGAATGGGAAGAAGTGCCAAGTCCTGGAGTAGGAGCTTTGTGTGCCATGGCTGCTGTAGTTGAAGACCGAGTAGCCTTTTCTGAAACTCGGCTTATTGACTCTATTGGGGGAGGTCCCGAAGCTGTACCAGACATGTTTGCCTACCCTGCCGCTTTAGGATCCTTTGAGAGTTGTTCTATATCTTCAAAGCGAATGATCTGGAGTCAAAAGACTGATCCTTTAATTGGACCTCTTTATCAAGCAGTGAGTTCTCAAGACAGAGAAATGTTAAAGACATCCCTACCCTCTGAATGCAGTCAACTTCTACGAGATTGGGAGAAGTTTGAAATAGACAATGGCCTACTTTATCGTGTGGTGCTGTATCATGATCACCCTGGAAGGCGCCAACTAGTTATTCCAAGCTGCTTTCAGAAGATGATTTTCCGAAGTCTGCATGATTATCATGGTCATTTGGGACCTGAGAAGACTTATGGCCTAATACAAGACCGATTCTACTGGCCCAAAATGAGAGATACCGTGACTCGTCTGTGTAGGTGCTGTCGCAGATGTTTGCAGAGGAAGACTGTCCCGGTTCGAGCGACCTTCATGGGACACTTGAAGAGTTCGGGCCCCATGGATCTTGTCTGCATAGACTTCCTTTGTATTGACAACGACTCCAGAGGATTTGGAAATGTATTGGTGGTGACTGATCACTTCACACGATATGCTCAAGCCTTTCCGACTAAGGATCAAAAAGCAGTCACTGTTGCA
The DNA here is from genome assembly GCA_947044405.1 of Leptodactylus fallax. Lineage (NCBI taxonomy): Eukaryota > Metazoa > Chordata > Amphibia > Anura > Leptodactylidae > Leptodactylus > Leptodactylus fallax. The sequence goes on along the minus strand of CAMRHE010000711.1, from coordinate 236 downwards.
AGAGTGCTTTGGGAAAAGTATTTTATCCATTATGGCTTACCACACCGGTTGCATTCTGATCAAGGCCGGGATTTTGAGAGTAACCTGATCAAAGAGTTACTTCAGTTGTTGAACATCCGCAAAAGTCGGACGACGCCTTACCATCCAGAGGGAGATGCCCTTCCTGAAAGATTTAACAGGACTTTACTTGATATGCTTGGTACCTTACGAATTGAGGATAAGCGATCCTGGAGTAG